>JAOTQK010000024.1:6456987-6471102 GCA_025642025.1 Rhododendron ferrugineum | reverse complement strand
CGCGAACCCTTGAACCCAAACTTGAAATACGCCCAAAATACTCCGAGCCGAGCCGAACCGGACGAGCTACGAACTCACTAGCACGTGAGGAAGATGGAGAGAGGGTTGGGTCCTTTGGGTTTTGAGTTTTGGTGGAGCAATGAGTGAAAGAGAGAGAGAAGCCGAGAGAGGGAGAGACCGGACGGGAGGGAGAGAGAGAGTGGACTTGGGATTTTTAATCCCCTACACTCACAACCCTCCTATATATACTCACAAAAACACAAAATACACTTGTCTCCCTCCAATTGCAATTCTATCAATCAAACCCCAAATCAATTAAACTCCACAAAGTTCCATTTTCCTCAATTTCTAATATTAATAAACCTTTAAAGAATTTTTCGAAAATACGGGTCCTTACATTTTTTTCATGATTTGTATATTCATGGTTTATTCATGTTTTTCGCTTAATCATGACTCGTGTTCACGTTGTAATCATCATGGGATATTTATCGTGTCCACATCGTAATTGTCATGGTAATTTAACCATGTAATGTCATGGTAATTTAACCATTTAACTATGTAACGGTTTGAGTATGTCATGTTATTTCTTTTTTATGGTAATTTAGTCATGTTCCGTGTAATAAGATCAATGAAAAATATGACTTTTTGTTGTCTGGTTAGCCAACTCGAAGATTGAAGAAAATATGCAAAGATGTGGTCAAATTATCATGTTATATTCCTTAAAAAAATCAATTCCACAAATACATTCCATGATTAAAAAAACAGTAGTCAATAATATTTAAATTTATCAAATCCCACTGAATTAGGAAAATAATCCAATTCAATCCCATTAAATTGGAAAAACATGCAATCCAATCCCACTAAATTAGGAAAGCAATATAACATAATATATGTATATCATAGTGAAAGGGTAAGAAAGGTAATTCACACACTAAGAGGATGAAAATATAAGCATGAAAAAATGACGGGATGAATTCTTACATGGCATGGATAAAGAGGATGAATATTTAAATATTCCTAGAATATAGGGGTAATGGTGGAAATGATAGGCATTGTAGATGTAATCATTGCATGTCCCCTAAATAGTTAGAATCCCCAAGAGGGACTCTCAATTTGGAACGGATGGAGTATCAGTGAAAGAAACCATGATGAAATTACTAATATAACATCAGTGAAAAAAATCCTCAGGACCTACATAATATCAGTGAAAGAAACCATGCTGAAAGAAACAAAATTACAGATATAATTCCTCATAGGTGAATATAAGTGTTCAAAAAAAATCCTCCCTCATGAGGGGATCAGGAGTAAGGCATCACATGAAATTGCTGTAGATAGAATTCCTCATAAATTCAACTTCTTCAGGATTCATCCATGATATTTTTCAACATCCTGGTTGTAAGTAGTTCCAATTAGCAACACCGAAATTAAGACATGCATTTAATCATAAATGTAGAAGTTTGATAAATAGAAAAGTACTTTAGATAGAAGAGAGTAAAATGGTGGATTAGAAATTTGAGTGGTAGTGACTAGAGAGGAAAATACTTCCAATATGCCCATGTCCATGCATTTTTGGACGTATGGAGTCATTGATAGTTGCATTGGATGGGCAAGAAGTTGACTTGTAAGTTGTAACCCTTCAAAATTCAGATCAATGATCATAAGTCATAACTTACATTTGCAGCAGAAAAATCACAACGATACGGAATTACCTTGTATGCATCGACGGTAGATTTTGATTGGAGCATCCAACCAGTTTTTGTGTATGGATAGTTGTTATATCATGGCCCTAAATGATGAGCAGCACAAGTTATAAACCTTCCAAATTTAGTCAACAAGTAGATACCAATCTTGAGAAAGATTAAGGACAAAATAACACCCGTTAAAAGTATAAGTACCTGAACCTCCTCTCTTGTCATTGTAGGACCAAGAAATGACTCCTCATTTGGAACAACTTCTGCTGATCCACCCTTTTTTTTCTTCCTCAGTCCAACTTTTTGGTCTTTTGTTTCCCTTGCGAGGAGGAGCCTGTTTTTTCTTTAAGTCCTTTTGGCCGAATGGCAACAAAATTTTCCAAATGAGCTTCATGTGGAGAGTCTTGTCCTTCATTAGTAGACTCATCCATATCTCGTTTGTTCTTTAAGATATCTTCAACCTTTTCAAACATCTCATTCATATAGCTAGCTTCCAAGGCAGATGCCTCTCCACATTCTGCCGCTAGGGATGCAAGTTTTACCAATTTAGGGCATAGCATTCTATATGTATTGGTAACCTTCAATTTATTGTCTCCTTCAACCTCACGTCCTTTAAAGTCATTCACGATTCCAGCCTTCGCATCTCGTGTCCATCTCTTTAGAATATATCTTTCCGGTATGAGCTTAATATCCATCACATCCAAAACCTTTAGAGCATGGCTGCACAATATTCCAACTGCCTCAAATTTACAACAACTGCAGGGAACAGTTTGTTCTGAACGGTTGCCTAGGACTTTGTAAGTTTTAGGTTGACCAAGTATCGCAACGGTGTATTCACTTGTCGGCAAACCTTCATTGATACGGTCCTCTATATAAGCTGCTTGGTACACTTCATACTCAGCCTGAAATTTCTCAAATACTTTTGATGTGTACACTTCCCCAGCTTGTGTTAACATCGGTGTGTTCATCTTTTTGCGAGGTAACTTTTGCCTTAAGTTATACTCAGCTTTCAATTCATTGTACCGCTTGTTGTCGACCTCTCTTTCAAAATGTTTGAAAAATTGAGCTAAGTCGAGGTCTGATTTCAAGTAATGCCTTATATCAGCATTCAATCTTTCACTTATGACTTAGCTGTGTAGTTTTACTATCAGCACAAAATGTACTTTTGACGAAAGCTTTGGCCCATTTCTCTCTTACTTGAAAAGTAAGTTGAATCCAATTATTACCTTCAAGATCATACTTAGAGACCATGGCATCCCAAGCAGATAGGAATTCATCCTCTTCCAATATATCATTGATGAATGCATGAAGATGTTCTGCAAACTCAGAGTCTTCTTCTTTATACAAATATCCAAGATGTTTCATTGCATTCTGCCTCATATGCCACGTGCAAATTCGATGATATGTTTCTGGCATTACCAATGGGATGGCTTTTGCCATAGCGGCATCTTGATCAGCAAAAATGGTCTTCGGCCTTTTATCGGACATGGCAGTAAAAACAGTGTTAAACAACCACTCGAATGAAGCAGCAGTCTCATCATATAGAAGAGCAGCACCAAATATAATTGTCTCTCTGTGATGATTAAATCCAGTAAAAACTGCAAGTGGGTAGTACTCTTTTTTTTTTTGCTCGGCAAGTGGGTAGTACTCTTTATTCGTTCTATAGGTTGTATCAAACTTAGAACATCGCCGAAATGGCTGTAATCGATAATCATCTTTGCATCTGCCCAAAATATGTAGGTGTTTTCTCTTCTACATCTAGTTGCACTGCATAGTAAAAGGAGGGATTTTCCAGTGTTTGCTTCTCAAAATAGTCTAATATAGCTCCAGCTACCCCGTATTCCAAGTCGGTTTGCCGTTTCCCTCGGAGATAATTTTTATGGTCCTGTTGAGCGTAAACGAGATTACCCATTCAACCGGCTTGTCTCCCCATAAACTCATGAGCAGATTTCAACCTAATACCAGAGTCATCAGCAAGATCAACTTCATAAGCCTGGGCTGCAGATATGTTACGGTGCGACGGCAACATGTGCGCAGTTTAGCTGTAGGAACACTTTGCATCCACTCATCCTTAAACTCATCTATTAATTCCTTCTACTTTAGTGCATGGGCTAAGTTTATTTTTTCCGATAGCTAATAGTCTATGACACTAAACATCTGACCTCTAGATATTATCAATCCACACATGAAAAAGAAAAAGAAAACTAATTAAATTAAGATACAGATAATATCAACAAAAATCGAACCACTGCACAGAAAAAATCATAATTACACACCAAGCATCTACTAGCTAGATAGACTTCAATGAGACCTTTTATTTCGAGTAGAAGGATCATTGATATGCCTTCCACACACCGAGAAGGCTTGAATCCCATTCTCAATCTCCAGAAGAATATATAGAAGGCAAACCGATGAACTTGTGATCTTAGAAATCTACGTACCCGATTACGTATACAAGAAGTTCTCCATACCACTTCTCCATTCAAACACGAGTCGCTAAGTATTGGCATATACAAAGCGAAAGGCTAGGATCAGAGGCGGATATTGACATATCCGAATCCGAACCTTCCATCCGACCTCCGAATCCGCCCCGATCCCCGATCGGATATATTTTCGGTCCTCCGAATCCGCCCCGAACGGAGATCCGATAGGAAATTCGAATATCCGAATTTGAAAAAAAAAAAAACCAGATTTTTGATCAAAAAGAGTATTCGGGGACAGATCGGAGGCGGATTTTTGATTAAAAAAATAGATTTTCGGATATTCGGGGATAGATCGGGCAGATCGGAGATGTCGGATTCGGGGCGGATCAGATCGGAGGCAGACTTACCTCCCAATCCGATCCGATCTCTGAATTTTTTTAAAAAGATAAATCTGAATCCGTCTCGATATCCGAAAAATCCGATCCATTCGGGACAGATAATGAATTGGATACGGACGGATCGGCCGAGATGGTCATCCCTACTAACCTATACATAGTTGAATTTTTTTGGGTCTAATCCTCTCTCCTTCTCCTTTACATTTACTTCAGTCAACACAAAGTCACAAACCAAAACCTCTGACCAAAATCGAAAATAAATGTAGCTACAGATGCAAGAATACCAAAATTAACTAGTTTCCTAACTGACTGATAATCTGGGCAAACTTTGGAAAAAACATTCCGTCTGACCTAAAAAAAGATAATCTGGGCAAACCGTGGCCTATACGCTAAGTTATAAACAAATGGAAAAATAATCCAGAGAGAGAGGGGTTATGATAACCGTTGTGTTTGGTTCATAATTTTGGATTAAAAATTTTAAGTTAAAATATAAAAATATGTGATTAAATGAATTATTTGAAAAATAAATAGGCCCCCAAATTGGACAAAAAGTCGTCTGTCCCGACCTATGTCTCTCTCTCTCCTCAATTGCTTTTTACAGATGTCTATTCTACCGGAGTAGAAGGGTGGAAAGGATAGGTGAAAAGCTGCGGATTTTACTGCACACCCTCCTCCATCTCCGTCCTTTTCGTAGCTTTTCAGTAAATTCACAATTAAATCCACATTTACTGACCCATTTTTACTGCATACCACACGATTTTAGTCAGACTTCAAAGTCAAAGAGAAAAATTGCCAGCCTTTGAAAATGCTTTTTGGTTCCCACACCATTTTTGCACTCAAAAAAAACTTTTTGAAATAAAATCTGAAAGGCGTAACCGAACACAGTGGTTCAAATAAGAGGGTAAGCAACTAGAACATGAAACATAATGAAAAACAAAAAAGTCTTGGAACACAACTTTAAAATGAAACTCCGAACACAACTGCGTTTGTGTCGTTCGATGTATGGAGACTCATATTTATCTAACGGCTCCGGACACAGCTGTGACCGGAGTTGTATTTTAAAATTGTGTTTGAAACATTGAAAAAAAATATAAGTCACGCTCGTGAGGTTACTTAACTCAGGACTAATAAGTCCAAAAATCACATATACCCAATTAATTAATCAAGGCAAAACTCTGAATACCCTCGTTAGCGAAAACAACAACAATACCATCGTGTAGGCATGTAAAATTTTCATCCAATCAGATGTCGTCACGTGTTGCGGGACCTAATAAACATGGCACGGTAAATGGCCAATCAAATGTTGTCATGTGTCTTGAGGTCAAGTCAAGATGATACGAAGGAGCCAATCAGATGGTGTCACGTGTCAAAGTGATGCAGTTATTATTATTTTTAAGTCCGGCCAATCAAATTAAGTCACTTGATAAGATAATAATTGTATTTCTCTTTATATAATTATCTTTCTTAAAAATAAAAGAAAGAAGGATAATTATAGAGATATAATTATTTCTTTTACATTAAATAAAGAAATAATTAAAGGGAGATAAATATAAATGAAGTAGAGATTGGTCATGACTCTTCATTCTACATCTCTATAAATAGAGGTGCTCTCCTCTCATATTTGTTGATCTGCACATTGAAGCACACAAGCTCCAGAGCTCTGAAGATCAAAGCCCTCAAGCCCTTCAGAAGTCTTCAAGTCTGCATCCAGGTTCTTCAGATCAAAGCTTCAAAGCTCCGAAGAACATTCAAGTCAAGTCCACATCAAACAAGACGGTTCTACAGATCAAAGCTTCAAAGCCCTAAAGAACGCTCAAGTCAAATCTCCATCTTCAAATCCAAACTCCAGAACTCTGAAGATTAAAGCCTCCAAACCCTTCAGAATTTGCATCCATCCGTCACACGTAAGCTTCCAGAGTTTTGAAGATCAAAGCTGCGAAGGCCCTTCAGAATCTTTCGAGTCCACATCAAGCCAGACGCTCTTTAGTTCAAAGCATCCAAGCCCTAAAAAACGTTCAAGCCAAGTCCACGAATCATCAATCTTTTTCAACCAATTGAAGAAGATCTCAAATACCGATTTGAGACCAAGCTCTAAAGCCCTCAAATTAACATTTGCAAATCCGCATATCTTTCAACCAAATTGAAGATCTCAAATACCGATTTGAGACCAAGCTCTAAAGCCCTCTCAAATCAACATCTGTAAATCTGCATCTCCTTCAACCAAATCGAAGAAGATCTCAAATACCGACTTGAGAAGAACCTCCAAAGCCCTCAAGTCAATATCCACAAACCCGCCATCTTTTTCACCTAAATTGGAGAAGATCAAGCAATTCAACTTGAGAAGAAGCTTCAAAGCCCTCAAGTCAAAACCCGTCAAATTCGCCGTCATCTTCGCAAAGACCGCAGAAGATATCGTCGTTCAAATCGAGATCAAGCTATCAAGCCCTCGTTTCAACAACCGAAGAGAAGAATCAGAGGATTAATTTTCTTTGAAAATTGCATCAGAGATTGTAACCCTAAATTTCTCAAATTAATAAAATTGACTTATTCAGCATATTTCCGTCTTTTTTGTTGACTCGAAATTTGTGTTCAACACATCGTTCAACGACAGAAAAAATAGAGAACCCGAGTTGCACGCCGTACCAACTGGCCTTATTTTGTTCAGGGTGTTCAAAGGTTGTTTCAATGTGGTTTCTCGCTTAGGTTTTTTGGTTGGTTTCTTATCTTCCATTGGGTGTGGTTCTCGGGTGGCGTTTTCGCCGGTGTACCCGTGATTCTTTAAATCTTTGTAATATTTTTCAAAGATTTATTAAAAAAAAAATTGCTTATCCAAAAAAAACTGGCCTTACACAGGGTACGGCCTTCTCCAAACCATTGAAAATAGTAAATGTGGTTTGCAAACCCCATGTATGTAAATTTATTGGCATTCCGAAAAGAAAAGGAAGGGCTTAGCCTTCAATTGCAGCTTAATGTATATCACAAGAACTCATCGTAAAATGAAACTTACGCTGCCCCAGTCAACCAGAATTATACGAAAAACTGATTTTAACAACAGCAATAAGATGAATTCTACACCGATCCAAAACTTTGAGGGTTATGCAAGCTAAAAACAATCAAATAATTCGCACATGCATATGCTCGATTTGCGATTTTTGAAGTAAATTAGTTTCCGATCCAAAACTTTGAGGGTTATGCAAGCTAAAAACAATCAAATAATTCGCACATGCATATGCTCGATTTGCGATTTTTGAAGTAAATTAGTTTTCCATATATAAAAGGCACTACGTAGTTGAGAGGAACCAGTCAAGTACAAGCTATTGACAACATGATTCATCAAAAAGAAGCAGCAAAACCAACAAACATTACTATATTTTCCAAACAGAGAGTGCAATCGCAACTCCTAAAAACTCTAGAAATCTAGCGAAACCGATCTATAATTTCTAAAGAGGAAGAGGAGTACTCACGCAGGGTAATTGAAGGGCTCAGTGCTGAAGGTGATGAGAGCAAGTGGAGAACGAGCCGTCGCCCGCGCGAGTTCAACGCATAAATCATTTTTGGGTTTTTGCAGAACGGTTGAGAGTACGTGAGAGAGCTGAAGGAGGTGGGTCTTTGTTAGAGCGCGAAAAAATTGAGGGAAATACTATTCCAAGTGTCAAACTTAGTGATAATTAAAATTAACAACATTTTGCCAATAACCAAATTTAGTTGTTCCCACATTTCCTCAATCAAGTACACCGTTATTACACAAAACCTTCTCTCTTCCATTTTTAACATGTTTCTAAGAAAAATACTTTTGAAAACAGTTTTTATTTTATTTGTTTGTAAAAACTGTTTTTTTTATTAAGACTGTTTTTCCAAAAACTACAGTTTTTTTATTAAAATTTCTTTTCAAAAACTGTTCCTTTTAAAAAAAAAACTGTTTTTCTAAAAACTTTTTCCCGAAAACTGTTATTTTTTTAAATCAAAGTTTTCAAAAAACTATTTTCACTTTTTCTAATAACCTGTGTTTATTAGTTTGAAAACTATTTTTAAAAAAAAATTTGTTCTCCATGTCACAATTTTTAGATTTTTATAATTTGAAAATGTGATGTGGCAAGTTTTGGTTATTCAATTTTGATTGTACCGTTGTGGACCTCTTCATAACAATCTCTTAAATAGATAACCAAAAGATAATATGTCAACTTTTGATTATTGAGTTTTAGTTATTCCACTACGGATGCTCTTACAAAGGACATTAGATCCAAAGGAACATAGAAATGAATCTCAAAACAACCCGACAGCAAAGATATGAACAAATTACAACAGAATAGGAGAGTTTTCTCACTGCAAGAAAATTTGCTTTTCCTGACATTTCATAAATGCCGTTAAAAGTTCATAAAATGCCGGTAAAGAGTATTACCGGCATTTGTCAGGTATTACTGGCATTTATTACAAATGCCGTCTAGGAATGTGTCGGTAAAGGTACAAATGCCGGGAAAGGTCTCTATAAATGCCGGGTATAGTTGGACTCATTTGCGGCATTTGTACAAATGCCGGGAAAAATTGTACCATATAAGACAAAATGCCACATGGGCGCCCACGTGTCCGCCACATGTCACCCACGTGGCGCTTGCGTGGCACCCACTTGTCGCACAAATTGTTGGAGAAATTGCTTGCCCCAAGATTCAAACTCATGACCTTTGCCTCGCGCTTGCGTGAGGCTACCAACTGGGCTAGCCATCATATCAGGAATTTGGAGAATTTTCCCGGCATTTTTTTCAACAAATGCCGGTAATAGTTTGGCGGTATTATTTTGACGGAAATTTAAACAAACGCCGGTAATAATTATTTTTTTTCGGTAATAGTGGCTTTTCCGGCATTAATAAAAATGCCGGGAATGACCATTTTTCTTGTAGATCTAATGCATCTAGACATATGAAAGGGAAAGAAATATGGAAAAAACTAGTTGTACCATAAAAATGGGCCTATTTTTACCATTGATTCTCAAAGTACTAGTAAAATGTCAATTTGGACCCCAGTATACAAATCACATCTATTGCATCCTCGACATTTACAACGCACGTTTAAATGATTTCTGCAACTAACTCTATCCAAATTGACCATTAAATGCAAGGGTATTTGTAGAACTTAGCTACAAGTCATCTCATCTTCGATTTCCAAACCTCTACCCTAACCCTACCAAAAACCTAGCCATCACCTAAAACAATCACCCCCGCCGCTTGAGTGATTGCAGATGATGATGGCGATAATGTGCCTAGCTACAATATGGCCATCGATTCCGGACGCTCATTCATTATTGTAGTGCTGAAAAATTAGCCTCACAAAATCAAACACCCACCACCACAAACCCCAAAGATTGGTAGCTCACCACTACGAGCACTGCCTAATATTGTCAGAGGGACTGAAACAAACACAAATAACACCCCAATACACCCAATCTCAGGTGTTACGCATGTTTTTGGTAACCAAAATTTTTGCAGCGATATTTTTTTTTGGGGGGTTTCGTATTGGTTCTTGAAAATACAAGCCAAATTGGAATTCGTAATTTTTTGTCATGTCAAAAGAAAATAAAACCTTTCCAAAAAAAAGAAAAAAAATTAAACAATGACAGTGAAGTTTGTTTGGCGGGGCCTTTAGCCAATGATCACCAGCGAGCATCTATTTGGCTTCACCCCTGAACATTCCCTTCGAACATCAATCACTGCTATTGTAAAACGACTTTACACGATGAAGTACTCTGCACTCCAAATTTGACAGTCCGCCTATGTGTTCTCTTTTCTAATCTTTTATACCGTGCGAGTTTTATGGCGTTATCAGGTCGGTCCAACCTTGTCGTTTGGGTGTCGCTTGTTTGAGTCCTGACAAAGTTGTTGCTGTGGGATGGAGATAGCTGTTGGTGTTGCTGGATGGTGGGGTGTGGTTGCTGCGGTGATCTGCGATCTCGGTGACCAAATTTAGAAGTGTAGATCTGGTTTTGTAGGTTTTGGTTTGTTTTTCTCTGCTGCGTTTATTTTTTTGGTTTCCTACCCCTGATGGGGCTGTTTCCTCCCCTTCGGAATTTCCTTTGGTTTGGTTGTGCGTTTTTTCTGCGTCAAATGTTGTGCCCAGAAGATTTGTATATGGAAGTGGGGTGCTTTCTTGTTGGCTTCTCCCTTGTTGCTTGATTCGCTCGTTGTGTTGTGGGGATCTTGCATGTTATGTTTCTTCTATCAATGGAAACTCCAAACATTTTGGATTAAAAAAAAATGCTACTTGCACAATTTCAACAGATAATTCTGAACAAATTGTGTCCAAACTAGTGTTTGATGTACATGGGTCCACATGCATCCAACGATTCTGGAAACAATTGTGTCCGAAATTGTGTTTTATTGTTGTAATCCTAGACATTTTGATTACTGATGATTGGTTATAAAGAGGAAACCAAGTGTGTTACTCTATTGAATTAAGTGTTGGATACTCCTTCCGTCCCAAATTCTTCTTCTTTTTTTAATTTTTTTTTGTCACTCAAACAATTGTTTGTATCTCATAAGCTATGATGTTTTTTACGATTTCGAAAATTTTGTTTAGTAAAATTATATGAGATCTATCAAACAAAATACATATTTGATATAAAAATATTATAAATTAAAATATATAGCCAATTATATGAGTGACACAAATAGTAATAGTAAAAGAGGACCAAAAATTTGGGACAGCGGGAGTAATATTTTAGGATATGGTATTTTATTGGAGTGTGAATGTAATTAATTGACTTTTGATTTGGAGTCATGTCTTTTTAGTGATACCTGTTTACGGTGAACGTATCTTTTATAAACAGAGGTGTCCCTTCACGTGGGTCTATATATATTGCATTCTTTATTTATTTTCTAATTCTTTCAATTTTTTTTGTCAATCAATAGAAGAGATCATTTGCATTATCATATATGAAAATACTGAAAAGTACAAACCAGAGACACTACATCAACGGTGTGAGTCCACGCGACAACCAAGCCCAACAACTCAACTAATACAACAAATAACTCATTATAGTGTAGAAACAACCCATACGCAGGTGGGGGGGATTCGAACTCTTAACCTCTTAGTGAGATACTAGAGTCCTGACCAACTAAGCTATCCCCAGTTGGTTTCTAATACTTTCATTAAGTTAGAGTTTTTTTTATTTGAGAGAGTACAAACACAAGTTTAGTTCACCAAAGTACCAAACCCATCGATTGTAGTGTTGTTTAGGGCTTTCGATCAAGTAGTGCATGTAAATAGACGTCCATATAAATCGTAAGCGTTGTAGCGAGGACAAATCTGTTAAGTACAAAGTGTCACACTCACCTTAATCACCATGTTATTTCTATCAATTTCCAAGTTTTGATTTTATTGCATTCATACTCTATATTGGAAATTCTGATACTATTCCAATATATAAAAGTCTATATTTCTGATTTCATCACAAAAAAGTAATCATATTTTGTGACATTAAGAACCAAAAATTCTAAACAAAACTCAAATACTGTGGGTCGATGGATGGGGATAACTCTTTTATTAACCCCTTTGTATTTCTATTGTACATCTAATCAAACAGCTATTGGCCTATTCGCAAACAAAAATAGGTGAAAAGTTTAAACACACCAAAACCAAAAAGAGTAGCATCATCAAGTACGTTTTAATGTGAAGCAAAAATGCTAGCTATATATATTCCTCTAAGTTCCCGATAAAAATAAAAATAAAAAACCTCGAAATTTTCTTTTTTTTTTTTTTTTTGCTCGGTGAAAATTAGTAGGGTTAGTCGTTATTAGTGAGGTTTGAACTCCTGTCAAATGCATGAGAGTACACGGTACCTACTTCCATACTTCCAAAATAGTCCATTAATTGTTGGATGTGATTATATATCGATTCAAATATGTCGTGATAACAATTTGCCAAAGCGATGTTAACCACACCTCTATTAGACCAGTTAGATTTGTTGTCTTGAAATTTTTATTAGATGGTGATCGAAAGACTCCTGAAAGGAGAATAATATTTGCACTTTTATTTTTAAATTTGTTTTGCTTTAGCCATTTACACTTCTCCTTTTTAATTTATGTCAGTCTATGACATCGTCCTCTAATATGTAAATAAACCGATAATGTTAGTGTTATACTATTATGTTAAGAATCCACATGACTTTCTCCGTTCCAGAAATCTTCTTAAAAAATAAGCAGTTTATTTCACATTTTCAAACTCATAATGTAAATGAAAAATAAATTTTCAAATTTTTTTGCACCATTTAAAAGATCTCAATGAGATCTATCAAACAAAATCCATAATGCTAGGAAAATTATTTACTTAAATACATGATTTTTGAACTTGAAATTGTCTTCTTAAAAAATAAGCAGCTTATTGGAGTTCTGGAACGGGTGTTCCACTTTGCCCCTTAAAAAATAAGTAATTATTTGCAATTTTCAAGCTTAAAAATAATAGGCTTACTAAAATAAAAAATATGCAATATGGATCTTGTTTGATAGATATCGATAAGATCTATCAAACCTTGCAAAAAAATTAAAAAATTATTTTCCTAAGCCTATTATTTTTAAATTTAAAAATAAATTCTTATTTTTTAAATACTTATTTGAGAATCTGGAACTGAGAAAAAGCATAGAAAGTGCAACTATAAAAAAAATGACCGGGCTTCTCTCTGGGCAATTGCAAGGAAGACGGTACCAGTTCAATTAACAACCGTTAATATCAATTGATAGTCCATACTTGCAAAAGTATCTCACATGTTATTTCAGCAAATCTGATCAACTGAAAATATTTTTGGATTGCTGCGATCGGAAACGGGGATGTTGCTGTGCAGGGTGCACCATCTGAGTCGTCCGTTCGGCAATCCAATGGTCTAGATTTTATCTTGGCAATGAACGGCTCGGATGCTACACGGTAAAGATGACATCTAGACCGTTGGATTACTGAACGAATGGCTCGGAAGGTCTGTGTTGTGCACCCCTTACACAGCATCATCCTTGTTTCCGCTACGATCACGCAGTGCTGGCCCGACATTTGGGCTGCCCAAGCCCAACCTCATGTTTTGTTGCCCACTAACTATTAACGCATACCAAAAAAAAATATACAAGTACCCAAAAAAAAAAACATCAAAGTTATATGTTCCTTTAGCTTGAATAATTTCAAAAAAATTAACATCAAAATGTAACCGTGCTTTATTTAGCACGATCCGATTCAAAGAAAATAACTTCTCCTTGCATTTTTAAAAGCAAATTTGTCAATTGGGTCATCGTACTTTACTTATCCAAGAACTCGTTTAATTTTATTTAACTATGACTTTTTTTAATCAAATGTAAGAACATATCACTTATACATTACTCCACTATTGTATTTGTTAAGTCAAAAAATTACTCCACTATTGTATTTGTTAAGTCGAAAAATTTTCAACAAAATAATTTAGTATTTTGTTTTTCGTAATATTGTGGGTTGGGAGGAAAACAAAAGGAGTTAGAACAAAAATGGAAAAATAAATTGTGAATTGGGAGGAAAACAAAAAGAGGTATTTGTTAAGTCGAAAAATTTTCAACAAAATAATTTAGTATTTTGTTTTTCGTAATATTGTGGGTTGGGAGGAAA
>JAOTQK010000024.1:6440991-6453590 GCA_025642025.1 Rhododendron ferrugineum | reverse complement strand
CTAGCACATAACAATCTTATTTATATAGACGACTCACATATTAAATAAGTAAACTAAGCAATGTGGGACTACTACTACTACTATATTATTACACTACCAACCTTTGTCTTCTAATGTTTTGGCCTAAAACACCATCTTTGAATTAGGACATTTGGTTGATTAAGTTGATTTATGTGCTGTGTTAGCAAGTACATAGAAGACCAAGCTTGTCCTTTTTATCTGTTAATGGATTTTGGGAAGGGTGAGGTAGTCCATTTGGCTTTGTGCTGGCTCTTCCCTTTGTGTCCACATATTATTTTGCACTTATTTGAGCTTGGGTACCTAATTTTGTGGAACTGGCAAAGTTATCCACTATGAAATTGTTATTGCTGATGTAAAAGTTTATGCCGTTGTAATTAGGACATCCTTTTGTTCAGGTTCAGGAGGGCACTCTTACTTGAAGGAACCTTGGTGGTGGGTTGGGATGGTAACGAGTAAGTATCACTTTATTTTTCCACTTGAACGTGTTAGGTCCTTGGCTTTTCTTCCCTTTCTTGTGTGTTTCCGCTGAATGTATCACATAGAATACTGCATGATCATCAAAGGTTTCATCATGGGATTCAAATAGATTTGGTCTTTCTCTTTTACAGGGCAGATCATAATTTTCTTTAGCAGTGTAAACTCTCTAGTCCTTTCTTTATGTTTTCATTGCGACTAAGTTAAAGCTTATGAATTGAGGTATTGATAATGTGTTTATCTCTTATATGAAGGCTAGTACAAGAATATTAGTTGTGACGAGACAATTTGTTATGTATCTGAGTTGTAACTTCCCTGAAAGAACACCTAGACATGGATAACACGTGTGTCCAACCTATCAAAGGTCTTGATTTTTCATTAGGAAAGAGATTGACCGTCTAAAGGCTTGGGAAGCTTATGAAAAGGTTAGAAAATCTTCGATTAAGGGGACGACTAGTGGTGGTCGCCTCTTTTATGGTTATTTGGAGATTCTGAACGTTTCTTTGGTTTATGATGTAAAGGTCTCCCAGAGAAACATGCTTAAATATTCTTTTTATTACATTTTGAGGAGCTTTCTTTAATTAGATAAGTTGCCACTGCTCACACGGAAAGTTGTGGTTGACAAACTTAAGGATCAATTTTGCGAATTAGAATAAGCTGAAGGAACCCCAAATCAAACAACTGGATTATTTTGAATGAGTCAACTTCATTTCCATTGTATTGTGTAAGAAAGCATAAAGATATTTTCTATTCTGTGTGAATGGAATTCTTCTTTTTATTTGGGCAATCAAAGTTTTCATTCATGTGCATTATTCTTCAAGTTACTGGTCCCTCTCTTAGTTGCAGGATCCTTATATTGAGGTGAATAATTCACCCCGGGACCTCGCTCTTGCGTCCTGAGTCTGAATCTCCTAGGAACCTTGCTCCCATAAGGAAACGGGTGCATTTGCAACTAGGATAGAGCATCTCAAGGATATGAATCCCAAAAGGAATAAAAGAAGAGCTACCAAGTAAGACAAGATATGAAGCAATGTTAAGATACTAGAAATTGTAGTTGACACCAATCATTAATATTTATTAAGATGTATACCTAGAACGAACTAAAAATATAGTACTTCTTTGAATGTCTGTAGCTTTAGTTCCGTAAGTATATATGTATATCTACATTCCAATAGACACTACCTACCTTATATTCTTTTGTACCCTCTCATTTCCATGCACTCGTTCCCACTTTGTGTAACTAAGACTCCCTCTTGTGTCTATGCACTCCTTCTTGAGTTAATCGTTAATGGTAACCTTGGGGTTGACAAGCTTCAGAATCAATCTCACATTATAAGAATAATAAAGCTAGAGGATTTGTAAATCCCCGGTATAAATTTATGATTCACGCACAAAACCCATGGAGACCATATTCGTGCTTTTTGTCCAGTGTCGATTTCTTTTCGTCATCCATAACTTGTTGTACATGAGATATGCGTGCTACATTACATGCATATGCTCATGAAGAGGCATCTAGTGGTTGGGAGGATTTCAAATGTTATTCCACAAGAGAAAGGAAATACATGCCCGGGTGATTATTCTTCTTTATCAGTTTTTGTAATTCTGTAACGTCTTATTCAACATCATGCGAAGCTTGAACTATACTTGTTGAAATATTTTTTGCAGACTAGGCTGGGATGGGAACGGAATGCCATGGGGGAGTGGTACATTGTGTGCTCTTTTAGGTCCCATAGAGGTCTCTATTGACACAACATGTAGATTAAGAGAATAATTTTCTTAGATAAAGAATCATTTAAAAACAGTTAAGGGCTAGTAGTTTCTGGAATGTTGATACCCAATAGATGAAATCAATCTATGTTGCTAAATCTACATTGTATGAATACAGGTCTGTTTGTCGGGTGAACCTGCATTGTATAATCTCCATATAAGTACTTAAAATCAAATGGGGCGTAAAGGAAAAAGTACGAAAGTTTTGCCTCCCATCCATACGAAACCCTATGAAAGTTTTTAGCTAATGAAAGCTTCTTTTTCTGTAAATATCACAAAAGAATATTCAAATGTCTAAATTTTGTTTCGGTGTCAGACATTCCTTCATCGTGACCTATGTTCAAGTATTTCTAAGTGCCCTTTCAAAAAAAAAAGAAGTATTTCTACCTGAGGGTTGAGTGGCAATATAGAGTGACGGTAGTTTAGTCTTTTTCCATTCCATTCCACTCCCCACCCCACTCTCTCTCTCTCTCTCTGACTCCCTTCTCCACCTATATATGAGAAGACCTCACAGGACAAAATATTTGCAAACACCTAATACTTCTGTCCATAGCGACCTCCCCCTTTCCACAATTGTAGGCAAAAATATCGCAGACTTGGGCTGAGGGTGTTGTTAGTCCGGATTCTAGCCCACCAAGAGGCTAACTTATGCCTTTGTGAGAACATTGTGAAAGGAAGACGATCATCAAACTACATCCATGGAAAAGGCCAAACTGGGAAGGCCATTTCCAAACTCCTCGTAAATGTCAGTGTCACTGGCCAAGATCATACTTGCCTCTACACTGATGGTTCTATGGAACCAACCTTCCAAAAACTTCCCAAACAGACTACCCTCCTCTGCTTTCCCTCCCTCCTAATTTCACGTTCTCCATTCTTACCTTCTTCACTCTTGCCTTCCATCCTTCATTCTTCTTGCCAGCAGCATCTCCATCAGCGTCTCCAATATTCTAGGCATTGCCAATCCCATCTTCCTTTCCTTTTCCCTTTCGGTTGCCATCATCATCTGCATCAGATACTCCATTTTTGGAGCCCAGAAGAGGGGGAGGAAGTAAACACTCATTACCGAACATTGTCGCTTGCATTTCTTATAAAGAAGACAGGTTTCAGTCTCTTTATCAGGCTCATGGTCATCCTAGCCTCCTTTGTAGTTGATTGCAGCCCACACCTTACTGACCTCCTTCCTTTGTCCATACTTGGCCCCGGCATGACTCACATTAACTGTTTTTGCTGATGCTACAATTCCAAAAGCAAGTGTGTTTGAACTTGGCCACTAACTCCATTAGATCGGCGTCTCTGATGAGTTTGGGAATGACCACCTCCAATTTGGCATTGTCCTTTGGGGGGAATTTTATGATTATCTTTCCCTTCACAATGTGAATCAACATACAGATGGGCATTTGCCTGGACGAAGAGCTGCCTCAGCCCACGTTTGACATATTGTCATTGGAAGTGCGGCAAGGGATAGATGGACAATGGAGATGGGTTATACGATTTTCAGGGGTTTACCCATCTACTCTATATGTAGCACATAGGCAGACGCTGAACTTGTACAGCGAGTGGAGTGCAAGCACCTAACCTACCCTCACTTAACACTTCGCCTCTTTTTCAGAAACATTGACCATGGAGTTGTTTGTCTTATTATCACCTGTCTTCTTTACTGTTAAATGTTATTCGGGAAAGCTATTTATTGTATGATTAAGAAAGCAGAATGCTACCTTTCTATGTTGTTGTGTTGTGTGCTGGAAAGTCTTGTAGGGTACCATCTCGACACTCCAATGAACTAAAAACCAAAGCATCAGTTTTCTGTCACCATGCACTGTAAATTGTATAGACTACAGAAATCAAGTTTATCACACAAGTTAATTAGATCTTGGCACACAAATCGGATTGGATGGAAAATCGTATGGATATAAATATACTATGTCGTTCTTGGGAATGTGGAGGAAAAAGATGGAGGAACTAGATTTCTTTGCTGCGAAAACGAAAAAAGGTCTTGGTCAGCTTGTCCGTTTTAGGATTGACTCTTCAAGAATAATCTTGCTGTATTTTCATTCTCTAAGTATACGCGTTGGCTTTATCTTTCTTGCGTTTGATGCTAATTCAATTGTCTAACATCATATATGTCTGTTTATATTATTGATGAGTTATAATAACAAACAGTGATTGGCGGGGAGATAGCTAATTTTGCTGCTTATGCATTTGCTCCTGCAATTCTCGTGACTCCCCTCGGAGCTCTAAGTATTATCTTCAGGTATGGTGTCAGATAGCATTGCAGTAGAAGATTCAAAAGAGAAGCCGTCTTTTGGTTCTCATAACAGAATGAAACTATTAATCTATTCAAAATTTTCTGCGCAGTGCAGTGTTAGCCCATTTTATTTTGGAGGAGAAATTGCACATCTTTGGAGTCGTTGGATGTTGTCTTTGCTTAGTGGGCTCTACCACTATTGTATTGCATGCTCCACAGGAGAGAAAGATTGAATCTGTCAGGGAAGTGTGGCACCTTGCCACTGAACCAGGTATCTAACAATTGACATGTAATTAGTTGCATATAGTCTATTCATTCTACTTTACAATCTAATCTATTCGTTCGACTTTGCATATAGTCTATTCGTTCTAATTAGTTTCATGTAGCCTCCGACCCCAATTGATTGGGACACAAGGCTCAGTCTGGTTTGGTTCGGTTCTACTTTACAATCTCTGAAAATTTATCAGTAGTCTGGAAGCATTAGTGCCTGGGAAGTTAGAGAGATACATTAGCAGGGACCAAGGATGGCTATCTCCCCCCTTGAGATTTTGATAGTTACATAGGACGGCTCCCTAAGTTTTTTAAAAGGACTTTTTTTGGCTCTCTATTTCATGTTATTTCCAAGTAAAATATGTAATGACTCCACTTGTTCCTATCTACGCAACCTTCAATTCCTACTATATAAAGCTTATTTATAAAAATGCAATTGTTTTTTATCAGCTTACTTTTTGGTTACCCTTACCTTGCCCCCCCTTCCCACCCCCAATGTACATTACTGGTTCCCACCCCTGCATAATGGTGTGGTTCCTAGGGAAGTTACCTTGCAGAACATTATATGTGGCTCTAAGGGCATTGGGACCAAAGTATCGGACCACAGAATTTCCTATATATTTTCTGGAAGGTGACTTTCAAGACTCATTGATATATGAATGATTCAATGTTATATTTCTATGTTATTTCAAGGAAGTTTTGTTTCAGTTCTGTAAAGTAGTTATGCATGTACCTTGGATAAATGTTGTTTTCTGATATCTTGAAAACGCTTGGGATTCCGTATTATTTGACAAGGCTTACCAGATTTAATAAGTATGAACCAAATTTAGGGGAAGTATAGGGCATGCCGATAGTTGGAATTTATGGAACACCTAACAAGAGGAATAATGCAGACTGCTAGAGGGTGGGAAGACCATTATTAAGTTGCCTTGTTTATTATGCAAAGTTGAAAACGGAAGCAAATTTTGACTTCAGAGGTAGGACAAGTTGCTTAGTTGTTGCCAGCGTTCTAAAAATTGGAATTAATTGGTGATTAATCGTTGGCGGGGCCTATCCGACTAATTGCTATGCGCTGATTAATCTCCGATTACTAATTGCTATAGGCCGAATAATCGCCGATTACTAGGCCTCGAAGCTCGAAGGTGGCCGACCGCCCGACTAGGTCCTAGCGACTTTTAGAACAGGTTGTTGCTTCCTTGGTTGCTTTGTTATTGATTTCATTTTGCTTGAATGCTATTTCACACTTGCACCGCGTAAAGCAAAGCTCGAAATTGGTTAAATGCAACAAATTAAGCTCAAGAAAGTCAAGAGTGCATATATCATTGATTTTCCATGGTGTTGTGGATTGTTTTAAGTTTCTGTTGACTGCAACACCCGTTTCCCAGTGCAGTCAGTTCTTCTTAAACTGCTACAAGGCCACTATCTGAAACCAATATGTTTAGCGTCGGTTCATTGTAGTACTCATATATCTCCTTTCATAGACTGTCTTTACGTCTGGACCTCTACAAACTTTGTGGACTGACAAAGAACCTTGTGGTATCAACAGGCTTCCTTGTCTACACCAGCATAGTATTGGTTCTCGTTGTCATCCTCATTTTCATGATTGTGCCACGTTATGGGCCAACCCATTTGATCGTCTATATCGGAATTTGCTCACTCACAGGCTCTCTTACGGTCTGCAGATAATGTGTATATAAATTCCTAGCCATAGTTCTGCCCTCAGTAGTTCCTGTGCACAACTAGTTTGTTTTTCCTTTCTTTTATGTAGGTCATGAGTGTGAAAGCTGTGGGAATCGCTCTGAAGCTGTCGTTTTCAGGATCAAATCAATTTACCTACTTTGAAACATGGTTTTTCACCATACTTGTGCTTGGTTGTTGTATTTTGCAGATCAACTATTTGAACAAGGTAACTTTGACATGACATTAGAGAAAAATGTATTCTGTCTTATCTGCGTTATAGAAAGTGGGTAATCTGGTTCTTTCAATTTGTCTTTGCAGGCTCTAGACACATTCAATACTGCTGTTGTTTCTCCTTTCTACTACGTCATGTTTACGACCCTCACCATCTTTGCAAGCATGATCATGTTTAAGGTGACTAAGAACTTATCTTTTCTGTTCAAAAGCTTATCCTTTTCCTACTTATGATCTTAAGGGTGTGCGTGGAACTTGTGGAAGGGAACAAAAATGGAAAGGAAGTTGAAAGAGAGAAATCAAAAGGAAACTTGCGATTTTCCTTTGTTTAGCTTTTCAAAGAGATGGAATGGAAATCCCAGAAGGGAAATTATTATTCTTGCTCGATTTTGACAGAAAAAGAGAGGTAAATAATGAGTAGTTGAAAATGAAAGGAAAAGAGGGACAGTTATTTTATCATTATCTTTTCCTTTTCCTTTCATTCCTCAAGTTCATGCTCTTGCTCCCAATATATAGTCATTGTCTAGACATGCTAAGACTTCGTATGGGCATGCCATAACAAATCCTGTTGTGCTAAAACAAATTCATTTCGGGGTTCAATACTACCATGAGACTACACTTGGATACAACATAGGGAAAATTACCAAAACAAGGCATCTACTTAAACTAATTACCAAATGTGGTGGACTTGGTCCTTAACTTGTGAGGACCAAGTCAACAAGGGTCAGGACAACTGCAACTAGTGTGAGGACCAAATCACACCATTTTTTGGTAATTAGTTTGAGTAGATGCCTTGTTTTGGTAATTTTTCCTACAACAATACATTAAAGCAACGCTGCACAAATTGGAAAAACCAGTAAAAGACCTGGCAATAAGTGGATTAGAATTTCAATAGCCTATGCCAAGTCATTTTGGATAAGAATTATGCTTTAATTGTTTGTACTTTGAGTTCCGTTAATAAGATCCTAGAAATTTGGCAGTATCTTGAAGTTCACGTCCATTGGTTATTAGTTATTACTACTACTACTACTGCTGTTGCTGTTGCTGCTGCTGCTGCTGCTTCTGCTACTACTACTACTTTTCCCTCACAACTCTATTCTCATACTAGCAAATATATTAGTCAGAAAGTTGGTATCCAAAAGACATGCCAAAAGCTAGGACATTGAACATATTGGACTTGGGTGGGTGTGCAAGGAATGGAACCTAATTCCTTTTTCCAGTAAAACTACCCTTGATGCTATGGAACTGAAGCTTCTTGATAATTAAAATGTATGACTTCAAACAAGGTTCTGAATACTGTACCGGCTAGAGTACCGGATTTCCTAGTGGTACAGTACGTATCTATACTGGTGAGATACCTTAGGTACCGTTTCAGATTTATCACTATTTGTGTTATTTTTCCACATCAAAGAATTTAGTATAACATATTCATTTGTTAAAAAGAAAAATAAATTAAAAAATAGCTAGGTATTGACCGGTACTGACCAATACTATCCAGTATTGATGAAGAGATAAATAAATTTAAAAGTAAACTGGTATTGACTGGCATCGTTCGGTAGTATCGACCGGTATTTGAGCCGGAACAAAATTAGAGGTACGTGTAGGGTACCACACTTGGTCAAGACTGGTACATACCAGCTGGTACGGTACGGTACGGGATTCAAAACCTTGATTTCTTATATTTGGTTGCTTAATTTCCTGTATTAAGTGAGGAAACATGTAAATCCACTTTTTCTGCTTGTTTCCAAATAGTTATTGGGCGGGGGTGAAACCAGCCCTGCAAACAGTAAGAGACCATGAATGCTATCTTTAGTAGATGGCAGGACAGATGCTCCGATGCTAAAGTGAGTGAAAAGTGAACACATAAAGTGAAGGAAACTCAGAGTTAGTAGAATGGAGAATATGTACTTCGCTCTTATGTCCTTACTTAGTCATTCATCGCTCCATTTCAGGGTGTAGCTTTGTCCTTGCTCAAGTCTTTCTTGGCCCTATTATCAGCCTGAAGCTCAGCTGATATCCTGCCTTTGGTCAGGACGTGTAATTTGAACCTCTTCAGTTCCTCGCAAAATCATGATTGTTCTGTTTTTTCTCTCTTGCTTTGTATCCAAACAGTTTCTCTGGCGCAAATATTATGACTTGATTATCAGCCGCATTCTTAGGTTTCTCTTTATATTTCATTGTTAGTGCAATCAATATACATGAACTTCACAATAAGAATTTCCACCTATTATTGACTATCTATTCAGGATTGGGACTCTCAAGATGCCACAGATATTGCAACTGAACTGTGTGGATTTGTGACTATTCTCTCCGGGACGTTTCTTCTTCACAAAACCAAAGATATGGGAAGTAATCCGGTATCAACATTGGGAAGCCCTGTATTTCACCCATCACCAGATTTGAGCGCGCACCATAGTACAAGACAAGTAGAGTTGTGAAATGTTTTGGGCAAATGACGTTTGCCATGGGGAGATGTGGACAAATCCGAAGATGCTTATTATCAGCATGTAAAAGGAGAAACCATGTTCTCGGTCAGATAACATGTGGTTTGCCAAAGGTAAAGAAGAAATAGAAAATCATTCCATGGATGTTCATTGATGTAGGAACTCTTGACTTGTTTAGCATTAGCTTCTTTTTTTCGTTATTTTTTTCGGAAACGTAGATTGTGAATATGTCTGGTAGCGATGTCTAGCGTTACGAGGAGATCTTTGAAAGAAATACATGGAAACAAAATTAAAGAACTCGAAGTGTTGTGCTCGATATCGCTCTTATTCTTTTATTGTGAGTCTCCATGGAGCCTCAAAAATTCATGGAAATGTTGCTTAACCACTCTTGTTGATGGTGGATTTGTGAGCCTTACTTTTCAAGGGTGTGTATTTAGGTGGATTTGACTGCACGGTTTAACGTTTTGTTTTTTGTTTTTCTGTTTTGAAAATTTACATTTGGGATTTGCACAGAATATATGTTACATAAACAAAATTGCTAGTATATGTTGTCACTATTCCGTAATTCGAACTTTAAGTTGTGGATCACAATTTTTTAATTTTGTTCTTATTCAAAAAAAAATTCACGTATGTTAGTTTTGTGCCGAACTTTTGTGTATTATGCGTTCGTCTGATGAAAGGAATCGGAAAAGTAAAATTATGACTTTTACACAAATATTTTGTGAAATATCCAAGAATAAGCCTGAAAAGCCAATTCTTTCTTTTTGTTTTTCTTGAATATTTTTCAAAACACTTGTATAAAAGTTATTAATTTTTACTTTTTCAATTCCTCTCGTCGAGACGAATGCATAATACATAAAAGTTTGGCGCAAAACTTACAGGTGCGGATTTTTTTTGAATAAGGACAAACCAAAAAGTTATGGTCCACGACTTGTTGCTGAGTGAAAACGCCCTATATTTTCACAAAGGTTTGTCCGAATGATTTTCGTATCTCCAAATGAAATACAGGGTCCTAGTTAGATGCAACGCAATCCTGCACACATTTCAGGACCGAGATCCCATGTTCGACCCCAATCCGGACAGGGGCCTGTCCCACTCCTCTAGGCCGTTGATCTCACAAATCAACGGTTGAGATGTGCCGAGCACTTTTTGCTCCAAAACGATGTCGTTTTTGCTCGGCACATCTCAACCGTTGCTTAGCGAGATCAACAACCGAGACGAGTGGGACAGGCCCCTGTTCGGATTGGGGTCGGACAGGCGATCCGGGTCACACATTTCAAGGGGCTTGCAATTTTTTGGCTCAGGTTACGATCTTCTTGACTGCCACTCTGCCAGAGTGGAGAGGCAAATGGGTAACCTATAACATACTAAGTACTCCTATGTAAACGTGCACTTAAGCTCTCGTTAGTATGCCAATCACCTGAACAGTGAAATTCCTCAACTAGATTAGATTAGCAAGGCTTTGTGATTCGACTCGCTGTCTAGTCATAGGCCCCACATGTTTTTGGATGATTCGTGATACAATATTGACATATTGGGGAAGAATATTATATTGAGATATATGAACCTCATAGTTGTGGGACACACTATTCGCCAATACCCACCAACTAAAATGATGGTAATGACCCCACTAACGAAACAATATTTGTTGTCGATTAATACATTGAAGGGGCATCGATTATGATATGCATATATTTCAAGATTAAGGGCCACTTGGTCTAAGTGGGCATTGATTAATATTACGATAGTTTAAGGATTCAATAGGATCAATTGATGTATTTGAGGTGACGAAAGTGTAAATCACCCTATATCTTCACAATCGTGGAGATAAAACGAATATAATTTTTTGGATAGAATGACGGCCGCACCAAGACGAAGGATAGCCAAATTCAAAAAGCGCAACCAGCTCCCTTTCAGATCATACTTGCCATGGAACAGCTTGAAATATCCATTCTTGGGCTTATTAACCCTCACATTACTCCATTCTATGGAATCTAAATATTTTTTTTTATAGGCAAACAAATTTTTATTAAGAAAATTTGACAAAGAGTATATCAAATTGGGGGAGAGGGAGGAGAATCCAACCTTACAAAAAACAACCACCAGTGGGCCAAGCCCAAATACACCCAAAAGAGCAAAGCTCTAAAACCCAAAAGGGCAAGGCCTAAAAAGGCCAAGCCCACCCTAGAACCAAAACCTAAACCTAATCAAAACAACTACAAACACCGCCACCACCGCAAAACCGACGCCCTCCACCGCCACAACCAAACAGCCACCAGGGCTGCACACCACCAGCCGTGTGACGACGAAACGGCAACAGACGCCACGAATTGCGCAAACTGCCCGACCCCACAAGAGGCCGCCGAGAAACCGCAATAACACCCCTCCTACCCAAACACAAGCTAAGCCATCAGCATCAGCAAGACACTCCCTAAAAAATGCGGACGTACCACCCAAAGGTACAATTACTTGTGTTACTACCATTACTGTATTGCTATAACTAGCAAGATGTTTGTAGACCAAGGAGAGGAAGAATTGGAAAAACGGTTGAAGGTTAAGAACAAAGTTGAGAGAATGGTCGATGGATCGATGTTTCTTTGTTGTCTACCACGTACGTTTGTTTGTAGGTCATTTTTTTTTCTTTCACAACGTTGGATAACAACGTTGAACATAGAGGGAGAGACTGATTGCTCGTACATGTATGTGCTGTACGTAAAGGCATGCCATCCAACTCCGTCCATTTTCTAAGGGCATGGAATGTAATGCTGGAGGTTTAGTTGATAATGATATAGATCATTTAAATTTTGATAATTTAAAAACTTGTAGGTGTCTTTGGGATATTGGACGAATAGTACACAATGGATTTTGATTTTTTACCTTTGAGATAGGTAAAGAAAGATTCACTCAACTAAGATATTCTCCAAAGCATTAGTTACTATTCACGAGCAGGGGCGGACCCACCATAGGGCACGGGTCACGTGCCCCCGCGCCTTTTTTTTTTTAAAAAATTTCCCGGGATTTTTTGTATATATATAGTACATGTGTTAACATTTTCAGTGAGTAGCCATTTGGTGCAGTGGTAAAGTGTTCCTCTTCTAACCAAGAGGTCGTGGGATCGAGACTCCACCATGCTCATCTGTATGTATCTTTTGCCTTTTTCCAAAAAGACGTGTGTTTGTATGTATCTTTTGCCTTTTTCCAAAAAGGCGTGTGTTTTTTTTTTTCTTCTTCCAAAGGGCAGTCAGGAAAAGGCAGTAGTAGTGTGTGTGTGTGTTTTTTATTTCTTTTTCCAAAAGGCAGTCAGAAGTTTTTTTTGCCTTTTTCCCAAAAGGTAGTAGAAAATGTGTGTATTTTGTTTTCCAAAAGGGAGTAAAAAATAATAGTGCGTACCTTATTTTTTATACTATTCGTGGGTTCGAGTCTACCCCACATTGCATTTGTATACTTTTTGTCCCAAAAACTGTAAT
>JAOTQK010000024.1:6397260-6419846 GCA_025642025.1 Rhododendron ferrugineum | reverse complement strand
TTCAAAATATTGGAACCGGTGGAATGGGTAGAAGAGAGAGAAAGGGGAGTCAAATCAATGGTGGAGATTAGGAGTGGATGATCCAACGGCTTGGAATAAATGGGAGCACTGGTGCTCCAAAACCACTTTGGAGCACCACAGCCGGATCCTAGTTCACGACTTCACGTTTCCTCTCTCTCGCGCTCGCCGTATTGTTTGATCTTATCTATTCTCTCGTCCGAAGAAATTTCTTCTCCCTCTCTCCAGAGCAGAATAGAGCAGCAGATGGTTGGTGCTCGAGGAATTCCGCTCCAATGCCTGGCTGTGGCGCTGACCCTTCACGTGGCAGTCGTCATCGCGGGCGAGTTCTCCAAGCCGTTCAACGTCAGCTACGATCACCGAGCACTGATTATCGACGGTAAGTGTCGTATGCTTATCTCCGCTGGAATCCACTACCCTCGCGCCACCCCTCAGGTACTCTCCCAAAACACACACCGTAAAATTAACATTTCACTGCTCACCATTACTTAAAATTTCGTTTAATTTTCAATCTTTCTCCGTTCTGTATGGTGTTTCTAAAGTGTGAGAAAAAATATATGTGCGGGAGCGGGTGGTTCGGGTTGCCTGTCGCAAACTGTACGAGGATCGAGTATCACTCTCAATCAAAAGCTTGGATTGCCCTTTAATGGTAGAGAGAGAGAGAGAGAGAGAGAGAGAGAGAGTTCCCTAGAATTCTTATTTAGAGCTTGAAGATTTATTTTTTTTGCTGGCGATTTACCCATAGCAAACTTATCCTATAGACTTCCAACTTATCCCATAGTAAGTAGGATTTTACCGAAATGGGGCTTGGGCCCATGTTGGCGACCCGATTTTGGACTTGGCCCCGCATCCAATTTCCAATACTAAAGCATTCCCAGGCTTTACCTGTATTTCTAGTCAAGTTTGAGTAACAACTTCTTTTGGTATGAAACACTTCAATGGATGGCATAAAGTTGGGTTAAAATAAAAATGGCATGGTTGTAAATTTAAGAGGTACAAAACAAGGTTCTAAATTTTGAGTGAGGATTTGAGATTTGAGTAAAAGTTGGTTAATAGGTACCTTTCTGCATCATCATCTTTGAGACTGGGATGTCTCACGAGTTATTACACTTAGAGAGTAAGAGAGTGTCCCAGGGAGAGGGCAACCCATAAACAACACAGTTGGCAGATATACTGTGACCACCTTCTCTCTAGCTTCACCAGAGCCTCCTTCCAAGCCTTACGTACTTGAATATCACGTGGTTTATATGTTCCCCAAAATGACACTGGTAAATAACTTAACTGCCTTATACGTCCGAGGAAAGAACCTCGTGTGCTGATTTCACACCCACTCTAAGAACAAGGTGCTCAACCTACTTCCCCCACCCAAAGGTTATTATACATTGGGGCAATGATGAACATGTCTGAGGAACTGTAGTACTGACTAGTCCATCTGCTGCACTAGCTTGTCCTTGTATTCTTGCATATTTGCTTCGTCCTTCCTTAAAACCTGCTAGTCTAATCTGGAAGTTAGCATTTTTATGCCAATGGTACTAATGCCATCCTTTTGTGGCTCCTCTATTCTGCTCCTAGCTTTCAGCTTTCGTTGTGGAAAATATATTGATTTCCTTGAGTTTTGTCGAGTCTCTTCCGCATGTGTGTTTTTAATTCATAAGAATGTCTGATTTATTTATCACGAATTATCTCAGATGTGGCCCGATTTGATTGCTAAGAGCAAGGAAGGTGGGGCAGATGTCATCCAAACTTATGTATTTTGGAGTGGACATGAGCCAGTCAGAGGACAGGTGGGGTAATTTATTTTGCCAGCCCACTCTGGGGTAATGGCCTTGGATGGTTGTCTGGAACAAGATTAGATTTGTTTTACTTAATAGTTCTGATATTATTGACCTGTCTTCTCAGTATTATTTTGAAGGGAGATATGATATTGTCAAGTTTGTTAAGCTAGTGGGATCCAGTGGACTCTGTCTTCATCTTCAAATAGGTCCATATGTCTGTGCTGAATGGAATTTCGGGTCAGTCTCCCCTTATTTGTTATACCAGTTCTTTGTTTCCTTTGCAATGAAATGGGTTGCATGTGTTGTTTGCAGTGTAGTGAGGTTTCAGATATGAATGACATGAAACTCTATTACAAATTTACATAGAGCCAATCACATGTTTATATGCAGGCCTAAAAGGTTGTCTATGTTTTCATGCTTAACTCTCTATGTAAAAGCCAGACACAAAAGTTATGCGGAGGGGAGGTCTCTTTTTCTTACTGGTTTCTCTAGTCTAGAAGGATTTCTCATCTTTCAATCAAATTTTAGTGTGTGTTTGTTGTTCAATCCATTCTTGGTGTTGCAATTGTGCATGTTAGTGGACATGGTTGTTTAGCATTGGAGTAGCAGATTATTGACATGAAAGACATGACCTGATTGTACCAAAATTTTGTCAAAAGCTCTCCCCTTCCCCCACTCCGCAGTCCCCAACCTCTCAACTTGCTTCTTTTCTGCTTCTCTGGAGGTTCATTACCCATTGAACAAGCGAGACATCCGTCCGGGGAAAGGCGAAATCAATGTCGTACAATTTAAAATCAAGATTTGACCAAAGCAGATTCATACAAATTGACCTGATTCTTTGTACAAAGTGGTTTACAGAGCAGAGCATCACCCTTTCCATTTGATTATCAGTAGACAGGACCTTATTTCCTTTTCTACACCATCTTTATTAACCACTACATCCAATCTTGGGTTTAGTGTTAGTATTTGTATCTAATGGCCGCAGATTAGATGAATCCAACCTAGTAGTTGGGTGTGGGGTGGGAAAACAAAAGCCTGGATTGTAATGTATGTATAGTCATGCCATCTAAATCGTTTGAAATAGCATTTGATCTTAGAATTTGTCAATTTCTTTTTCTTGGTTCGAAATTTGGGAGGGTAAAGCATTCTTGGTTGGCTTAGCAAAATTGGAAGGATGACATGACATTATTGAGGCTGTACAGTACTGCTCTTCCAGCTGTCTAACAATGTCATGTCATCCTTCCAATTTCGCGAAACCAAACCAAAAAGAATGCTTTAGCCTCCCAAATTTTCTGACTCCCTTAATGTGCTTTTAGTGTATGAATTCTGTTCTTAATAGTAGCTACCTCTGTCATCCCTTCTACAGATATAGCTAGGTAAAGGGCTGACTCTATTACTTCCTCTAGTGAGGACACTACCAGCACCTTAAGCTTTTAGAAAAGTTCATAGTTTAACATGTATTAGAGTAGGCAGTAAATCATATATTTGAATTTTCCATTTGCCCATGTTGTGGTCAGTGAGCATGTTGACATTGTAGAAGTTATTTTCTCTATCTAAAAAGATGACCGTTTAGTTGAGTTGGTGATTGACTCTGTTGTTTGTTATGGTGAAATTGGAAATTGTGAGTTATCCTAAGATATTGGGAACCAACTGGTCGGAGACTTACTGTCATATGAACTGAGAAGAATGTTAATTAAATAATTAAAGTACATTATGAACAAAGAGGAAATGTGTATCGCGGAACATAGATTATGATCTTGTTTCCTCAAAGGTGTTTCTTTGGTACTAGTGAACTATTAGTTGGATTGAGTTTTTAGCCAATCACAAAAGTGAAGTAGTTTCTCCGGCTCGTTTGTTGTAGAGATAACTTATTTTCTCTTGGAGCATTAAAAACCAATCCTCAAACTTCCAAGTAAACTATCACGATTCACAATGACATTCATTGCATGGATTGTAACACAAAAGAGATAACATCTTATATTCTATGGTGAAGCAGCTATAATATAATTTACTTAATGATCTTCGACTTTCTGGAAGAATCCGTGGATGATGGATCTTTGGAATGAAGTATTGTCCTCTTTCTGAGGTGTATAAAAGAGGTATTAAAAAGTAGTTTCTTGTCAGTCCTTACGTAAAATTGATAACCTTGCAGGGGCTTCCCTTTATGGCTACGTGATGTGCCTGGCATAGAATTTCGTACTGAAAATGCACCATTCAAGGTATATTGTGACTGAGAGCTGTCTTCTGCAGCACATTTACAAAGTTTTTTACGTGATACTTCTCAATTGTGCCTTTACCATAACGTCATTCTATGAGTAAAGTAAATTGATACAGCTACAAGTGAAAGAGCTAGAAGTAGAGAGTAGGTTGGTGACAAATGAATTGTGTACTCTAGTCATGTGAAGTACCATCCATTTGTCATAGCTTGGTAGGGTAGGCAATCGTTCCCATTTTTGGGCCCAGAAATTTAGGTAGCATAATCGGTATCGGTGGACACATTTAAGCACTTGCTTAGGGACCGGATTCCAAAACGTAGCACACCAGAATGCCCAGATATTGCTGCTGACATTGTTCTAGGGCACTGACGTGATGGAACCTTGTTCAATAGCCTTAAAAGGTGGAACAATATGTAAAGACTTTCTTGGCATTACAAGGTTTGATTGGGCTGGATTTAAATCAATGAGATGGAAATTTAAGAGGTGTATGTTGCAGATGTTTAACAAGTAGTTATACAGTTTTGGGTGTTCAAGTAAAGGTCCAAAGGGTGGGTACTGGGTAGGAAACAATCCGGTTATGGATGAGGACTTGGTTTCCCCACCTATATCAAATAGAGAATGCTGTCATTGAAAAAGGGAATTTGGCTTTATACTGGAGGCTGGAAAAGTAGTATACTTCGGGAATGTCGCCTAGATACCTTTATGTTTCACCAGTTAATATTAGGTTTTCTTATTCTTAAACCTTTTTAAATCTTGGAATTAAGTTGTAACAGATACGTGTACATATCCATGTGTCGTATAATGATGTGCAAGAGGTTGACTAGATCACCAAACCAATTATTGTGAACTTTGAAATCACAGTAATAAACAGAAACATAGTATGATTAACTGAAATAGTTGAGGATAATGTGGAAATATGAAGCATGAAAGCAAGAAAGCCTCTTGATGTTCAGATGATATTGTTCTAGAAAAACCCCTGTTTAGAGACTCGAAAACCAGGAAATCAACTAAATCCAAACTCATAGGATATCTGCATATACACGTTAACCAATAGATTTGGTTGAAGTTTAAGAAACAAAGGCATACTGTGATGGAGGATTTTGTTGTTGCTGAAGAAGGATGGGGATTGGGGAGTAGTCAGGGAATGGTGTTTGTTTTGATTGTGGGGAATTGCCTTTTGCACATGGCAACTGAGGAAATCAAATCATGGAGGGTTCTACATAAACTGACCATGGATGATTATTTGGAGAGTTTCTCGATTTTGCATCTCTGCACTCACTTTTATTTTTGCCAGAAAGGTGAAAACATATGAATGGGGGTTTGTTTTTATGAATATGGGAAGTTACAAATGTGACAGCTTCATTGTTTGGTACTTAGTTCAAACCAAGTGGCACGTTCTCTTATCATATAGATATCTTGCTCGACATCTTGCTGCTCTTTCTACTTGGACTAGGGCTTTGTATCTCTCAAGAGTGCCATCTGCCTTATGTTTCACTGTGAACACCCATTTACATCCCACCGCTTTCTTTTCCCTAGGAAGAGACACCAGCTTCCAGGTGCCATTCTTTTTCAAGGCTTTCATCTCTTCCACCATAGCTTCTTTCCACTTAGGTATGGCAAAAGCTTCCTTCCAACCCTGTGGGATAGGTATAGAAGAAAGGAAAGAAAGAAATGCAGAATAGGAAGGAGACAAGCGAGAATATGAAACAAATTGTGCTATGGGATGTTGGGTACATTTTCGAACTTCCTTTCTAATAGCAATAGGAACATCAAGATCATCAAAAGGAATATGGAAAGAAGCTTTAGGAGAAGAAGTATTACCAGAGGATTCAGCAGAAGAATCAGAAACCGGGGCAGGTGGTGACGATTGGCACTGTGGTATTGCCCCAGGTTATCCCTTTTTCTTTCGAGCATTCTTTCGAGCAAAAGTTTTCAAGTCTGGCCTATTCCATCTCTCCCTCGCATCCGGTATTGCTCTTTCTTCAGATACAAGTTCCTCTTTCTCCCCCTCAATAGCATTCTCCCCCTCAGTAGCATTCTCTCCCTCAGTAGCATTCAACTCACATGGAGATATTTCAGGAGATGTTTCGTTCTCCCTCTCAGTGTAACTAGGAGAAACTCTCTCCTCACCATACCACATCTTAGGGTTACAGGATGTCAACATCTCTTCCCCTCCAGAACTCTCCCCCTGAAGAGATGGAGATGAAAGAGGATAAAAGGGTTGGTGTTCCCAAAAAGTGACGTCCATAGAAACAAATTTTTTTCGAGAGTGAGGATCATAGCAGTGATAACCTTTTTGGGTAGGTGAGTAGCCAAGAAAAATACATTTACGGGCTTTGGGGTCTAACTTCCCACCGGGGTGTTTAGGGGCATGAACATAACACACACAACCAAAAAATTTTGGTGGAAGAGTAGAGACCCGAAAGTTACCAGGAAGAAAGTCCAATGGAGTCCGAAATTGAAGAACGCTGGATGACATACGATTGATGAGATAAGAAGCTGTAAGGATGGCCTCGCCCCAAAAATATCTAGGAACATTCATAGTAAACATAAGGGAGCGAGCCACCTCAGCTAAATGCCGGTTCTTCCGTTCCGCGACTCCATTTTGTTGTGGTGTACCTACACAAGTGGTTTGATAAAGAATACCATTTCCATCAAGATATGACTTGAAAGGACCATTCATATATTCAGTCCCATTGTCACAACGGAGTATCTTGATGTTAGTATCAAATTGTGTGTGCACCATTTTATGAAACAACTGAAAACATAAAATCTCATTTTTGCCTCTAAGTAGATACACCCAAGTTATACGAGAATAACAATCGATAAAGGTGACAAAGTATCGATAACCAGAAATAGAGGTAATGGGGGACGGGCCCCAAACATCAGTGTGAACAACCATAAATGGAGAAGCACTCCGTTGATTAACCGGAGCATAAACCGAGCGTTTATGTTTCACAAGCTCACATGCTTCACAAAAGAACCTACTTCTAGGACAACGCTTGGTTAAAGTAGGAAAAAGTTTCTCCAAAATCCCAAAAGAAGGATGACCTAGCCGACGATGCCACTGATGCAATAAAGAAAGAGCAGAATTTGTATCTGCTTCAAGAGCATGACCCAATGGTGAGGGTATAGAAGATGGACAAGGTGCTGACTCCAAAAAATATAGGCCACCCTGAGCTCTACCAATACCAATCGTCTTTCCCGTTCCCAGTTCCTGAAAAACACAATGAGTGGGATAAAATGTCATGGAGCAATTTAGAGATTGTGTGAGGCTACTAACAGAGATAAGGTTAGTAGTAAAACTCGGAACGTGAAGGACTGAAGAAAGAGATAAGGTAGAAGAGTGGTGAATGGAACCTTTCCCTGAGATAACAGATAGGGATCCATCAGCTACTCGAACTTTGTCCTTACCAGAACAAGTAGAATAGGAGTCAAACAAGGAAGAGCAACCTGTCATGTGATCTGTGGCACTAGAATCGATGATCCAAGGGATGGAGGAAGCATTAGCTTGTATACTTTGTTGACAAAGTGCGTGGTAGAAGTGGAAGCTATGGAAGACGGAGTATCAAGCCTAGCCAATAGGCGCATGAGAGTTTGTATCTCCTCCTGAGAAAAAGGGCCCGCTGGAACCTTTTTGAAATTATCAGCCATAACCACAGACACAACGGGAGTGAAAAAGCTATCGACCACCACAAATTGCAAAAGCCAATCAATTGGGACTCCAAACTTCAACAACCCACGAGCAATCAACCGCCAATAGCCAAATAATTATTCCAAAGGACAATAATTCAATGTAAAACGCCACAACTCGCAACAATAAAGGCAAACAGTGTCAAATAACAACCTATAAAAGAAAGCAGCCCTTACCCAGCCCTAAAGAAGTAGACCAGACCAGACCCAAGCAGATCCGAATACAAGTAGGCTTCGCCAGAAGTTGGAAATAGCTGCGTTACAGCTGGGTCCACAAGGAATAGCCCAGGTGAAGCTGAACGACGTCAGAGAGGAGCTTGAGGGTTGTCGGCTGTAGATCTAAGCTGTTTTGAGTTGACGGTGAGGGTTGTGGAGGACAGAGGAGGGTTCACCGGGGGTCGGCAGCCACTGGGGAGCAACAAAAAGCCAAGCCGAGTACCATAAAAGGCAAACCGAGTGTCAAAACACCTCCAACAGGTCGGAAACAAGCCCAGGTATGGTCGCCGGAGACTCTGCTATATCCGGCGATGGTCGCCGGAGGCCGACGAGGGTCAGGTGAGGTCGCCGGAGTCCGGCGAGGTTCCGGTGGTGGTCGCTAGGGCTGGATTCCAAGAACCCAGGTGGTTGCGAGCACAAACCCAGTCGATAGATCTTCCACGAAGCACCAAACCTGTCTTGAATGGCTTCGGGAGAGACTAAGAGCACTTCACCAGTTCAAATAGCAACCATCGGCAGCAGAAGAAGGCTCAGGAGAGGCTGATACCGGAAAAAAGGTACAGCCATGGTTGACAAATGAATCGTGTATTTGGCTCTGATACCATGTAAACTCTTACAGAGAGAAACTGAACGTGAATATTATCCCTCTTGGGGCTTCCATTCAACACAAAGGAAATATGTACACTATACTCTTTACAGGAAATGACAATAATACCCTTATGTACAAAACTACCTAACAAAGTTAACCTTAACTCTACTATACAACTTAACAGTTTATCCAAGCCTTACAGCTCAAAACAGTACTATGCTGTCGAAATAGAACTATCAGATGGTACAGTTTATCCAAGTCTTACAGCTCCTAAATGTTTCCATCTTGTAAGCGTCACACTTCAGATGGTACTTGACAAGTGTATCTATGAAATATTGCAAATTACACCAACCTCCACTAGGACCTGAGGTTTAGGTTTAAAACAGGTTCTCCTCAACACTTTTTAAATCTATTGACCTGTGTTGCCAGAGTTGGTCCTTCAACAGCGTTAAGAGGAGACTGATGAAATAGCTCTTGAATGGTTAACTAGTCAACTAGGGGAAGCCTAAACTCGAGGCTATGGGTAGAATGAGCATCAGAAGCCTTTTCATCAGTTGAAAAATAGTTTTGAGGTAGTTTAGTAGACGATGCCACGATGGTGTTTTGGTAATTTCAGGAGCCGGAGTAGGGCAGCAATGTTCGTTCAGTGGTCATCATGAATCTACTGGTTGCGCATATATAGGCATTTGGAGACGTTTACACAATGTTATTCATTACATGTAATCTTTGGTAGGTTCGTTAACCGCATCTTTTTCAATAATGCATTTACAATTAGGTTCATTCGAATTGGCTGGTCAATGTATGCATGTATAAAGGGGTTCTTCAAATGACTTATTCGATGGATTGATCCACTATTGGATTCATTGAACCACATTTAGGTTCATTGTAGATAGACTTCTGGGATTTGTTATAACCTTTTGAATGGTTTATAAATATTGATGTAATATTTGATTTTGATGAATGGAGTTGATTATTGAATTTGATTAAACAAGGTTGTGGTGCTTGTGATTGGGGTTGCAGTCCTTGCAAAAATTGCTTGCCCTTATGGGAGGGTGAAGGATCTCTTTCTCTCTCTCTCTTCTTCCTTTCATTTTTTCTCTTTCTTCTTCTTCTTTGCTTACCTAACCCAAGCACTATCGTCTATAGTAAAAGAAAATGTTAAGTTAGGGGTATAGTTGTCACGTTCTTTGTACATAAGGGTAATTTTGTCTGTGTAAATATGTTCTTGTATATATAGAGAAATGAAAGGAAAGAAACCCTAAGAGGGTCATTTTGCTCACGTTTGCTTCTCTCTCTACCTGTGAACATGGTATCAGAGCAGAGCAGTTGATACCTGGCTAATCATCGCCGACGACTTCACGTTGATCATCGACGACTTCAACCTTTTGACCAGTGGTCATCGTCGACTGATCCTTCGTCGTTGTTTTCCTTTTTTCCGCTGCCGACAGAGCTTCTTCTAGCTCGTTCTCTTTTTTTTCGGAAGACCCAGGTTTGGCGACCACGTTTGAGCACTCGCCGGTCACTGACGACCTCCGGCGACTGTGTATTTGCTGCCGACTGGTTTTTTTCTCCTCAGGCGACTGTGTATTTGCTGCCGACTGTTTTTTTCTCCCACGCTGGTTGAGATCTGAACCCCAGGAGTCCTCCGACAGCCTTGAGGCTCCTTTCCGACGACCACCTACCATCGCTGGTTCTCCTCTACACTCGCCGACCAGCGACCTCATCAATACGACTTCCGGCGACGGCAATTGACCTCCGACAGACCTTCTCTGCACTCGGTTGAACCTTCTTTGCACTCGGTTTAGTCCCTGTCGACTTGTCCAGTGGTTACCCAGGTTCAAAGAGGGTTCGGTGGTGGTTGTTGAACTCCGACGAGCTCTGACGATGTTATTTGAGTAGCTTGGTGCTGTTTTTCTCTCGATTGTCATGGCCGATATTTACAAAAATGTTCCAGCTGGCCCTCTTTCTCAGGGGGAGATACAAACTCTCAGGCGTCTGTTGGCTCGGCTTGAAACTCCATCTACCATGGCTTCCACTTCCGCTACGTATTTTGCTCACACCGGTACTCAAGTTAATCAATCCTCTCTTCCATGGATAATCGATTCTGGTGCTACACACCACATGACAGGTTGCTCATCCTCGTTTGATTCATATTCAACATATCATGGTGAGGACAAGGTTCGAGTAGCGGATGGTTCCCTATCTCCTATTTCAGGGCATGGTTCCATCCACTACTCCCCTACTATTTCTCTTTCTAAAGTTCTTCACGTCCCGAAATTTCCTTCTAACCTTCTCTCTGTTAGTAGTCTCACCCATTCTCTAAATTGTTCAGTGACATTTTTTCCTACACACTGTGTTTTTCAGGAACTGGCAACGAGGAGACTGATTGGCGGTGGTAAGGTACATGGTGGCTTATATTTTTTGGAGCAGACACCTAGTCCAGTTGGTCCATCTTTGTCATGTGGGCAAGCTCTTGAAGCTAATGTGAATTCAGCCCTTCCTTTGTTGCATCAGTGGCACCGGAGATTGGGTCATCCTTCTTTTGGTATTTTAGAAAAACTCTTCCCTAGTTTAACTAAACGATGTCCTAGGAGTCAATTTTTTTGTGAAGCATGTGAACTTGCTAAACATCACCGTTCCTTTTATGCTCCTGTCAATCAAAGAAGTGCTTCCCCATTTATGGTTATACACTCTGATGTTTGGGGTCTTTCTCCTGTCACCTCTCTTTCAGGTTATCGATGGTTTGTCACCTTTATTGATTGTTATTCTCGTGTCACTTGGGTCTATTTACTTAAAGCTAAAAATGAAGCTTTTTCATGCTTCCAATCTTTCCATAGAATGGTGTGTACCCAATTTGATGCAAAAATCAAGGTTCTTCGTAGTGATAAAGGAACGGAGTACATAGATGGTTCTTTTCGGGCATATCTCGACCAACATGGCATTCTCTATCAGACTTCCTGTGTTGGCACTCCACAACAGAATGGAGTCGCTGAACGGAAAAACCGTCATCTTGCCGAGGTAGCCCGCTCTCTTTTGCTTACCATGAATGTTCCCAAACACTTTTGGGGCGAGGCAGTTCTTACAGCTGCTTACCTTATTAACCGCATGCCATCTAGTGTTCTTCAGTTCCAAACTCCTCTTAGTGTTCTCCCTGTAGGTTCTCGGGTCTCTTCTCTTCCACCAAAGATTTTTGGTTGCATATGTTTTGTTCATGCTCCTAAACATCCCGGTGGCAAGTTAGATCCCAAAGCCCGTAAGTGTGTTTTCCTTGGCTATTCTCCTACCCAAAAGGGTTATAAATGCTATGACCCGCATTCTCGAAAAATGTTTGTATCTATGGATGTTACCTTTTGGGAAACCAAGCCTTTTTATTCTCTTCCCTCCTCATCTCTTCAGGGGGAGAATCATGATGTCCAGGAAGAGATGATGAGAGCGGAAGAGAGGCTGACATCTTATATTCCGGAGTCTTGGTCATACCTTCCAGTCTCTTGTCATCGTCAGGGGGAGACAGAAAATTCTGGGAAGGAAGGAGAGACAGGAAATTCTGAGAAGGGAGAGGATCCAACATCTGTAGCAAGAACTGACCATGACATTGCTGGACGACTGGACATGCCAAATTTAAAGACTTATGCTCGACGAGAAAAGGGTAAGTCTACTTGTGCTATACCACTTGATCAATCAATTTCTCCTGATCCAGTTTCTGACCCCTCAGCAGACTTATCTGGTAATGATCCTTTCTCGACTGTTTCTTATGATATTGATACTCCTACTGTTTCTAATGATCTTGATGCTCCTATTGCTCTTAGAAAAGGAGTTAGAACATGTACCAAGCATCCTATCTCTCAATTTGTCTCATATTCCCGTTTGTCTCCTTCGTATCGTGCATTTGTCTCCTCTCTTTCTTCTGTATCTATTCCACAGGACTGGAAGGAAGCCATCACACTACCTAAGTGGAAAGAAGCAATGGTGGAGGAGATGACAGCCTTAAAAAAGAACGGCACCTGGGAATTAGTGTCTCTTCCTAAAGGAAAGAGATCAGTGGGATGCTAATGGGTGTTTACTGTGAAGCACAAGGCTGATGGGACAGTTGAGAGGTACAAAGCTAGACTTGTCGCTAGGGGCTTTACTCAGACTTACGGCATTGATTATGAGGAGACCTTTGCTCCAGTGGCAAAGATGAATTCTATCCGGACTTTGCTATCTTATGCAGCTAATTTGAATTGGCCTCTTCAACAGTTCGATGTAAAGAATGCATTTCTTCATGGTGATTTAGAAGAGGAAGTGTACATGGATATACCTCATGGCTTTTCTTGTCTTGCTACAAAAGGAAAGGTGTGTAAGCTAAAAAAGGCTCTCTATGGCTTGAAACAATCTCCTAGAGCGTGGTTTTATCGATTTCTCAAAGCCATGTTGAGATTTGGGTACAAGCAAAGTCATGCTGATCATACCATGTTTGTTAAGAGAAGTGATGGTAAGATTGCTATTCTCATTGTGTATGTGGATGATATAATTATGACAGGTGATGATGTGGATGAGATTAGTAATCTCAAAGGACTTCTCGCTCAGGAGTTTGAGATTAAGGATTTGGGACCAATGAGGTACTTCCTTGGAATGGAGGTGGCAAGATCTGAAAAAGGGATCTTTATTTCTCAAAGGAAGTACATTCTTGATCTTTTGGAGGAAACAGGCATGTTGGGATGTAAGCCCGCAGACTCGCCCATTGAAACTAATCATCATCTTGGTAGCAATGAGGGGGAGCCAACAGATAAGGGAAGGTATCAAAGACTAGTGGGTCGATTGATATACTTATCACACACTAGACCAGATATTTCCTATGCAGTGGGTGTAGTCAGTCAGTTTATGCATGATCCGCGCATTACACATCTTGATGCAGTTTACCGTATCTTGAGGTATCTTAAATCTACCCCAGGGAAAGGCATCTTATATTCCAACCATGGTCATTTGAGACTGGAAGCTTTTACTGATGCGGATTGGGCAGGTTCCATTGATGATAGGCGTTCTACTTCTGGCTATTGTACCTTTATTGGAGGAAACTTAATTACTTGGCGGAGTAAAAAGCAATCAGTGGTGGCTAGATCCAGTGCAGAAGCCGAATACAGGGCAATGGCTCATGGTGTGTGTGAACTTTTATGGCTTCAAACCTTCTTGCGAGATTTGGGGATTCTAAGTGAAGGTCCCATGAAGCTTTTTTGTGATAATAAGGCCGCTATCAACATTGCTCACAATCCTGTTCAACATGACCGAACGAAACACGTAGAGATTGACCGACACTTCATCAAGGAAAAGTTGAGCAGTGGTTTGATTTGTTTGCCATTTGTAAGATCAGAAGATCAATTAGCAGATATATTCACAAAGGGGCTTAGTAGTAGAGTTTTTCAATCCATTGTATTCAAGTTGGGCATGATTGATATCTTTGCACCAACTTGAGGGGGAGTGTTAAGTTAGGGGTATAGTTGTCACGTTCTTTGTACATAAGGGTAATTTTGTCCGTGTAAATATGTTCTTGTATATATAGAGAAATGAAAGGAAAGAAACCCTAAGAGGGTCATTTTGCTCACGTTTGCTTCTCTCTCTACCTGTGAACAGAAAACTAAAGCGTTATTCTTGTTTCCTACCCTAAGATGCACAATTCCTTTCATAGGCGGCAAGCAATACCTGAAGTTCCCAAAAGCCGTCACATCAAAGACCTAACTAGTGACTATTATGCAGTGATTTTATGGGGGTTTTAAGGCACCTTGACTACCATAAAAACAGTAACAAGAACTCTAATGTTTTAAAGCTTGTAAAAGCAATTGTTTATAAGTTCTTGCATGTCAGAGATCTATAGTTCTTTTTAACTAAAACCAACCAAATTTTGGAGCCGCTACTACTACACAACAGTCACCTCCCGTCTCTCTCGTGACCATGGTTTTAAAGGTAGGCTGCAACCATAATGTAATTCCGTTTCATAAAGTTAGGGGTCATTCCCGCTACTCATTATGGCTGCAATGACGGTGTGCATGAATTTCACAGGTGTAATGGCTATAGCCTATGAGATAGGGTACATGACTCCCTTTTGGGAAAGAAGTCTTTTTTGCTCTAGTTTCTGTGTTCCTATTTTTTGTTAAGAAAATACTCCTTTTTTCCACTTTTTGTTTTTAATTAGTTATCTCTTTATTTATAGTATAACATTGTGCAATTAATTTTCTAATATGGGTTATGTTTTTCCTAATTCCTATTTGTTTTTTGATTGCAGAATATATGTTTCTGATGATGACATCTCATATTGGGAGGATAATTCAGTTAAGCCTGCATTATCAATTGATAGCATGCGTGACTTGGTGCGCATATTCGTTAATGGACTATATGCAGGTATTTTTAGTTTTCTTTCGTGTATCAATATGTTATACTATACATAATTGTACAATCTTAAACTATATATAATGGATTATGGCATTCCTTGCTATTGTGTGTAATCTGTCAAATATGTTCATGATAACTATGCTAGTGTGTTCTTGCACATGCATGGTCATAGACACCCAGATTATTTACAAACACCTTGTTAAAGGATATAGGATTGGCAAATCTATGCCCAAAATTATGTGGCATTTAAGTGGAAAAGAACACAGAGAAAGAAAACAATGATATACCTATTGTACGTAAATTTGATAGGATAACGCTTTGCAACTAAAAAACCTTGAAAAGCTCTTTTGATTTTCTCTAATACATTTACTAATCACCAGTTGAGGAAAAATTCCAAGGACTTCTAACTCTAGTAGGACTTTGACAACATGATCTGGAAGCTCGCTTTGATTTTTTAACTTTATTTAATCCTAAAAAAATTGTATAAATTTTGAACCCAGTAGTGACCCGGGGAACCCACTCTAGGATGTCTAGAACGTATGAAATCACCTAAATACTGTCAGCTATAGCTGGACACTGGACGGGTTCGTAAATGTAGCAAAAGCTTTAAATACAACTCAAAACTCCATTATCTGAGTTTTATGAAAGAAGTTAAACAAACTCAAAGAAGGGATGATGAGGCTGGGGAACTTTTTGATGTGGAACCAACTCGAAAGACTGCTCTTTAATTTAAAATTTATTTGGGGGTCTAATAAGTTGTATCGCATCGTTTGCACATCATTCTCCTCATGCAGTGTTGACATTTGATGTTATTTTTGTATGCATAAGAATGGAGAGTTTGACTTGTGACTAGCACATTCTAATGTGTGTTCCTGAACTAGTTGGCTCCCAAGTTTAGGTTTTGCTGAAGTAGAACTTATTATCTGTTGTAAAATTTTCACTGATTATGCTTTCTTTGTAATTTCAAGCAGTTCAAACTATTTCTCCTACTTTAGGTTTAAGTTAAATTAACTTGCTATATACTGTCCCAGAGTGCATTTAATTAACTTGCTTTCTATGTCTTAGTCTCCCAGAGTGCATTTATAACTTGATGTATCTATTTATATATGTGGAAAAGAGGTTTATTCTTGCTAAATGATTTGTCATTCGGAAGTGAAGGAAGTAAAGTTGGCCATTGGGTTAAGGTGGAACAACCCATTCAGCTTAAACAAGGCTACAATGACTTGGTGTTATTATCTGAGACAGTTGGCTTGCAGGTAATCTCTCTTGGAGTGTGCTGTAGCTCAAACTAACTCTAAATGCAAGATATTGATTCTTCTTCTTTTCATTCAGCGTTTTTGAAACGAGGGTATGATGTGTAAGATTCTCAGAGGAAAATTTCTCTCGATTATGTCTAGCTTCATATTTAGGAATTTATGTTGTGGAGGACTTCAGCAGATTCTTGCATGTTCTTCTTTTGAAGTGTGCTATTTATCATCAGGGGAGGAGCTGGAATTCTACTGTGGTGGAGTTAATCAAGAACCAATTGATATAGAATACAAAGATTTTAATCAAAATTCATGGTAATCCAAAAAAAAAAAATCTTGAATCAGAATATATATTTACCGCAACTAAAAACTACACAACCGAGTTTTAAAACAATTTTACTTAGTCCAAGTTGTTATCAGAGTTGAGGGTCTTCATTATTGCTAAATTGACCACAAGAGAATATAAACTTCTATCACCGACTAACATTCTCATGGATTGGTAGGGGAACTTGCAAGTAAATGAAATCGCCTTCTTGAGTTATATTTAAGCTGAATTGTGATGTATTTATATGTAAGCTCTAACTCCATTTGTATCATGCATCAAGTCCTATGTATCATGCAGCCGGTCCCAAGCCTGGGGATAAAGGAGATTGTGTTATCTGACAGCCAGCATGTAAAAAATGTCAAAAGGGGAGTTAAGGCTTGATTTTTTTTCGTACTGATACATAAGCTGTTGTCAATTTGGAAAGGCCAAATGGGTTGTGAGTGTAACCTCTGTACTTAAGAAGATTGTCGTCTCAAAATTACAGATCAACTAGACATGGTTCACAACCTGTAGCCAATAAGGGAAACAATGAAGGACACAGAGTTTAGTTTAGTCATTCAATGCTTAAACTTATTTGACAACTTAAGGTCTTAAATGAGTTGGTGGTCAACAACTTTTCATAGCTGAAGGTTTATAGTTAATAGTTCTGGTCCTGGCCTCCCTGATGCTCTCTGCCTTGATTTGAGGGCATTTGTCAATGGCATAACGTCCCTTGTGATCTCCTATCTTTGAAAGTATAGGAGGGCTGCTTTTTTTTTTTGATCCGATAGGAGGGCTGCTATTCAGGGGTAAAACTTTTGTTGGAATATTAGTATTATGGTTTAGTGGACTTAGTCCCACATCGGTTATTTACTTATTGTAATATGCTCTCTAGTGATATAAATAAAGTGCTTGTGTATTAGGGATAATTAACACCCTATACACTTTATTCCTTTTCTCTTTTACCAAACAACATGGTATCAGAGCGTGATCCTAACCCACCGTAAAACCCACTTCCCATCACCACCAAAACCCTTCCACCCACCAGTCCCCATCACCACCGAACCCCTTCTCTGCCCCGTAAACCCAAAACAAAAAAAAAAAAACAAAAAACAAAAAACAAAAAATACATATATCAAACCACCGACCCAAATCCCGACCACCCAGACGCCGGCAGCCCTCGCCGACCTCCGGCGACCCACCGCCCGTCCTCGCCCTCCCTCGCCGACCTCCGGCGCCCCTCACCCCGACGACCCCCGACGACCCAGATCCTACCTTACCCACTCCCGACGACCCCGATCCTGCCTTACCAACCCCTCGCCGGCCTCGTCGCCCCCTGCCGGACCCTCGCCGGACCTCGCCGGACCCCGCCGCCCCTCGCCGGACCCTCGCCGGACCTAGCCGGAGCCTCTGTTCTACCTGCCTACCTTCGCTGGACTCTCTCTGCCTCTTTCTGACCTCGCTGGACTCTTGCTGGACTTTGTCTGGTCTCCGGCGATCCTGGTCCTGCCCTCGCCGGCCACTTTCTAGCCTCCGGCGGCCTGGTTCTGCTCCGCTGGCCTCTGACAACTTATCTGAACCCCGATCTGAGGTTTCTGGTTTGTGTTCTGCTATTTCTGGACTTTAATCCGTGGGTTTTGAAGATGGTTTCATACTTGGCGATTGTTTCTGGATTGAATTTCTTCCGTTGATGGTACTGGTATGATTTCTGGTTTCTTTCTCTTGCTGGTCGTCGTGGCTTGTTGACTTGACATTTGTGGCTGCCTCTGTGCTCTTGGTTTCGTTTCTCGTTGTTGCTGCCCATTTTCTGGCTACTTGATCTCTTTGCAATGGACTCCGGCACTGACTCTATTTCTAGTACTGCCACTTCCGCTGCTCGTCGCTCGTCTCGTTCTCGTGAGAGGTTGTCCATTACCTCCACCTTATTGAATGGCCGCAATTATGCTGTTTGGGCTAAGGCCGTTGAAGTCTTTTATTTGGGGGAGTCTGAATATCATTATCTTACTGATGATCCTCCCGCGGAGACCACCGCCGCATACACTGCTTGGGTTCCTGCAGATGCTAAGATTCGGGTGGAGTTATGGAATAGTATGGAGGACACTATCAAGGATACTCTGGTTTACTTGCCTACAGCCAAGAAGGTGTGGCTGAAGCTTAAGGAGATGTTTTCTGGAGCTAACAATCTTCGTCGCACATATGATCTTCATCAACAATTCTTTTCTCTTGATCTTGGCAGCCTGTCCTTGGAGGAGTATTATGCCAAGTTTTGTGGTGTTTGTGAGGAGCTCAACACTTGTGAGCCCATTTCTTCAGATATTCAGGTTATGGAGCGCCAGCGTGCGCGCTTGCAGGTTGCTCGATTTCTGTCTGGGTTACCTTCCCCAGCCTATGATTCTATTCGGTCTTCTATTTTGGGTGATAGAGATTTACCCCCTCTCAGTGAGGTATTTCGTCGTGTTCGCCAGGCCTCTGTTTCTGATACTAGTCTTGTTGATTTGACACCTGCTGCACGCTCGGCTTTGGTTACCACCGTTGCTCGTGGTGGTTCTTCTTCTCGTGGTCGAGAGACATGGGGAGGCGGTCGTGGTACTTTCGGTCGTGGCGGCCGTGGATATGGTCGCGATTCTGGTAGTAGTGGACGGATGTCCTCCGTTGGTGGTCGTGACTCTAGTGGTGGTGGTCGTGGCCGTGGCCGTGGGTCCCGTTATTGCACCCATTGCAATCGTACTAATCATACTGTTGACTACTGTTGGCTTCTTCATGGCCAGCCGTCCGCTCATCAAGCTTCGACTTCTGCGGATGATGGATCCGTGTTCTCTACTTCTGTGCCCACCTCCGCTCCCCGTGTGATTACTATTCCAGAGGATGAGTACCATCGCCTGATTTCGCAGTCGTCTTCTCAAGTGCCTTCATCTTCCACTGCTACGTTCGCTCAGAAAGGCTCCACTTTTGCTGGCATGGCCTCTAATACTCCATGGGTTATTGATTCTGGTGCTACCGATCATATGACAGGTCAATCCATTCATCTTTCTGATTCTCGGCCTCTTGTGAAACCTTCCCGTGTAGCCTTGGCAGATGGTTCTTCTTCTCCTATTGCTGGTTTGGGTTCTGTTGTTTTCCCTTATTCTCTTAAATTAGACTCTGTTTTACATGTTCCTCGTTTTCCCCATAGTCTTATGTCTGTTAGTAAGCTTACCCAATCCTTAAATTGTTCAGTCACATTCTTTCCTGGTTCTTGTGTTTTTCAGGATCTCAAGACAGGGAAGAAGATTGGTGGCGGAGTTGAGCGTGGCGGTCTGTATTACTTTGACACTGGCGAGCTTCCTACCACTGTTGCCCTTCAGACTTCCGTATCCCCGTATGAGTTTCACTGCCGCCTTGGTCACCCATCTCTTCAGACTCTCAAGCAGTTAGTCCCGTCATGTCGTAGTCTTGCGTCTTTACCATGTGAGGTCTGTGAGTTTAGTAAACATCATCGTGTTTCTTTTCCCTCTCGTGTAGAGAGTCGTGTGTCTCGTCCTTTTCATTTAGTTCATTCCGACATTTGGGGTCCTATGTGGGTTCCTTCCCGTGATGGCTTTCATTATTTTGTTATTTTTGTGGATGACTATTCTAGGCTTACTTATGTTTACCTCATGAAAAAACGGTCAGACTTGTATTCGATTTTTGAATCATTTTATATGGAAATAAAGAATCAGTTTGACGCTTCTCTTCGTATATTTCGTTCTGATAATGCTGGTGAATATATCTCTAGTGTTTTGTCTGGTTTTTTCAATAAGCATGGTATTCTTCATCAATCTTCGTGTTCTCACACTCCACAACAGAATGGGGTTGCTGAACGCAAGATACGTCATTTGACTGAGGTTGCCCGAGCCTTATTAATACAAATGCAGGTACCCAAATCCTTTTGGGGCGATGCTGTCCTTACTGCTGGTCATCTCGTGAATCGTATGCCTACTCGGGTTCTTGGGGGGCAGATTCCCTATCGTGTTTTGCATCCCGACTGCTCTTTATATTCGTTACCTCTTAAAATCTTTGGGTGTACATGTTATGTTCATGCACTTGATCCAGGTCGTGATAAGCTTGATCCCCGATCTATCAAGTGTGTGTTCTTGGGTTACTCTCGCACTCAGAAAGGTTATAAGTGTTATTCTCCCACTTTGCATCGAGAGTTTATCTGTGCTGATGTTACGTTTAATGAGTCCTTGCCTTATTTTCCGACTTCCTCCCATACGGATCAGTCTGAGTATATGCATATTTTGGTTCCATCTGGGCAACCCCCAGCACCTCCACCTTTGCAGGTATATGTTCGTCGTGCCAAAGCTGGTCCAGACCCGCCTCCGCCTCCGCCTGCCGCTCAGTCTTCTCCTCCGTTGCGAGATCCGGTTTCCCCGCCTCCCGTCCCCACCGATCCCGATTCTCTTCCCATTGCTCTTCGTAAAGGTATTCGCACTTGCACTACCTCTCATCCTATCGCTAACTTTGTTTCTTATGATCACTTGTCCCCTTCTCTTCGTGCTTTTACTGCTTCTGTTTCCTCTGTTTTTGTTCCTAACACTGTTCAGGAGGCCTTGTCTATTTCTGAGTGGCGGACAGCTATGGTTGAGGAGATGTCTGCACTGCATAATAATGGGACTTGGGAGTTGGTTCCTCTACCCTCTGGAAAATCCACTGTTGGGTGCCGCTGGGTGTTTACTGTGAAGTATCGTCCTGATGGGTCTGTTGAGCGTTACAAAGCTCGTCTTGTTGCTAAAGGGTACACCCAGACTTATGGTGTTGACTATGCGGAGACTTATTCCCCGGTTGCAAAGCTTGGCTCTGTTCGGATTCTTATTTCTATAGCAGCCAATCTTGGTTGGCCCTTGTTTCAGTTAGATGTCAAGAATGCCTTCTTACATGGCGACCTTCTTGAGGAAGTTTATATGGAGCAACCACCAGGGTTTGTTGCTCAGGGGGAGCGTTCTCAGGTATGTCGCCTTCGTAAAGCTCTTTATGGGCTTAAACAGTCTCCCAGGGCTTGGTTTGGCAAGTTCAGTGATGCGGTTTTGAAATTTGGTATGAGCCGATGTCAATCTGATCATTCTGTTTTCTCTCTCACATCTGCTCGAGGAAAAGTTTTATTGATCGTATATGTTGATGATATTATTATTACGGGTGATGATCAGAAAGGTATTGATGAGTTGAAAGCTTTTCTACAGAGTCAGTTCCATACTAAGGACTTGGGTAGACTGCGATATTTTCTGGGTATTGAGGTGGCACGATCTAAAGATGGCATTAGTTTATCGCAGAGAAAATATGTGCTGGATATCCTCGATGAGACTGGTCTATTAGGGGCAAAACCGGTTGATACCCCTATGGATCCTAATGTCAAATTATGTGTTGATCAGGGGGAGGATTTGTCTAGTCCTGATCAATATTGCCGTTTGGTTGGGAAACTCAATTATCTTACTATTACACGACCAGATATCTCTTTTGCCGTGAGTATTGTGAGTCAGTTTATGTCAGCTCCTCGCCGTCCACATTGGGAGGCTGTTCTTCGCATCGTAAAGTATCTCAAGTCTCATCCTGGACGGGGTCTGTTTTATAGAGCTAATGGTCACTTGTGCATTGAAGCCTTTACTGATTCTGATTGGGCAGGAGGACCATCTGATCGAAGGTCCACCACAGGCTATTGTGTTTTTCTTGGTGGTAATCTTGTTAATTGGAAAAGTAAAAAGCAGACAGTGGTTGCACGATCCAGTGCGGAGGCAGAATATAGAGCCATGGCCCACACCACATGTGAGATTGTGTGGGTGCGATCTTTTCTAGAAGAGTTAGGATTCAATGTGCAATTGCCTGTGAATTTGTATTGCGACAACCAAGCAGCAATTCACATTGCATCCAATCCTGTGTTCCATGAGCGGACCAAGCATATCGAGGTTGATTGTCATCTGGTTCGGGAGAAATTGGTTGATGGTGTTATAGCTACTCCGTTTGTGTCTACGAATGCTCAATTGGCGGATATGTTCACAAAGTCATTATTCAAGCCCAGGTTGGAGATGTTATGTGACAAGCTGGGTTTGTGTGATATCTATTTCCCAGCTTGAGGGGGAGTGTTGGAATATTAGTATTATGGTTTAGTGGACTTAGTCCCACATCGGTTATTTACTTATTGTAATATGCTCT
>JAOTQK010000024.1:6372229-6394472 GCA_025642025.1 Rhododendron ferrugineum | reverse complement strand
GTCCCACATCGGTTATTTACTTATTGTAATATGCTCTCTAGTGATATAAATAAAGTGCTTGTGTATTAGGGATAATTTACACCCTATACACTTTATTCCTTTTCTCTTTTACCAAACAACAACTTTATCAGAGCAGCGACTTGTGCATATGTATTGCCAAAGGTTAGGTCTGTCTCCAGTCCTCCCCTACCTATACCTCCAATCTGGGGGTTATGTGAGTAGTAGTGTTGTCATTGTTGTTGTGGTGGTGAGCAACTTAACATTTACGCATAGCTTTGGTTTTTGAGGAATCTCGGTTTGAAGTCTATCAAACTGCATGTGCTCCTCATTTTTAAGTGTTTTTTTTTTTTTTTTCGGCTCATCATTTTCAAGTTCTATGTATGATGTTTGCATCTACACGTGTGAAACAGGGAGTGTTGGATATATTGTTGTAATTATTGGCCTTGTTACCTCATAGGCAAAGGGATTTTTTTTTATGGCTTGGTGGTCAAGAACTTAACAATTTGAATGCTTTCATTTGTTAAACAGAACTATGGAGCGTTCTATGAGATAGATGGGGGCAGGGTTTAAGGGTCAAATTAAGCTTACCGGGTTCGTAAATGGGGATATTGACATCTCTGGCACATTATGGACTTACCAGGTACAGTTTTTCGTTATCTTGCCTTATCCACAGTATTTGGTTTTAACATGGATTCAGATATTGTTTCCAACTATGCAGTCAGTCTTTTAGGACGTGGAAAATAAGTTTTGATGAGATACTGGATATGCAGGAATAAGACAGTATCTTTGAAGACATAATGCTGGCTATACTGTATGTAAATATGCAGGAATAAGACAGTATCTTGGAAGACATAATGCTGGACTGTATTGTAGAGTATTGATTTAGGCCTTGGCTTTCTAGTTGAGATATCTTGCATTTCCTTTTATAATGGAGCAATATCATCATGTCAGCTACGGGGGTGAGGCAATTAAGCTCATATCATATTGTGACCCTTGAGTAGAACCTTCAATATATAGGTTTACAGTTACAGTGTCCCGCAGAAAAATAAGGGAATTTAATTGCAATTAGTTATTTTCATAATCTGACCTACATTTGAGAGGGAGTGGTTTTCCAGGTGTACTTATAGTGAAGAGGGAAAGGCAATAAACCTTTTCTAGGCATGTGCTCCACTGTCAAACGTGGTTTTTGGTATTTCACCCTACAGTTTTCATGCCTGTTAGAATAGATTATTGTCTTTGTCCAACATCGGATAATTGAGTCATGTAATATGTCACTCAATAATATAAATAAAGCTCTCATGTGTTTGGGTTAGTTAGCATCCTATACACCTTCTCTCTTCTCTCTCACAAGTCACAACACCTTTTAACTGATGTCATATGGAGTTACTCCACCGTAACACCAAATACGCTTTGGTGTTCACACTACGTCATTCTTTCCTTTTGATTGATCTTATGTGCTGATATAGATGTTGAATTTCAGGTTTTTATCTCATCAGCTTCTCATCCATTCTCAAATCTACATGGCAGAAAACTTTTATTCACTATTTTCAAACTTTAGGATGAAGGCACTGATAGATTGTAGACGGAAAAGATTTTGTATTTTCATGCAAACCATGTAAATATGTACACTGTAGGGTATTTGTTAAGGTTTTTAGTGAGGGGTGTTTATGGCATTTCTGTGGTGGAAATCCTTTTTGGTCTAGCTGGTCCTTTTATGAGTTCCTGTGAGTTTTGGGGTGATTTTGAAACAAATATAATGTTTTGGGGCTGAGAGATATTTAGGGGGGGTTAAGTGCAAGTTTGGCTTGGCTTCTTAGGGAAGCTTCTTGACTTTCTATAAAAGGAGGTAATCTGCAGTTCTTTGTGGACTTTTTGCTCAAAGAAAAAACAACGTATAACTGAGAGCTCAAACCAGGTAGGGTTTTGAAGAATTAGGGGCTTGGGTCTTGAGGATTCGATCCCGCAGCGCAATCCTTTCCCTTGTTCGTTGCTGTATGCACGAAGAGGCTAGCTAAAGCCGCTGTTTATGTCCTATGCAGATCAGTATGTCAGTTAACCTTGTCTTGCTTGCCTTCACTAGAAAACACTCTTTTCTTGATCCTAGCACCTTCATAACAGCTAGAACACATAAATATTTTGGGTTGACTTTGATGGTTTTACTTACCAGCATATCTTTGCTCTATTTATTTGCATCATATTGCAAAGATAATCCATAATTCAGAAAACAAGGTTTATATAGGCTAACCATTAATCTTTTAAGCATACCGTAGTGCGATAAACTGTGGTCGGGGCTGCAAAAGCTGCAGAGGGATGAAAACTCTGTGGTGGTGACTGAGAAGATGATGGTGCAGTCGAATGAGAAGAATTGTGTCCTTTAGGCTGCAGAAGCTTAGGGCATGCATTCTTCCGATGTCCCACACTCGTTCATGGCAACCCGAGGTTTCGGCTTTGCCTGTAACCTTTATCCGATGTCAAGCAGCAGTAGACAAGAGGGGTGCTGGGGACAGACTAGACTGAGCAGAACAGTTGTTGTTCCCATTCAACCAAATACTGATTGCCTGCATTTTATTGTCGGCCAATATGAAAACTGCTAGTGCCAAAAAGATGATTCGAGACCCACGAGAGAGCTAAACAGGTGCAGCAATAGATCAGAGCGGTCCCAAACAGCTCAAAATGGTCCCGTACAGTGCTGAATAGTACCCAACAGTAGTAAAAAGAGCCCCAAACAGTGCAGAATAGTTGCAACAAAGTTGAGACTGTGTGCAGAATTGTGCCGAACAGTGTTCAAAAAGTATGCAACATTACCAAACAGTGCTGAATAGTGTCAAACATTGTCCAGTGCGCAGCTGTGCAGAATAGTTAGAAACGGAGTCTGAGCCATGTGCAAAGGTGTATAAAAAAGCAAAAATCTGCCAATTACCACGTAGATGCGTGGAAGGGGTTCAAAGAGCAAAGAAATAGTGTAGAAAGCCGCGTGGGCTTCAGATCTGGTTTGCAACACATAAGCCGAGAGACAACAGCGAAGAGAGATCTGATGCTGCTTACAGAGAGATAACAGAGAAGATAGATAAGAGACCGAGGAGAGAGGGAAGAGGTGCGACAAGTTCCAGAGATTGATATCTTGCAAATCTGGCAACGGCAGCCGGTGTGACCTACTCGGATGCCATGGTAGATTGCAGACGGAAAAAGATTTGTATTGACAATCCATGATACAAAGATAACGAGGTTTATGTGGGCTAATCCCATTAGCCTTAAGCAAACCCGAATGAAATCAAAAGATTATGCTACCCTTACAATAAAAAGGATGAAATTTAACCATGATGTTAATCCGAGCATATTATATTCCCAGGCACCTGGTCTTCAAAAAGTTAACTGGACATTGTTTGAGCTGTGATTTTAAATGGCTCTCGACACATTGTAGGAGTATGAACCTAATGCCTGTAGTTTCCATCTTAGCTATCATTCCCCACCCCCCAGCCGCCCCCTTGTTATATATGTTCCATCCCTGGGCAATTCCCTTCACAAAACAACTTACATGACAAGCAGTCATGAACAGTACTCGTGTTCTGATTGCTTCTTCATAGTTCAACTCAGCATTGTTCTACTGGGATATTATACATACTTGAGGACACCTTTATTTATCTTTTTCTTGTTCTACTAAGCCTTGATCTGATCCCATTTGATCTTGTAAGACTAGCATTTTCATTCCTTTTTTTTTTTATGTTTCGCAATGATGGAAAAATATTGCACCACATACTTGATAATATAAATTGGCACGACAGGTCGGGCTTTGGGGTGAGTTCTACAGATATATAGCTTTGTTGAAAGTGAAAAGGCTGGATGGACTGATCTGACGCTAGATGCAATTCCATCCGCATTTTCTTTGTACCAGGTGAATTATTTGTACATTTGACATACTTCTGAGTAATGCCGGGAACCATTTGTCTATGGTGATTATTTTATTGTAAAAGGTAAAATGCATTTGGCATACCATTACATGACTGGGCACAATCACTTGTTCAATCATATTTAGTTGGATACAGAATATAATGTGGTCCAAATCTCTATGTGAGTAATATTTAAATCAGAATCACAGTAGAATGTGCATGATAGATTGCTATATAATCTTGATTACCATACAAATTTTTATAGCTCTTAGTAAACAAAGGGAAATAAAAGACTTTCTTGAATCCTTTCCACAAGTGCACTGATGACTCTTATTGTTCTTAATAAGTTAACAAAATTGTATTATTCTATCTTAGGGCAACTTTTGATCTTCGTGTTTGTTAGAGGTGGTGCTACCTTCCGTGGGATCATGGCTTGCTTCTGATTTCTCATGAAACCAAGATATAAATCCTTGAACAATCCATTAATTGGTTTCTTGGTCACCCAAGGAAGATCCATTTTTGTTATGACTTGTGAGATGTTGTATATTGACTGTATACTCACTCCAGATTAAAGACACATGCTGCTTTAATTTGTTAAGTTATCAGTTACGCCAAATTTCCAACTTTATACGAGATTATTTCTAAATTCATGAGGAAATGTTAGTAGGGTTGGAAAATATTGAAGTAGTATTGGTTTGCCTTTTGATTTCTACTTTAAGGTGATTTTGAAAGATTTTAACGAATGGTTGCTTAGCAGTTGAAAATGATATGAAGTTATCTACCTAAATTGATTTTGTAGCCCTTGTTAGAGTTTGTCCAACATTACTTAATTATATTCTCCAAAACTAGTACATGAGTCTGGGCGGCGGCCTCTCTTTACTTATTGCCAATTGTTTTTGAGTTGGATGCTTTAACATGGCATCAGCAATAAGCTTTCAGAGGCTTTTGGACAAGATTCTCTCGATTTATTCCCTTTTTTTGTACCGTAAGCACACCTTGTTTCATTGTTTGTTGTGATCCCTATATTATGGATCCTTTGTTTATCTTCGTACGTGTGTCTGGGGTTAGTTATAACTTCCAAAACTAGTATATGTGCTTCGGCGGTCTCTCAACTCTTTTTACCAGCAGCAAATTACCTCTAAGGATAGAAAAGTGCACCTTAATTCCCGCTAAGGATGCACTCATTTTTTATTTACCTCTAAGTACAACTTACAACCAGCTTTTAGACCGTAAATTTAGACTGCAAATTTTGGAATTTCAGACTGTACACTAAAAAAAAAATACCAAAAAAGAGTTAGACGTGCATTGGCCCCTAAACCGGAGCTGCACATAAGTCTCTCATTTGCCAATTAGTTTTGAGTTGGACACTCTAACATTCCCTATTATAGCAGAATGAAGAAACATGATTAAGGTAGCCAACCCAATTGATCAGTTACACAGAGCTAAGGTTTTTTGCTAATTGAGTGATGATTAAGGCTATTGGCCAAGTGATTTCGCCATCTGGAAGGACGCGTTTGAAGTTAAAGGTGCGAGCGTTCCTGACATATAGTTGTTTATAGGCAGAAAGGGCTACTGGAGACCTCTTAAGTTTACCTTTAAAAGGCATGCCTTTTACAAAGGATTCTTCTGTTCAAAGAGGCGTGTCTAGTCTGAAGCAACATATATTCTGCAAAGGGTATTCTGTTTGGAAAGAACCAGTAAGTCTTCTCTTATTTGTTGCTACAATCTTGCATTCTATAGGTCCCTTCTGATAGATAGTCATCGAAGAATATCTTGAAGCATTTTTGTTATTCCACACTTCTTTCTAGGATACTAGATGGGTCTTTGAGGTTCTAATAATAGATGTTTTTTGTGCACTGACGTACACTAATTTTAGACTCTAATATCGAATATTGAGCATGGTCTTGGTTATTTGTCCTTATTTGGGCAAATAACCAAGACCATATTTGGTCAGGAATCAACTTTCTCAGCCTCTCCTGGTTTGTCAGAATTTATTTGTACTCAGTGTTAGCAATAATATACTATCAACATAAATTAAGCATTTGCTTGTAATCTGTATTTGTTACTGCATCAAGAAAACAAAAAAAATAGCAAAAGGAAATTTTCTAACGGTGTTTTCTCCTTTTCCATCCCTGGCCCGCTTAGGCATATTCCAAAGCGCCGGTTGGCACGGACCCAGTTGTCCTTGATTTGGGAAGCATGGGTAAAGGCCAGGCATGGGTCAGTGGCCACCATATAGGAAGATACTGGACTAAGGTTGCCCCAAAAGATGGATGTCAAAGGACTTGTGATTACCGTGGTCCTTACAATTCGGAAAAGTGCACAACAAATTGTGGCAAGCCTACACACATCTGGTAAACTTCGATCTGTAGAAATTAGATTAGTACTCCCTCCGTCCCAATTTGTTAGGCCTAGTTTGACTTCCACGTAGTTTAAGGAAACACAAAATTACAATGACTTTTTGTTACTTTTACCATTTTGCCCTTTTGTTAAAAATAGGAGTCTTAAATTTATCTTTCAAAAGTGTTAGAAAATTATTGGAGCCAAAAAACATGCTGTCAGATCATTGCAGAGAATGCCGTCCACTCTTTGTTTCCTTTTATCATCAAATTTAAATTTTGAATAAGGGAGGGAGCAAATGAGGGGTAAAAGGGTAATAGGGACATCCAAAAAGGGAAAGTTTTGTTATAAGCTCATCATTTTGGGACATCCCAAATAGGAATAAGGACCAAACAAAGTGGGACGGAGGGAGTATTTATGTCCAAATACTCTTTAATACTCCCTCCATCCCAAGTTGTTTGTCCATTTTTTGAATCCAAGTTATCAAGGAATCACAATCATTGCACTTTACAATTTTAATTTCCGTAACAGCAAAGCATTTCAAGTTGGGCTTGCCATTTCAATTCAAACGAAAAGGGCACAAGGGGAATACCATAAAAATGTTCTTTGACCTTCGAAAATGGACAGACGATTAGGACAAGTCAAAAGATGCACAAGCATGACGGGAAGGAGGAAGCATTTGCTAGGTAGAACGAATTCCAAATTTAATCAGTGGAACTGAGGAAGCAATGCAGTACAAATTCCACGCATTAATAAATGCGTCTTCTGTGATATTTTGGCAATCCTTCATATCTAGTTGCAGATGAAGGAAAATTGATGTAAATGCTGGCGCTCTAACACAGCCCTTTGCTTAAATACTGGTGCTCGAACACAGCCCTTTGCTTGTCAATCTCCAGGTACCATGTACCAAGGTCCTGGTTACAGACATCCGATAATTTACTTGTCCTCTTTGAGGAAACAGGAGGGAACCCACTTGAGATATCAATCAAGTCACACTCTACCAAGGTCATTTGCGCTCAAGTGTCGGAGTCCCACTATCCACCTTTCCAAGTGTGGTCCCATCCAGATTTTCTCAATGGGTAAATATTGTTAAGTGAGATGATTGCCGAAATGCATTTGCAGTGTGATGAGGGCCATATGATCTCCTCCATTCAATTCGCTAGCTATGGGACTCCTAGGGGTAGCTGTCAAAAGTTTTCCAAAGGCAACTGCCATTCACCGAACTCGTCGTCTGTGGTGTCTCAGGTCAGTACGAATTATGTTTGTGTGACACAGTGCGTTTACATATGTAAGCTTACTGGTTGTTTTTTAGCTTGAATATGAAGAACTACGGAGACATAATATAGTTTTCTGGAACTAACTACATTGCAGGGTAGTTACATTGACCTTAAATACCTTTCTTGAGCATTGCTGATTTTATTGTTGGCGGATAGACTTTTTCCCTGCTAAGAGTGCGCTGCATATGTTGTTATTCTGGGTTAGCATTTGGTTCATGTGTTTGTTTTATTTGCAATTAAATTGTAGCCCTGATACCATTGTTTACCCTTTAAGGTTGCCTAGTAAGTGTATTTAGGGGTGGGTTTGGTGTTTGGCTTCTGGGATTGTTGCATTGCATGCCAATTATAACCTGGAACCTCAAAGCATATTGAATGTGAGGTTTGATAGGTACCATGACACTCAAAGCATGAAAGTGTCCGGGGTGGAAAATGGATGGCTCAGATTCACAATGTTGCCATCCATTTTCCTCACCGGACGCTTTCATACTTTGAGTGTCATGGTACCTAGCATTTTCGTATTGAATGTACAATACATTACTTTAGAGGTTCCACATGAGCATGTGGCACACATTGTTGTGCAAAATGTTGTGTTAGTAGCTTTACTCTCCCAATTAACCCGTTGTGTTAGTAGCTTTACATGAACTACTGCTACAGTTTGCTATAGATTTGTATTCCTTGGTGGTTAAGTAAATGTTTCTATAGCTGCTAGGTTAAGAATAATGAAAACTTCTAAACAGGTGTCGTATCCAGGTCTTGAATACCGTTACTCAGGCTATTCACCCTCAGTAATTGAAAATTGCTCTTGAAGCGGAGTATTTATCCTTCTTTATTTTAGTTGACAAAGAAAAAGGAAAATAAAACAACAAAGCAGAAAAGAAAGAAAAGAAAAGAAGAAGCGCCAAGTGGCTAGGGTAATCACCCTTACACAATAGAAACTATACAATCAGACCCTAACTACAATCTACCATCAACTTATCAAAACTCAGGGATAAACAGTCCCAAACAACCCAGTTGAGATTTTCCAAAGATCATAGTCTTTGGTTCTCAAAAATATTAGGAGTCACTTTACATGTAAAACCACGAAACCTAATGTTCTCCTCTATACTACTCAAGATATCAGTAGCACATCTGGACTTGCTACTGAAAATTCTTTCATTCTTTTCCGCCCAGATAAACTGCTGCAGCAAGAGCTGATTTGAAGAGAAAAGATCTAAAGGTTTCACCCATGCTGAAAGTGATAGCCCAACTAACTTCAGAGTCCCACAAGTCTGCTTTCCTTTGAACCTGAAATTCAGAAAGGATTACCTCCCAAATATATCTTGAAAAACTGCAGTGAAAAAAATAAGTGCTGCAGTGATTCGTCATCCTGAGAGCAAAGAACACACATAGGATTTATCACCATCCCCCATTTCCGTAATCTGTCCTTTTTGGACAACTTTTTAAGGCAGGCAAGCCAAAGAATAAAAGTCCATTTCGGTACATTCATATTAAACCAAATTATAGGAGGCCAAGGAACTTTCACACTTATTGCATCTCAAAGTTTCCTAGGTATGCTTTGTTTTGTACTGTCTATTGGGTGAGATAGACCAAGTGACCTCATCCTCCATCTCAACTTGAGGAACTAGATTTGTAGGAATAGCATTCTGCATTTGCTGAATCCATCTGTTTCTTGGCCTAGGCCAATGTCAGACATCATTGGAGATGAATGAATTAACCTTTGCAGATACAGCTCTTCCCATACTAGACAACGTTCTATCGTCAAGAAGCTTGTAGAGAGGCCCCCAAGGGTGCTAGTTATCATACCACAGAGAAGTGCCCAAACCATTTCCAAGATTGTGCTTAACAAAATCTTGGCTCAGGTTCCTCAATTTCAAGAGTTTCCTCAAAGCCCAGGAACAGGCATTGGGTAACTTTATCACCCAAAAATTCTGGTCCTTGATGATATAGCTATGGACCCACTTTACCCACAGGGCATCCTGTTTTTTGCAGAGTGCCCATAGGGGCCTTACCATGGTGGCCTTATTCCTTTCCTTGAGAGACCTCAGCTTTAGGGGTGTAAACTGCCAGCCACCTCACTTTAGCCCCTGCTTTTCTAAGATTGATTCCTGACCAAAGAAAGGCCCCTAACATAGCCTCAACTTCTTTTATTATCTTCTGAGGTAGGATCTATTTCAAATCTTACTCGAACTTATTATTGGATTATCAGAATACCTCCCAAAATTGCAATTCTTGAGCAACAGAGGAACACTATTGCCATTTTTGTTCAATAACATTCCAAAATTGAGGGAGGCGCTGTTTTAACCTGTGACGTCAAGGTGACGAGTCTTATGAGCTACCAAACTGCTCTACTCGCATAGAGATATAATTGAAAAGGGGGTCCGCTCTTCCTGTTTGTCCTTTGATAATCCTAGTATTCAAAAATTAGGAAATTTCAGTTGAACTAAACTTCCTATAATCTATCTTCTATCCCCTTTCAAAATACATATGGGAACACTGCAAACATTTGTTTGATTGAGAAGGAGTATTTCTGCAAATCAAAGGATTGCTTCCTAATCTTATCTATTGGGATCTATTGGGAGACAATTAATTTTCTTACTTATGAAGGATTGGATACTGAACTCTAGATTTCGTATTTAAACCTCGATTGAGTTGAGATTGTGACGTTCCTTATGTAACGTTTGCATGTAACCTTCACTAAATATGGACATGGATAGTTCGTCAATACTTTGTTGACTTGCTGGAGAAGAAGGAAGTGATGGTTAGCATTCCCTTAGAAATTTGCAATGATTTCTGACCATTATTGAGCTTGTCTATAATCTTATTCTGGAAACAACAAAAATATATACACTATGGTAAATGTATTCTACTCGTACCCCCATTCTACTGTGATTTTGTTGTAGCGGCGTATCCGTATGCTTCATAGCTGTTAGGTTAACTAGTAGGGGCTCTAGATCTTTGAATCTCTTTCCGCTTCCTTTGGATTGAGATGAATTATGTGTTTTCCACGTGGGTCCATGGGACAACTCTACCTGTTTTGTACTTTGTTATTTTATTTATCAACCCAAAGGATTCTTCAGTTCTGTGGCTATAGATTGACATGCATGTTAGTCTGATGAAAAAGCTTTTTCTTACTATTGGCAGGCATGCGAAGGAAGAAATAGCTGTTCCATTGAAATTTCTAATGCCATGTTTGGAGATGATCCTTGTCACAGCACTGTCAAGACGTTAGCAGTCAAGGCCAGATGTGTGCCATTACCAAGCATTGGCTTCTCAGCTATGAAGTGAGAAGCAGCTGATTTAATGATTGGAAGTTTGGAACTCACATTTTGTCTGATCTAAAGGAGCTGTAGCCTTTAGGGCTTGTGAAAGTTGCATTCAATAACAAAGGTTATGATGTTTGGAGTGTGCTTTCATAACAAAGTTGTGGGATACCACAGATATATTGGATTCAATTTTGGGCATGTTATTATGTAACCTGTTCTATTTGAATCCAAATTTTGGGGCTTGTGAAGATGTCAATAGTTGAATCTATATTTTCTGGTACGGATCATTGATGTGTATACAGTACAAAATTAGATCATATTGATCTTTACCGGCCTACTGAAGATAGACATTTTCCCTTGGCCTACGAGATTCTCCAATGTGCGAAGGAGACTGGCGGCAAAAAGATGATAAAATTGCTGCTAGATTGAACCTAAGGACATTGTGCTGAATGTTTTTAAGGAAATCGAAAAGATTGAATAATGGGTTTAGCACTTGTTCTTCTAGATAAAAGATCATGTTCTTTTGTCTTAGGATTATTGCTCAATTATTAACAGAGGTGAAGGGTGATGAGATAAAAAACAGCATAAACGGTTTCTGCAAGGAAAGCTGCAGTTAAGGGCTTATCTCATGAGGAAGGAAACGAAGCACCAGTTTTTCTGCATTCCTGTTTGTGCTCCACAAACAAGTAACTCCATAAAATGCAATAAGAACCCATTTGCAAAGAAGCCTTTCCAAGTATCAACACATGCAAAACTATAGTTTATGCGTGTGAAATGGAACCCCCATCATACGTTCAGTGCTACTCCTCCAATAACGGAACTCAAACGATCCAGCACTCAAAGGATCTCGTACTATGAACTTGCCAAAGGGAAAAAAGAAAATCCACAAACAACAGAACAAACAGAACCTAGAGAGAACACATATTGCCATGAAATTGCAAAGAAATAAACAGATGGGGTGCCGTTCAGTTGATTGAAAACAAGAATATGAAAGGGGTGCAAGAACATTGTGAAATGAAAGATCAACTGCCATTGCAACTTCTGTGCAGAGCCCAAAAGTGCCATATATGTAGAGTAACTATTCACTTTTCTTGCCGAGCAAAAAAAAACTAGGTAATTGATATTGGCACTCCATTTTTTACCGTTGGCACTCCACTGTAAGTGTAAAAAGTGGAGTGCAAATGCATTGCAGGAGGAGTGCCAACGGTAAAAAGTGGAGTGCCAATATCAATTAACTATTCACTTTTCTTCACAGAGAGAGAGAGACATGACCGGTTGACCAGTGACACCTATGACGTTTGACCTCAGTCATCTTATCCTCGTCCGAAGACTTAAAAAGTTTATTTTAAAGCCAAGTGCACAGGGGTGTGCTGGTGTTTCTAGTATGTGCGTTTGTCGGTAAGTATGCAACTTGTTTACACCCATTTTTGGCACCAACCCTTGACGAGGCGTTGGAAGGCCATTTGAATTAAATTTAATTAGATTGGGCCAATAATTCGAGATGGATCAAGCTAAACTCCTTGAAGTTGGGCCGGATCAAAGGAGTTTTCATCAGGCCAGTATACGAGTGGGCCGCGTGGGTCTCAAGCAGGCCAAGATAATGTTTTCTAATTGGGCCTAACTGTTTGTTGGATTAATTCGTGTATTTGGGAATTAATGGAGCTAGTCCGCAGCGTTTGGTGCAAGCCTAGAGGGTCTCGGAAGCATCCCTAAGATTTCGGAGCAGTTGTTAGCTGGTTCTTATCCTGGAAGGCCAATTGACTTTGTCAAATGGCCATGTGATCCTAAAATCGTGGAGATAAGAAAGTGGAGAGACCTATGTCTTTCAATAACTGACCATGATCCCACGATCAACGTTTGCGGAAGATCAGTTGGTTTGTTCCACATCACACGATCCCTTGTAACGGTCATGATGGAGGGAGATGTGCGAGCGTGGGACACGTGGAGGCTGAGGAGTGGAAGAAGGGAATTACGGTTGACAACAGTCCAATAGCCTCATACGCTTATAAATACAAGAACTCACAACGGAAGAAGGGTTCCAACACCAAACAAGCTCCGCGCTTATACACACTGGTCCAGCACCAATATTATTATTGTTTTACCTCTTGCAAACACACCTCAATCAACTTGAGTTCATTTGCACCATTGTAATTCTTACTTGCTTCATCAAGTATTTAAGAACTACTTGTTGTAATCATTACTTTGTTCATCAATGAAGTGTGGTTAGTTCCTTGTTTTATTGTTTGCTCTTTCCTCCACGGTTAGGAAATTAGAAGTCCACTCCTTCTGTGGCAACCCTCGAACCATTTGCAACTCTCCCTTTGGGGTTGCATGCAATTACTCACGTACGAAGTCAGATTTAGGGCCTCACGCCTTAAACCAAACGTTTGGACGCGACAAGTCCTGGCACGCCCGCAGATTCAACCGCTCACACGCCTTGCAAGGAGCTATCACTCCTTTGAGGCGAAAAGGTGCTAAACACAACTACAAACCACATCCCACTATTTAAAAAACATCACTTCAATAGTATGGTAACCGATTTCAGATATGTATGTCTAGAACTCGTTTGGTTCCCAAATACAAGTAAACAATTCCAGTTGTATTTAACTCGTTTTTGGTTCAATCTCATATCAAGGCATTAAGGGGTGTTTGCCCTTATTCAAAATTTTCTCGCATCTACTAGTCTTGTTCAAAACTTTTACTATATTATGGGTTCATTTTGATGAAAAGAACCAAAAAGGTGAAAAATTATTGACTTTTATGCAAGTTGTTTGTCAACTATCCAAGAAAACGCCCGAAAAACTGAATTTTTTTTATTTATCTTGGATATTTTTCAAAATACTTGTGTAAAAGTCATAGTAATTCTTTACTTTTCTAATTCCTCTCATCGAGACGAACTCATAATCCATAAAATTTGGCGCAAAACTAACAAGAACAGAATTTATTTGAAGAAGCACAAAACCAAAAAGTTGTAGTTTACAATTTTATTCATTAGTGAAAACATCCCCTGGTAATTACGTAAATGAAACAAACACGTGTTTAAGAACAAATTGGCTGATTATGGGCGCATTTAAAATGATGCCATGAGCCATGCTACGTCATGAGCCGTATGTGATGACATTGTCCTAAATATGTGAGTTATGACTATATGGGATCTTGGTGTATCAAAACATAGTGGTCGGGAACATATGATTTGAGAGTTCGATTTCGGGAGACATGTCATGTAGTAGCGGATCCATCATCCATGATATAAATTCAGGAAGGAACGTAGTGTATGGGAACATGATGTATTGGAAAATCAAATGTTTTTTAGTACTAACTGAAGAACGGAATGGTAGCTAGGCGATTCATAAAACGTACGTCTACAGTTTACTCCGACACACTTGCGTGATTTATTACTTGTTATGTAACTATCATTGTAACATGCCATGAATCCTTTGCTTGCTATGAAGGAGGATTGGCCATTGCAAGCGATGGCTAATTCCTTGTGAAATGTCTGCCTTGTCCCTGCCTTGCACTGTTGTGTTAACCATTCTGTCGCTTTTTGTTGGTTTTTTATGTCATTTCGGATTGCCTCTGACAGAAGCTTCGCAAGGATCTTGGCAAATCTTTGCGTTTGTGAAAGCCCTCTAATGGCTTGTGAATTGTCTATTCTGTCCCTGGTTTCTGCTGATGTGTTATTGAATTGCTTGGTTCTCGTGTCTTTTTGGGGGAGGGCTGACGAGTAACAGAACTAACACAGGAACACGGAGCAAAAAGCCCCCTCATGGCTTGTGAATTGTCGGATGTGTCCCTGCTTTGTGCTGACATGTTATTCCTTTGCTTGGTTATTGCGTCTTTTTGGCGAGATTTTAAGTACAGGTTGCACAGATGCAGTCAGAAGCTAGGAGAGTAGTCTATGAAGCTCTGAGCTGTTGCATGAGTAGGGTGATGAAATATATGGTGCCAGACTGCCAGAGGTCAGAGGTTGTACTGTGGTCCGAGGTCAGAGGTAGTACAGGATTGCAGGGGGAATTTGTACTTGGCCATTCATTGGAGAGAGAGAGAGAGAGAGAGAGAGAGAGAGAGAGAGAGATTTCTGACACAACACATGAACATGAGAAAGAAAAGAGTGCAAACGTACCTGTTGAGAAGTCAGATGCAAATGATGTTGTAGAACCCGAAATTTCTGACACAGTGCTTGAGTCTGAAGACCAAGCTGTCAAAGAGATTCATGAGACAGGTACAAGCTTCACTGAGGGAGGGGCTGATACAGATGAAACTGAAAAGCAAATTAGAGGAGTTCTTGAAGCGTTATCAGAATTCATCAATCCATGTTTTGACACACCCAGAGATGATTCAACAACACATGTTCAAACTCCCCGATATGAGAAAGATAGAAGAACAACTTCAGGTGCCATCCTCTGGCTTGATTCCAAGGAAGAGGATGGTGAAACTTCAACAACATTCAAGAAGAGTATTAATTGTTGAAGAGAGATCAGAGATTCTGGGGGAGGGGGAAGATTTTGACAGCTCATCTCCAAAGATTCAGGGTAATTTAGTAATGATGATTGAATCTTTACGATTCATGATTGGATTCAATTCTTAGTTTCTGATAAAGACACTTTTGGTTTGTCATTCAGTCCACTGTTTGACAACTATTCTTTCAGGTGCATCTCTGCATGCTTAAGTACTTGTAAAGGGTCTTGGTCATGAGGGACATTTCTTGCATAGGCAGCAGAAAACAAAACCTTTTTTTACTGATGAGTTAGGCAGCCGAAAACAGAACTTTTTTCTTTGATAAGTTAGGCAGCAGAAAACAGTACGAATGGGAATAGAACGTTGAACTGCGAGTGGGGATAGAAGGTCCCTAACGCAGTGAGAAACCGGTGGCTATATGAATGGGTCTGCAACCCCATGATATGGTGTCTGCAACCCCATGATATGATGTCTTGTGTGTCAATGGTCTTGAAGGTTTTGGATGGTTTAGCAGATACGGATCTTATCACTGACCATCACTTCTTAAATATGAGCCACGTTGATAAACTATTTGATTCAAATATTTCATTACCGGCGGAGGCTTCAATTCTATCAGGACCAAGATGATGAGTAAGTTCAGTGATTCGATCTGTTGGTGAACTTATTAATGTCCCGTTGCTAAATGCTTCTATTGATTTTGTTGTCAGGTTCATGGAAGCATATGAAATTAGCTTTTCAATCTTTCTGCTACAACAATTTACATTAAAAATTTCAGCAATACACCTGACCAAAAATGTAAAGAAGTTACTGTTAAATTTCTGCCCGCTAATTTCACTAATATCCCTGACTCAGAATTGAATACACTCTTATCTCAACACACACCATATTGTTTACAGATTTTTAACCTCTTATATTGATTCCATCGATGATCACATGAGATTCTCACATTCATCATCAAGGAATTCTAGCAATTATGGTTTACTACAGCAACCCTTTGGGGTGCCCGATGATTAGGGTCTCAGCCCTTCATATGGACCAAAGAACCTCTCTCTTTATATTGTTCTGGTTATGTTTTATGGCTTTTACAGCTTCCATTGTAAAACAGTTCACTGATTGACTTTGGATTTGGCCCAGGAGGGACGTGATTGTGTTACCAAATGTTGGCTATGTAGTTCGCTAGGAATTTTCATGAACTAATAGTAGTCTTTGAATTTGAATGCTTAGATTTCCACCGGACCACAGTGCATCGAGGCTGCTATCCCACCTAGATTGGGTCAAATATACGGTGGTGTCCTTGTTAAAACCAATCTTCCTCAGAAATAGTGCAATCTCTTCTGGACTATAACAGCTTTTAGTTGACCTTTCTTGGCAACCTTTCTTCTCCAACATGTCAACCCTCAAATCCACTGCTATGAACTGACCATCTATTTTTCGACTTAAAGTTCTTAGTCGCTCAATCATTGAGTCCACCACTTCACGAACCTCTGGTTTTAACTCTAAAGTTCCGAACATAGCCAAGCATGCCACTGAATCAATGATACTTTTATGTTCAGTTTTTCTCATATTCACTGAGGGAAAGTAAGTTGCCAGCCTGATGTTGCCCTTTCTACTTAAAATTGGTTCAATATGTTCAGCAATGTGGTTTACACTAACACGATTCGGGACCCTCACAACTGCAAGGTTCCGAGCTGATATTTCACCGGGCTGATATTTAGCGACTCTGACTACCCCATCCAGACTTTTTCGAGACTTCTCAACATTATAAATGTCTCCAAAGTTCCTGGAACACTTCAGCACCTCAGTATGTTTGCATTTTATGGCTTAGCCAGTACAAGTGCATATTCATGAGGCAGAAGAAATTCATCTATGAAATTGGATCAATTCAATGTTACACCATATATATAATAACATGTACACACACATGAAAATACATAAAATTGGCAAGTGCAGTTTTCTTGGGAGAAGTTACACATATATTATTGACTTATGCACATAGAGAAATCCCAGGTGAGAATAAACAATCAAGAGCATCTTATTATTGATCGTATGCAAGCATGTGGCAATTTCAAGATAGGAATATTATTATGTTTTCTAGCCTCAACCTAGAACCCACAATCTTTGTGATAGGCACATAATGCACACCATTTAGCCAGAATGAGTAATTGTATTCCTGACAGGTAGCCTGGTTAGGGAAAATTTCAAAAAAACCCCTGAACTTTGAACAACTTTTTAAAAAAACACCTGAACTTTAGGTAATGATCAAAAAGCACCTGAACTTTATGTTCCGTTAACAAAAAAACCCCTACCGTCCAAGTCCGTCATCTTGTTGACGGAAGGGACCAAACGGCGCTACTTAACTGCATACGTGGACTTAACCCTACAAATTTGGGGGGAAAAAAAGGTTGCCCTAACCACATGTGGAGGGAAAGTCCAACAAAAAGACACGTATATGCCCTAAAACACCCAAATACGTATTGTGCCTTAAACCCATTGTACTCTGGTTGAGAGAAGAAGAAAGAGTGAAGCACTGATCGATCAAGCATGGTGTGGTTGTTGAGAAGCTCTGATCGAGGACCACCCGTATACGGTATGTACACTGATCGATCAGACAAGTTGTGGGTATTTGATTTCTATTCTTATTGGGATTTTCCCCTGGTTTTTTTTTGGGGTTTTGACGGAATATTTTACTATTTGGCGTTGTGATTGTTTACTACATTTGTTTACCGAACTCGAGGTCCTACAAATCCAAGTGAATGATTGTTTATTGCTTCCTAACCGATTGTTTATTGTTTCATTAGACACCATTAACACACTTTCGTATTTGTTTAGTTTATTTGTTAGGTAGAATGTGTTTTTTATTGATTCATTTGATTAAGCATTAGTGCATTGGTATATATGCAGATTATGATTCTGGGAACTTCACCATTAAAATGCATCATGGGGGTCAGTTTGGGGGTACAATATCAAAGACCTACATTGGGGGGAGTGTTAGTAGTTTTGATTTTTGCAATGCTGATGAATTGTCCATACTTGAATTCTCCACCATGGGTAAAGAGTTGGGATATGGTCTTGGTAACAGGTACTACTATAAGGTTGGTGGGGAATTTATTTTGTTGGGAAGTGATAGCCAAATAGGTAATTTGAGTTATTGTGTGGATCCCAAAAGAAAGCTTTTTCAGATTTATATGGAACATGAACAAATAATTGAAGTAGAGGTAGGCACCCAAGCAAGTCAAGTTTGCTCAAATACCTTAAAGCCTAACACTGTGATCCCTAATGTGGTTGTTAATGATGAGGGTGATGACAGTGATGACTATGATCTTGACTCATCTTCCTCTGAAGATGATTCAGATGTTGACTTTGAAGATAGTGATTACAACATGACTGATGATGATGAAGAATTTGAACTTAATGTAGACAAAGATGAAGAATTTGTAGGTTTACACAACAAGGATGAAATGGACCAAAGTTATGCAGAGACCCTAGAGAATTTGGCTGACATAGATGGTGATTCTGATAGGGACTCATCTGAGTTCAATAGTGGTGAAACCTCATCTGATGAAGAGGCTGGTCCTTCTAAGAAGAAGGCCAAATTTCCAGTCTTCAATGAAAAAACTGACATGCAAAATCCAAGGTTTGCTGTAGGGATGGAGTTTAAGAGTCATGCACTATTCAGGGATGCTGTCAAAGAACATGCCATCAAATGTGGGAAAGTAATAAAATTCTTGAAGAGTGATAGGAAAAAAGTCACTGCAGTGTGCAATGGTGGAAAGAAAAGAGGTTGCCAATGGCGTATCCATGCTTCCCATGTAGAGTCAGACAACTTGTTTAGAGTGAAAACCTTTGAGGGCAAACATACTTGTAGTAGGACTTACCATGTGCCATGGGTGAGTTCCAAGTGGATTTGCAACAAGTACCTAGACAGAATTAGAAACAACCCCACATGGCCTGTAAAGTCATTAGCTCTAACCATAGAGAAAGAGTGGACTTGCAAGGTGAGTTGGACAAGGGTGTATAGAGGTAAAAAGAAGGCAATGGAGGTCATATTGGGGACAACAACTGAGCAGTTTAAACTGCTATATGCCTATGCAGAGGAGATAATGAATTGCAATCCTGGGACAAGAGTGATAATCAAAGCAAAACCTGTTGTTGGCAATCCTAATCAGAACAAGTTCAAAAGGTTATACATTTGTTGGGGGGCTTTGAAAGATGGGTTGTTGGAGGGTTGTAGGCCTGTCATAGGGTTAGATGGGTGCCATCTCAAAGGGCCCCATGGAGGAGTTTTACTTACAGCTGTTGGGATTGATGCAAATAATTGCATATATCCATTTGCATATGCAGTGGTGGAGAAGGAAAAGAGGAAAACATGGCAGTGGTTTCTTGAATTAATTGGGGAAGACCTTGACATTGTGAATACATTTGGGTGGACTTTCATGAGTGATAAACAAAAAGGCCTCATTGAAGCTGTTAGTGATCTTTTCCCAAATGCTTCACACAGATTTTGTGTGAGGCATTTATATAACAACTTCAAGGGGACTTGTGACTGATAGTTTTACATGTTCCATTGGTAGGTGAGAAGGGCCAATCCAATCCAATCCAATCTGATGTGTTTGACCAAGGGCCAATCCAATCTGATATAACAACACAAGTGCAGGGCAAGGGAAAAGGCAGGGGTAGGGGCAAAGGGTGGCCTGGAAGACATTAACACAATTTGGACAAGTTTTTGGCAGTTTTTTGGGACATACAAGTGCAGGCCAGTTTTTTGTAAATGCAGCTAATGGGGCTAGGACATACAAGTGCTGTTCTTTTTGTAAATGCAGCTAATGAGGCTAGGACATACAAGTGCTGTTCTTTTTGTAAATGCTGTTCTTTTGACATACAAGTGCTGCTCTTATTGTGGGGCTAGGACAGAGTATTCAATATTTGTAAATGCAGCTAGTAGTTGTTAGTAAACTTGGTCTGGACAGAGTTAGTAGTAAACTTGGTCTGGACAGAGATATCTTTGTTGGAAACTTGGTCTGTAAATGAAGCTAGTAGTTGTTTTTGGTAAATGAATGACCTGGTGCTCTCTTGGTGATCTTTGTTCCCATTTACGTATGAATGAGCTGGTTTTTGTCATTTGGTTTTTGTCATCTGGTTTTTGTCATTTGGAACATGTCATTTGGCTTTACGTATGAAACTTGGTAAATGCAGTAATTGTTTCTTCCCTTCTAGCACAAAAACAGAACTGCAAACAAATCCAAAAGGGGACAACAGTCCTTACTTCAACATTCCAATCCAGAGTACAACATTCCTAACCAAATCCTAAGAGAACAACAACATTCCTAACCAGAGTACAACAACATTCCACGTCTGCCTAAACCACATACCTAACCAAATCCTAACCGAACAACAACATTCCAATCCAGAGTACACAAACAGCCAAACAAACCCAGAGTTTCCTCTCTCTTGCCTTGCTTGCTTCGAGCTACCCTTCCCACCTCTGCCTTTGTTCCACTTTGCTTGCTTCAATTTCAGCTTCTGCTCTGTTAATCCTCCTCAGCAAACCTGGAATTATTTGGACAGACCTTGCGCACATGGGGGGATCAGTCCAGTGAAAATCCCCACAATCGTTGTTTGGACACCTCATATACCTCCTTCCCGGGTTCTGGTCAGTCCATGAGGTGCGCCGAATGCGTCTTGCTCCACAAACAAAGCACAAGTTTTCATGCTCCATGGAAATTCTGCTTCAGCTTCTTTCCGTGGTCTTCTTCCTCTTGCTTTGCCCTTTTTTTTGGTTCTTGCTCTGCCTCTAACAGCTGACAACAAGGGAAATGGGAAATCAGGGCAATGGGAACCCTTTATGTGTTGGACTTTCCCTCCAAATGTGGTTAGGGCACCCTTTGTTTTCCCCCCAAATTTGTAGGGTTAAGTCCACGTATGCAGTTAAGTAGCGCCGTTTGGTCCTTCCGTCAACAAGATGACGGACTTGGACGGTAGGGGTTTTTTTGTTAACGGAACATAAAGTTCAGGTGCTTTTTGATCATTACCTAAAGTTCAGGTGTTTTTTTAAAAAGTTGTTCAAAGTTCAGGGGTTTTTTTGAAATTTTCCCGCCTGGTTATGCTGAGTAACTACTACAGAGAAGTCAGATTCATTGAAGTAAATCCAACTATTGCAGTTAACTGCATTCACAAAATATCGCAGCGATCCATCTCCCAATACATCAATTTCCTGCAATCTTTGCAGTGTGTTCAAATGCAGCATACTACAATCCATAACGCTTTCCCAAATCAGAAAATGAGTTGAACTACTCGAAGAAGTGGAAAATTGGAATTTGGAAGTTCTTGCGCAGCATGAAAAGGAAGCTTGTGTACCCCCAATGAATGCTATTTGTAATTAATTTTATGTTGGTCTCATCACCAGTAATTAATTTGTAAAAACAGAGAAAATAAAAGAATGTTATGTAGTCCAAGAGTCCAGGGGAAAAATGGAACTACAAGATGAAATCAGTCATCAAACAATAGGGAGGGAACTAAGCTGCCTCTATGTATAAAACAAATGGCGCTACCCTTTGTGTGAAAAAAGCATTCTATCACCGTCATTGTTGCCCCATGCGACTACTTGTAATTGAACTCATTTTTTAAACGAGTTTGTAGGGACAAGATGCCCTTAATAAAAAGAAGAAAGAAAGAAAAAGGCCCATGATGTTAAGGCAGAAAGCATAAAATTGAAGGTCAATTTTATTCTACACACCCCAAAATGGGATCTGAAAGCAACTGAAAAGATTCACAGAGAAAATCGCCTCTTCCATCTGGACCATAGTTTATAAGGTTGTACCCAACCCCTTTGTCCGAAAAAAGAAAAACAATGCAAACAAAAATGAAAATGAAGCAGCAGGTGTAGTAGCCCGAACTCTCTGACCGAGCACTCGGCTAAATGTGCCATCGTCACCTAGCATCTTAGTGCACGGCAGTGCCGAGCACAACATACTTACTAAACCAGACCAGGGCTCCTGGTCCCCAATCCTCGTCCGAGCAT
>JAOTQK010000024.1:6315811-6327731 GCA_025642025.1 Rhododendron ferrugineum | reverse complement strand
GAGAGAGAGAGAGAGAGAGAGAGAGAGAAGAGAGAAGAAGATTCTGGAAGAAGAGGGAGCTCGTATCTGTCTTTGCACGAATTAGTTGAGGTATCTAGAAAATTCCCAAATTCTTGAAATAATTCCTGAGTACTCAACTACATGTCTATTGTATCGTGTAAAAGTTTCAAAAAATAATATGAAGTAGATTGGGCTACAAAATTCATACACCAATCTGTGGTCAGATTCGTGTCTGTGTAGACAGATTTACATCCGCTGAAATATTCATGTTTTTGACATCCTTCTGCTGGGTATTAATTTTTGAGGTCTGAAGAACTTTTAAATTAAGTTTCAAGAAGAAGATTTTTATACCAAAAACATGCTTATATGAATAAGGATGAATTAGTTATGATTTTTGTAAAGAGCAGCTGTCATTTTTGTTGCGAATCTGGACGGGCTGCCTTCTTTTAATTTCTGGGTCTGTTTCACAACTTGTATGGATACGATATTTTTACAGGAACTATGACCTTAGGTTAGGAACAGTTTCCCATTGGAATCAAGTATTTTGGATGAATATACAATTTTTGGTGAATTTTGAAAGTGGGACTGTTTTGCTGAAGCAGAAACTGTGATGGATGAGTTTTGTTTGATGGACCTGTTTTGTTTGATTACTGGGAAAATTTTGTTTAACCAATAAAGCTGGAATTTTTACAGAGAATAAAGCTTCAAGTTATGAATCTTTGAGCGTTGGTTTTCAATATTTTTGGATTTAGAATGAATAAGTTATGATTTCTCTACGAACGGGTGACAGATTTTCTTAACCAGGTCGAGATTGAAGTTCTAGGGTTTCAAATTGGTGGAGGTTTGCTCAAACCTTTTGAGGTGGAAAATTTTGGCTTGTTTTACTCAAATATGATTTGATTGTGTGAACCTTGTTGTGATTTTGGCGAATCCTAGTTTGTGGGGCTCAATTCGGCTTTTCCCAAAAATCTGGAATTTCCTAAAACTTGTTTGAGCTTCTCGAATTTGTTTTGACGCATTTCGTGCTATTCTTTGGGATATCAATCATTAGTAATTTGATTATTTTGTTGACTGGACATGGGTATAATGTAGTAGACCATATATGGAGTTATTTAAATTGTGTTATGCATTAATGTGAACATGTATAGGGTGTTGCATTCAAATGGGATTTTGTGGGTTAGAAGATGAATTGGATGACTTGTTGCTCAGTAGACTGAGTAATCATGTTGTGCTTGGTGTGAAATTGGATATTGTGGACATTTTCATTGTGTTTGCACTGAAATGAAACTTTGTGGATTATTAGTTGAATTGGATGGAATTGTTGAAGGACAAAGCATGAATGACATTGAAAGGATAAGGAAGCATGGCACAATGCTTTGAATATATTGACAGATTTTTAGGGCCACCTATATGGTGAGTCTCTGGTTATTGAGGGCCGTCCTATGAGCGTGTCGTTGGCGGGGTTGTTCTGGCCCAACACTCGCCGATTAGGATAGGCATGGAACATTAAAGAAATGGGCATGGATAGTGTTACCAGAAAAACGCTAGTACCCTAGTGAATTACGTTTTGGTACAATTGTTCCAAAACATGGTACACTAGCTTTCCAAAATGGTAAATATAGCGATCCAAAGCGATCCCTCAAGTCTTCCAAAAAATGTGCTACTTATTATCGTAAAAACAGAGAGAAAATGGAATTTCGGTGGGAGAAAAGTGTAAAAAGCTCAATCGTTGTGCTCCTAGAAATGTATTTTGTATGAATAATTTGTCAAATAATACTTAGTTTCACTAGATGTTTATCGATTGGAAGAGTAACTTTTAGTTTTGTTATCTATAGAAGCCTACCCCTAGCATACCACAATTTAAGCATGTGGCGTACCATGTTCCCGTATTCGTTCCTCATACCGGAACGCTCCGCATTCTAGGTAACCTAGGGCATGGAAAAGCATGGTTTATAAGTGAGAATGGAATGTGAATGATTGATTGATAGTTTTACTCTTGAATGTTATTTGTTAGATCTTGGCACACATTTTTGACATGCATTTCATATTCCTACGAATTTTTTCAAAGATTTTTTACTGAGCAAGTGGATGCTCAAGCCTACTATTATTAAATCTTTTCAGGTGCAAATTTTGGAACTTGAGGGTGCATGCATGAAATGCTCGTCAGGACTTTTGTAAAGCAGAGCCTACATGGGTTATATTGCCATCTACTCACATTATCTTTTTGAGTTGGGTAGAAAAACTCTGTAACCATGCATTATTTTTGTTGGAAAGACGTAACTAACTCTCTTGTACTTATTTTATTCACACCCTGAACTTTATGGTCTACAATCTCTAAACATCTCATTTCTAATGTCGTAACTAAAAGTGGACTGATGGGTCATTTGGACATATGTTGAAGGATTTTTAATTATGTCTATTCATTTTAAATTATGCTTTAAATGGAGGTTGTGACAATCGGAATTATTAACACATTTTCAGACGAACTGCACATGAAACTCATCACATTGTTCAGCCAAATAGCTACTGTTGTCCTTCTAAAAAGAAACATTCGAGTCTCACAAATACTCGCAGATATCTCAGATCAGTCGAAAGTTTACTCATAATCCTTCAATTCCGCATTGTTTTGCTTCATATTACTATACTCATAATTATTGCTTCCCCCTTTTTACCCGCAGGTTCTGAGCCCGTTGTCATAGCGCGTGGAGGGTATTCGGGACTTTTTCCCAATTCCAGCCAGTTTGCACTTTCATTTGCCCAGACAACAGGCTTGCCTAATCTGATCATCTTCTGTGATCTTCAACTCACCAAAGATGATCAAGGTATTTGCCAAACTTATTTACAACTGCTTCTTCTTTATTTGTTTTGGTTAAACCAGCTTGAAATAAAAACAAGGCTAAGCGAATATACAGCCTACAAGAGGTATACCCCAGGTTAAAAGAAAGAAGATGCAAAATAAGAAAGAAAAGAATCGGGCCAAGTGGCTACAAGAGCTGAATAATCAAGGCTAATGGATGTTTCCTCCCCATTTAATAGAGAGAGAAGAAACACCCAACAAAACAAGTGTACATAGCAAAACAGAACCTTAGATGAACACAGCAAACAACCTAACATTGCTTGAAGAACATAGAACTACTTGCAATTATATCACAGCTGCTGAAATTTATGGGTCCTTTACCAGCTCTGGCCACTTGAAAGCATAAATTTTGATGAGATTGGCTCATTGTTGAAGCTGCTACATTGCAACAGGATCTGTCACAGTTTGCAACCTGGACATTCCTGACTGAATTTCACGCCCAAAAGGAGGACCCAACCTAATGAGTTTTCATCAACAGATTAACTAAATTAACAAAATGTGACTTACACCAAAGGAGGCCACCTAAACATGAAACTTCTACTTTTTGACTTTGATGATGGTTTGGCTCATTCTTGAAGCTGCTACTTTTTGAAACATCTATTTACAGCTTGACAATTCAACAACTATACCAAACGTCTTCCCCAACAAACAGAAATCATGCAACGTAAATGGACAGGATGTCCGCGGATGGTATGCCTTGGATTATACATTTGAGGATCTATATAAGCATGTATCATGTAAGTCTCACAACCCTTCTCTACTCCATTCTTGCCTTTTCCACCAATTGTATGTTTGGACTTTGTTTGGATTTTGTAGGAATGAATTATCTTTTCCTTCACATTTTGTCATGATTAGATTAGACTCCAATTTCCTGGTGGTATTTTCTTCATATTTGTGAAATATAGCCGATCAAAAAACATATATTTTTGAGAAATGCCATGTCTTGCCACCTGAGAATCTTTGAAAAGTCCGATACCAGACTCCAAGATCATTGAAACTCTGAAGTGTGATAAATTTTGATCTTGCAACTGTATGTGATTAGGACTATGTTAACTGGAACGCGGATCGTTCCGTTATGAGGCACTGAAACGGGAACATGGTATGCCAGGTGCTTAAATTGTGGTATGCTAGAGGTAGGCTTCAGTCTATAACAAAACTAACTTTTCCAAGTGATAAACAAACAGTGAAACTAAGTATTGTAGTCAAATTAATCATACAAAACAAAATTTCTAGGATCATGACGACTAAATTTTCTACACTTTCCTCCAACCAAAATTCCATTCTCTCTATTTTTACCATAATAAACTTACATTCTGGGGAAAACTTAGGGGATCGCTTTGGATCGATAAATTTACAGTTTTGGAATGCTCGTGTACCATGTTTTGGAAAGGAATAAGATTTGTGTGTGTTTTTCTTCTTTCGAAAAACAAAAATCTCTGGGATTGAGGGGTATTTCGATCAACAGTATGTTTCATCTTCTGCAGTGACACAAATCATATTCTCTACAACGCATTTGTTCGACGGTCTACTTCCAATAACTGGTGTCCAAGATGCAACAGGTGATGAACGTCCTCCCTTTTGGTTGAATGTTCAGGTACTTCTATGCCTCTACCACACATTTGCTTTCTATTCTGATTTCATGCCAATTAATGCTAGTCAAGCAATCGAAATATACTAACGAAATAACATTCCTTTTGTGCTATCTATTGCAGTATCCCACATCCTACACACAACAAAAACACGATCCTGTGTTGTATGTCGAAAAGGCTTTGGGAAAATGGAGGATAAAACTACATTTCCTCTCCCGAAATCAGATTCCTGCAAACACTGAATGACAGACTGAACAAAGCAAAGACAAAGCTTGTTTTCTGGTTCCTAGAAAAGGACACATTTGAACCCACAACTAAACAGACATATGGTTCAATTCTAGGGAATCTCTCCACTGTCAAGTCATTTGCATCGGGAATTCTTGTTCCGAAAGAGCATATATGGCCAGTGAGCACAGACCTGTTTTTGGAGCTATCAACTACTCTTGTATCTGATGCTCACAAGCTAGGACTACAAGCGTATGCATCTGGTTTTGCTAATGACAACATTGTTAGTTACAACTATAGCTTTGATCCAGCAGCCGAGTATCTGCAATTTATCGATAATTCTCAGTTTCCTGTTGATGGGGTGTTTACGGATTTTCCTTCCACTGCCTCAGCATCAGTTGGTGAGAGAATGGCTTCTGAAGTCTTTTTAGTTCATTTAGTATCTAAGTAGCTGCTGTGAGGCTGTGTTTGGATCGTGGCTTTGTAGAGAGATTTTCTCAAAGTGAATGGAAATCGATAGGAAAACCAAAGGAATGAATCAGCTTCTTCACTACATTATCTTTCTTATATTGTCCATGCGTTTTCCTGTTTCCCCTGTAAACCCTTGCGCATATCCAAGATCCAAACACAACCCAAGTGTGGGGGTAAGATATGAAGCCCCAATATGTCCCTTTTTATCACATACAAGGGAAAGCCAGTCGAAAAACTGTACACAAGAAGGATACTGACAAAATCTGTGCGCAACAAGAAGATGCTCCCATCACTGAGACCAGGTAAACTTAAGGCTTGTTCGGCCAAATAATCCATTTGGCTTTCCCGCCAAATTTTTTTTGTCCTTATTAAAATTTTTTTCGTATCACTTGGCTTATCATCATTTTTTTGAGGATTATTGCATCCTCATGACAAGAAGAATCTAAAAAGTAAAAAATTTTGGTCGAAATCCAAATTTTTTTGAATAAAGACGAAATAAGTGGCTTTCCTGTCAAATTTCGTCGAAATTCAAAAAAAATTAGATTTCGACCAAAATTTTTTACTTTTTAGATTCCTCTTGTCATGAGGATGCAATAATCCCCAAAAAAATGATGATAAGCCAAGTGATACGAAAAAAATTTGAATAAGGACAAAAAAAATTTGGCGGGAAAGCCAAATGGATTATTTGGCCGAACAAGTGACCATGGTTTGGAATAATATACTATTGTCTAGAGCTACCAAACTTAAGTATCTACACATCAAGAGCCCATCTAAACCTACTAAAATGCTGAATGTCAGTCAAAATCAGCGAACACAATAACACTCACGATACAAACAAGTACCCTTCAACATATATAGATTAGAAGCAACTACTACAACCTTAAAAGTATAAGCATTTTGGATCCAAAGGTAAAGATGAATAGCATCTACTTAACCAAAATACCATGAACCTCAAAATTAGACCAGCATACTACTAAGACTACAGCAGTGTGATGTTCTCCCAGGACCTACAAAGAGTACACGAGAAGTATAAGTTAACAATCAAAACGAGAAAACAAAACAAACGATTAAAATTCAGTATGGGTATTGATGTGCAAACAGAAATATGCTACACCAAATTAACCAGAATGAACCCCTAAAGAAACACCAGTAGGACATCTGAAACTTTTTTTTTGGGTAAATGACATCTGAAACTTTTGCTATAATGATGGCACAAATCATGACGAATAAAACAAAAATGCAGGTGATGTCAAAAAGGAATTCAAAATGGGAAGGATGTGTTGCTTACAAGCACATAAGCAAGTGAACCAAAGGACAGTCCAGGTAGCTTTCTCGGCATAGCTGCCCGTCACGCTAGAGTGGTATCAAATAATATCACAAGAAACGGATTTTGTTGTTATGCACTTGTGACATGCATGCTATGATCGGCAAACATGTCACTCTTAACTTTTCGTCTAACATTTCAGGAAGGATGCCATTTCCACCGTGCATCAATAAAATGTTCCCCGTAAAAGGCCAACACAGGTGATTATCTTCCATACTTTTGTCCACATAAAATTTTCTAACTACCCGTAAATTTTCTACCTACCCTATTTCCGAGCACAATCTAACAACCGAGGCAGATCTCCCTCTTGGTGCTCCAATCCCCCGATTGCTCCTTGATAGCTGAGCATCAAGTTTGGCTCCACCATCTCCACCTCCAGGGTTCTCTACCCCTCCACATCAGTCAACTCCATCTGCTTCGCCGGACAGCATGTCTCGTCGCAACGACAGAATTTCACTCAACCGTATGCTGATGAATCTGGGTAGCAGGAGGTCGGCATCTCAGCCGAGTAGCTCCCCTGCCCAGGCTTCCCCGTCGTTGCCACCAACCACTCCGACCGAGCAGCAGCAACAACAGCAAGATTCCTTTCAGACTCCCGTGGCTCGTCAGAAGAAACGCAACCATCATGCAGCCTTCGGGGCTGAGGACGAGGCTGACGAACAAAGGACCATCTCTCAACTAGTCGAGGCCTCTTCGAGCCGAGCTCCTCCGAGCTCTGTTGCCACAGTTCCCGCAACCTGGGCTCCCACCCTTATCCGTGGTGACCGCCCAGTGAACTGGGACGATACCGGCGGTGCCATGGAGACTGCCTTTGCTCTGGCCACTGCACTCAAGCTGCCTACAGATATGGCCAAAGAGGCTGAGTCTTCCCTCAACCGCCTAGAGAAGACTTCTGTCTCATGGCATAAGGGTAAGTATTTTCTGTTCCTTGTTACTTCCATGCCTCTTTTTGTTCATGCAGCTTTTAACCTTCCTTCACTTTCTTTCACAGCTAATGCAAAAGGTAATTGAATCAGCCAGCCAAGTTCGGCACGGGGATGCAGAGATACTCAGGCTGACAAACGAGAATGCCAAGCTTCTCAAGGATATTTGTACGGCCCAAGCCGAGCTGAAAAGGTATAGGGATGCAGCCACTCAGCATGCCCATGTCCTGGCCGAGGAGCAAAGGAGAGCTAAGGAGGCCGAAGAGAACTTCGCTGCTGCTGCTGAACAAGTAGAGACGATGGGGGCTGACCTAAAGAAGGCCCAGGATGGTTTGGTTCGAACCTAAAACAATGGATACGATAAAGGTTATGATGAAGCGGAGCAGACTTCCAAGCCCAGCTCCCCATTGCTTTGGGTAGGCTATGGCTGAAGAGCCGCTTCACCTCGAGGCCGGTATCAGTAGGGAGTCCCCTTTGTGGAACCATGAGGCCCCAACCCTTTCGGAGATGGTGCAGTTTATCACAGTTGTAGATGTCGACAAGGGGCCGAGCAGCAGCTTGAGCAGACCCAGGGTCAAAACCAAGAGATCAGCGCACCAAATGCCGAGATCAGCAACCCTGGTCATCAAGAAGCCAGTGGCAGTGGCAATACTGGAGGCCCCTTGCCCGTGAATGCTACTCCTGACCGGACATGTGGAGGCTCCAACTCTCGATCTGGCCAACAATGATGTCGAGCAGTGAAGGTAAAATTCACCCTCTTTATGAACATGAATTTTGAACAATTACTTTCTAATCCACCCTGCGCGGCGTAAGACTGCATGTGGCCCAGTATTTTGAATATTTTCTAAGTTTTTGCATGGGGACCCTTCGTGGCGTTTACTCTTTAACTCTGGTGGCCCTTCGTGGCCTTTGCTACTTATCGTTTTAATTAGCCCTTCGTGACTTTTAACTGTTTGCCTAATATGCTAAGTGTTTTGTACTTATATACATGCTCCAGGATTTTTCTCAAAAAATCCTTGGTTCGCATTTTACGGTGCCCGACACTACAAGAAATTTAGGAACTGCCAGGGCCTAAAAGCATTGGCAAATGCCTCACAAAGCGTTGCTATAGACGTTTGTGGGTTATACCAGCGCTTGGGTAAGGTGCTGAGATAGCAGCAACAATATCAGCAATCAAACCAATCAGCATCAACAGTTTAAATCCCAGGCACTCACATGATGAAAGCCAGCCAGCATTAGCAGAGTAAAAAGAAAATGAATATGGCTTAAATGAATCTTAAAGCCGTATCACAGGTAAAGCAGCAGCAACAATCAGCAATAATGTACCATTCAGCAATGTGGTACCAATCAGTAGCAGCAGCGGTCAGTAGCACCAGGTATAAGCGAATAGATAGCATCAAATATCACGACCAATAAGGCACCAAAACACAATGTGGCACCCCTAAGCAAGAGCAGTCAGCAGCAGCATATTAACCCAGATATTGACATGATGGAGGTCAGCCAACAATAGGAGAATATAAGCAATTTGAAAAAGTTGAGAGCCCCCGTGTACAATAAGACAGACACCCCAAGGGAAGGAAAGAACCCAACCACACTAGATAGACCCATAACACACACCCCCAAAGACACAACACTATAGACCCACTCCCAGAACCAAACAGCACCACAAACGAGTACCCAAAGCCTAATCCCCAAAATCAGTGGCCAGTGGCAAACTACAAATTCGGCAAGTAGTCACATTATCTATTAGTAACCATTTCTCATGGCATGAAGGCTCTATAAAGCACACTTTTTGGAAATTCTTATACCTCAAGTGGCTAAAAATCTGACATGGTAACACCAACTAGTAACCACTTTTACCTCCACAAGGCTAATAGTCTATTCACTGCTAGGAGCTTCATTAATCAATTGTATAGCATATAAGCATTAAGTTTTTTACTTTCTTTAATTGTTTCAAACGCCAACATCGGAAACTCTACCAATATGTACCTGCGGATTTGGGTACCAACAGGACACCGAATCTTGTATACATGTACAAGCAGAACAAGAGAAAGAAAAGGTTCGACATAGTTAGAGCGGGAAAACAGCCTCCGTGCCATACGCCAATGAGTACAGTGTTTCCCCAATCGAGCTCCTCGGCGTAGTTCGGTATGACCAGAGGACTATGGGAAGCTCATCGGGCCACTTGCCCTTCTATCTCTCAAGCCTTTTCTTTAGATGATCGTCTTATTCGATGCCTCTTCCTGCCCATTGATCGGCAGGAGGCTGGCCGGCCTCGATTAGTAATTTCTTATCTTGTATTGCCCACAGAAGGCTTGGAACATCTTCTGGAATTGTGGGCTATTATCCGAGATGACGGAGAAGGGCACACCATACCTCGTGGTGATGTTTCACCACACGAACTTCTACACCATCGGCTCAGTGATTTTTGCTAGTGCCTCGGCAATGATTCCCTGTGACGCACCTACGCTGTGCCCTGTATTCCTCACATGTCTCAAGTGGATTTTCCCATGCTCGGGAAAAACCCCACTACAGTTGTGACTGCCCACAACACATTACAAACTTGCCACTCACAATAATTGGACATACCTAACCTTAATGATTTGCATTCTCTAAACTCATTTATTGCAAGATAATCACCGATTCACAAATGATAACATAACACGTGTATCAACGAGCACATCTAATGGTATAAGAATTTAGGTGTCAAATGCGATGCACGTGCATGCTCGGAACAGGTGCTACAACATACTATATTAATGACTTGGGCATTGGAAAATTAGGTTATGGGGTACCTTTCCTATTTATTTTGAAGTTCGTACCTGCTCAAATAGGAAAGGGAACGCGATTCCTGCAAAGAAAAAGGAAACACTTCATCATCAATCATTATTCTCTAACTGTTAAGTGTCTAAAGAAAATAAAATAATAATAATCACCGTGATTTCATTCCAATGATGCCCTTCGAGATAGCATTTTTTATCATGGAACAACTCCCACCAAATAGACCATCGGCCACGTGTGCAATATCATGCGGTGTCAATTCAACCTAGGAAAAATTAAAATACTAAAAATTATTTAAAAATTAAATCATATCAAAAGCATAAAAATTAAAATACTTACAGGAGGCTGGTGATGATTGTAATGAAACAGCAGATTCTTCAAGTAAGAGAGAACTCCAAAAAAAATATTATCTTTCGCGTATGTTACATGGTAGCTTTTACCAATCTTTGTTGCCTCCGCCTTCGCTTTCAATTGATCATTATATCCGCGAACAAATACTCTATATTCTGGAGAATTTTTGTTGGTGACATGCGATTCAATATAGAGATGGAGATTATTATATCCCAGGAGCTTCGCCATGGCATTTCTGAATTTCGCATTTAAGAATCGTTTCTTTTGGGCATTCATTTTTAGTATGAATGATTCTATTTGAGCACCGCCCCAAAAGAATGGCTCATCCAAGAGCCATTCTAAATCCCATTTCCTGACAAAAAAATGACACATTATTATCCAAGTTACTAAATAACATAATAAATTACTAACAAAACCCCTCTGAATATAAAGTATTTCAGGAATGTACTTGAAACGAGTAAGATATAAAAAAGCACTTACTGAAGATTGGGACTATCAAGATTCAACAAAAAGTTCCTCAATGCTAATGGAACTCCTCCCTCCTTCAGAATATTCTTCCAATCCATGGCACTGTCAGCGTAGTCAGTGTAGCCCCACAAGAGGACTTTTATCATTAATTTGAAGAGCGCATCTAGATCTTCATATATTCGTGCACGTAATTCACCTCGGCCAACCACTTTGACATGGAAAAGTTTTGACTTGTTCTCTTTAGTAAAAGATATGTTTGCAAAATTGCCGCAGTAAGCATCATTCACATACAAGAAGCGGAGCCCGAGGAGGACATCTCTGGAGAATAAAAATAATACAGAACCTTTTAAAAAGTTCTCAAAAAAGGTGTATTCATTCTAATCTAATTCATAAGCATGCAATTTATTAAAGAGATTAAATATCCTTATGAATTCACAAGCATACGCGTTTTTACTTCTTAATGGAAAAGAAGAATGAGCTAGAATTAAGTACCTGAAGATGGTGGTAAACCCTTTGCTGATATGATGCCACCACGCGGACATGCCATTGTGGCCAACTTTCAAGAAATTGTTGTATTCTCTAGCAACCCATGTTTCAAGATCGGACTCAACTCTCTCGATCATTACACCTTGTGGACATACAAGGTGCGCCTGTGAAATGTAATCACTATTAAATCTTTTAAGGCTATATAGATTTTCATGACATTCTTCCACAGTCTTGAATGGGATGATCGTGATCGGGATCTTTTTATCCTCGTCATACTCTTGTCCGAAACAAGTCCAGCCTTGAATATATTTATTCGGTATGACTTGTTCTATTTTGTATCTTACAATGGCAGATTCAAATGGTTGTGATTGTGGGCGTGGGGATTGTGGTGGTGAAGTTGGGGATGCAAGCAAGTCCTCTTTCCCTTTCCCTTTCCCTTTCCCTT
>JAOTQK010000024.1:6291922-6308305 GCA_025642025.1 Rhododendron ferrugineum | reverse complement strand
ACATAAGCAGAATTTGATTGAATAGCGCCACTAACAAATCAAAAATTATGGCTCTGCCGCTCAAAACTCCTAATTTTACTTTGTAAAATTTATTATTTACAAAGTAAAATTAAGTGAAAAGAAGAAATTTTTCAAATATAATTTTTTTTCTTTTCGAAGAATAAAAGAACTAATTTTTTTTCAACAATAGTCTCTTCTTGAATCGTAGATATTTATATTAGACTACTCAACATAAAAATAAATGATTTATGATAGAAATACATCTTGATTCTTCAACTATTAAATCAAAATTTTAAATTTTATTTATAAAGTAAGTAAACCTAAGTCTAGCCTTAAGTCATTAATTAAGGGTTTACATGTCAAGAATCAAATTTAGTATAAAATTTTATAGTTTGTACCATATTTTTATCTATAAACCTTTGTTCTCAATTAGATTTAGCATTAGTTGAAACCTCCTAATGTTGTCAAACATGTGTTATCACATTACTGATAAGTTTTTGTTTTTTTTAAATGACCACATTATTAGTTTAAATTAAGAGAAGTTGACGTCTATAGGAAAAGTAAATGAAAAGAAATGTGTAGTTAACTTCGTAAACTACAATATTGAGTCCGCTCGATAATAAAACTACGCACACATATGTACACTTATCTAGTGAGCCAGAAACCGAGTCATCACATAGTGAGACCGTATTCAATCAAGATCTTGGACATGCTTGAGGAGGAATGGAGGATTCAAACAAATAGTCAAAAAAAATGGTACTCGAACATATTCAGTTTTTGGTGCACTTTGTCTATCATTTTTCAGTTCCTCGATCTAAATACCTCCACAAACTTTTACTCCGTATAAGTTAAGCATAACCTAAACATGACTCAATCTAAAGTAAAACTGATCAAGTAAGCAAAAAATTAGTCCGTAAATCAGAAAACACTGTTGAGCAAAAGGAAAAATCATTGAAACCACCAAATCGTACCAAATTAAAATTGTCGTGGTAATTTTTTGTCAACATACAATTTGTTGATTAAATACGGAACTTCCGTAGGACACGCAAGTAGCCATCACAAATGCAACGACTTTTATCCAAACAATAATAGAATGCACAAATTCATATATAATCTATTAAGCAAAAGTGGGTTTTCGTATTTTCCGAGTTACCAAAAAAAAAAAAGTGGGTTTTCGTGACGACAAATGTGGATGCGTCATGTGTCTCTCAACAAATGGGGGCTTAACAACTTCTCTTCTTTTTTCATTTCAAATTCTAACTTTAAATTTTGAAACTTAAATTCAAACATTAAAATGGAAAAAGTTAAAATTGGAAGGAATTTACTTGATTTAGTCGTGCTCCCACTCTCATCTAATCTAATATATTACTAGCAGCGAACCTGTGCTATGCACGACCAATTGAGTTATTATTATTATGTTCAATTCAACTGGTCATTTAAATACTTTTGAAACTACAATAAAAAAATGAATGAGACATTTATAAGTTCTAAACAAATTCGATTACAAAACAATATCAAATTTTATATTAGAAAAATACAAAGCAATAATACATTCAACTATGTTGATTCCTTACCACCTTCTATTTCTTCTATAAAAAATGAATGGAAACATACGTTATGAGATCTGATTTATTTGTTTCCACCAACTTAAATTACATGGTTTTTTCATAATTCAGGTGTTCGGACCAACTTTCAGACACCTCGATTACTGTTGGAGACCAATTTCACTATCAATTTGCCGAGTTCCAATTAAAGCCACAAATAGAGCTTATGGATTGGCCCAAAAGAAATTGATAGCACATCTAAGAGATTTTGAACGTGAGACTTCAGGAAGAAGCAAACCAAACTTAAATTACATTGTGAAAGCAAACAAACATATATTTCTTCTTAACACATCAACCCTGACTAATGTAGCACAACACTGTAATGGGCTACTGTAAGACTAAAATCTTAGCTTTATAGAGGAGGAATTTATTCATCTTGTACTAATTCTAGATGTATTTTGTCCGTCAAAATTTTTTCTCTAAGGTCATACACATCATATCTCAACTAATATTTTTTGCCGTTTCCCGTGTACGTTATACCAAATATTAACGCGGATTTTTCCTTCTAGACATAAGTTATTTCATATGATTAGCAAAACACAAACTTTTTTCTTTAATCAAATAGATTTTTGCCATGGTTTTATCCGTAGCCTTCATATAAAAATTCCAACTATTGCTCTCTTCACCCATTCTTTCTTATCAGTGGGGATCGGATCGATGTATGCCTCCGATATCATTCCCAATTTTTGCCAAAGTTTTCCCTAAACTATTACGATCTCCTAAAAGAATTTTGGAGTCCCTAATCTAAATGGACTACGTTAATGTGCGGATGCAAAGAGAGATAGAGAGTGAGGGAGATGCACTGAAAGAAAGCAGAAAGAGATACATGTTCTTACCATTGCCGTTGAACATTCAAGTAAAAAAAATTAGTTTGCTAAAAAGATTAGTACGCAATCTATTGTATTGAACATTTTCCTTCTTGAGATTCTTTCACGGAAACTTGCAATTTTTGCAATTTATCTACATGACCGTTTTGCTGCGGAATCATGCCCCCAATTCGAAGCCGAAAAATATTAGAGAAGGCAGAACTAGAGACCTAAATCAATTTCTGTGCACATTACTATACTTCATTCATAGTCTAGAGAGCATCAGGAAGCACAAAAAAATGGCTAAATCTTTCATTGGTTCAAGAAGACAATGTGGTGATTTGTTTTATACATGCAAATTGGGGTTGAAGTTTAAAATACAAAACGCGCCATGCTAGGTAGCACAGACACCGACACGGGACACCACACCAGACGACACCGACACTCCGACACGACAATTTTCAAAAAATGGGGGACACGACACGTTTGGGGATATGTTTGTGAGTATATATAAATATAAATAAATAAAAAGTATTAAAATACGATAAATTTTAATTATATAATTTATATCATACCAAAAGGTGCATCTAAAGTGTCCTCAAAGTGTCCTGAAACATTAAAATAAGATAAAGTTTAATTACATCACATACTTAAAATGTTCTACAATTGCATTTTTACCCCTAAAGTGTTGTCCTCAAAGTGTCCGTCAAGTGTCGTAGAAGTGTCAGACCCCAAATATTTGAAGAAAAAAAAACCAAGACACTTTTGAAGAAGTGTCAGACACATGTTGGTGGAGTGTCCGTGAGTGTCAATGTAAGACACATGTCGGACACGGGTACGTCACCCCCGGCGGAGTGTTGGTGCTACATAGACGCCACGCCAAACACGCACATCCATACAAAGAGATTACCTCAGAAAGAGCAGGAATTCCTAAATTCTGCAACAGAACAGACACCTTAACCTGAAGCATCTCTTGTTGATCATCACTAAGTTTGCCTAAGTACAAAAAATAAATATTATCAAAATGCTTAAATTCCTTCTTCAAGTTCTCATCATCACACCAACAGATGAGTCCAAAAGACGGGAGTAAGGAAACCCATTTATCTAGCACAGTTGGAAGCACAGCTAAATTCCACTTTTAGAAGACAGTCTTTCAAGTAAGAAAGATCTTCATGATTCAGAACTCCAGATTTCAGTCCATTACTCCACTGCAGAAAAACTCGGAAAACCTGAGGCAGGACTTACAATACTTAGATGGCATTGAATCCACAATGATCTGCAATCTACAGTTCACTTCAACTTTGGTAACTTACCGTATCAGCTGCCTGAGAAGGCAAAGCTACAGTAGATAACTGCAACAAAATTTCTAGGTAGCTATGGAGACTCGGTTCCTCAATGACTCCACACTCACTCACGAAAAATTCACGTAGACTTGGGTAAACATTGCACAATGTCTTGCATAAGGGATGACCTATAGCACTAGAGCCCCTGTGAGGATGGATCTCCTTGACTTGGTTCATACAACCAGTTAAATCATGCCAATATACTTCAGAAGGAGAAAAAAGGACACCAGGCACAACATCCACATGCCTTTGAATGACTGAGTTTGGAACAAAAATAAAAGGTCCTAGACATAATTCGTCAACAATCTTTTGCTTTGAAGTAGTCATTTCATTCCAAATGAATGTGTAAAATTTCGTCATCCGTGCTATGCTGGCAAAAAAAGTGAGTCAATTAAATGAGCATGGTCATCTTACAATAGTAAAGCAAAGCAAATCTACAAGACCCAGAACAGTAAATGTTCATCATTAAAAGTGGACAGTAGTGTGAAATGCTGTACTATTGGACCAAAAAAGAGGGAAAAACGCATCAGGACAGAAAGCAAGTAGATGCTTCAAAAGGCAAATAAACGAGGTAACATGTTAAAGCCTTCTGCAACTAGCATAAGACTAAGAAAAAGGACACAAACAAGAACAAAATGAGGAAGGGGTACTCTTTCAAATAAACTGATGCCTATGCAAATTATTATGAATTTATAATAACAGAATTTAGAGATTATATAAGAATTAGTAAACAAATAACACTAAATACGTGCCACAAAGCCATGATAACTGCATCACCATGGGTTGGTATTTAAAAGTTCAACGTGATTCAGTTATCTATATTGCCAAAAAGCTTTTACAAAGAAATTTTGAAAGAGAAATTGTCATAAAAAGGGAAACAACAGGTGAATAGAAAGAAGCGATTTTATAACTCGTTCCATATGCAATATGCATGACTTAAGATAGGTTTAATGAATAAATGACGTCCTAACCCAAGAGGCTGGTAGACAACAACATCCAAGAAAAGGCAGGCATAAAATCACAAGAACCAAGAAGCACCAAACTTGTCATCCAGTTCATAAGGTAACTCTTCAACAAATGCAACCAAATTAGCAGAGACACGGAGCACCCTTGCTTAATATGTATGTCAAGTTGGTTGCTGCAACGTAACTACACACAAATGGGCATTTTACTGAAGGAGCTGAATATGGTGCCACGCTCTCACTGAATCTAGGAAGCACGGGTACTTCTAAAATCCCGAAGTACCCGTACCGGGTACTTACCGGGTACTGGTACTTCATGGGTACTTCTAAATACATACCGGGTACTTCAAAAACGCACCGGGTACTTTTGAGTTTGTGGGTACTTCAAGTACCAGCAATGGGTACTTTTGGGCTATTTGAGTATTTGTAAAGCTTAAAAACTTAGGGTTTCGCATGGAAAAAACTCAAACTACTAGCCTTAGTATACAATTACTCAATGTGATAAAATCATATACTCAAGAGTCAATACCACAACTCAAATCTAGGGCTTGATTTTCTAGAAACGAGAGCAGGGGTGACTAATCTTCTCTATTTGTCTTCCCACTTGTTTGTTTATTATAATTGGTAACCCACTTGTTTGTTATTATATATAATTGGCATCCCACTTGTTCTTTGTATTAATTGGCATCCTACTCAATTGGCTTCAACATTGATTTGATTTGATTTAGGATATATATATTATACTATAACCCCTTATACTATATTACCATAACACTAAAGACTTTAATGTTTAAAAATAATTCCAAACCCCTTTTCGTGCCTCTATTGGCAAAATAAGTTATACGTTATACATAAAAACTCAAATATACTAAAATTATAATAAATAAAAATAAATAAATTCGGCATACCCCGCCGTACCCGTACCCTATTTTTTTGAGGTTTTGCCGTTTTCCGTACCCGTACCATACCCGTACTGCGTACCGGTACCCGTGCTCCATAGCACTGAATAAATACCTTTACAGTACAAGAACTATGCCAAGTCCTAGTGCCAAGCTTTGGATCAACCTTTTTTCAAATCACAAGAAATCCCCTCCAAAGGAAACATTATGTGAATATCTTTATGTTAGACTTGTCCCACATTGCTCATCTAATCCACCCAAGCTTGGTTAATATATTCTAGAGGCTACTCCACCTATAGCCAATTGTTTTTAGGTTGGAACCCTCCAAGAAAATCTAAAATGGTATCAGAGCTAGGTCTTGGGTGGCCTCACGCGTGGGAAAGTCTGTCATCTTTGTCACCCGAGTCAATCAGTTCCTGGTCTCTTGGTCTGTCACCTCCACGTGCATCCGGGTTGCACGTGAGGGGGAGTGTTAGACTTGTCCCACATTGCTCATCTAAGCCACCCAAGCTTGGTTAATATATTCTAGAGGCTACTCCACCTATAGCCAATTGGTTTTAGATTGGAACCCTCCAAGAAAATCTAACACTTTATATGAATGACAAATCCCAGTGACCATTTCCCACCAGTATATGAAGTTGATAAGCTTAAAAAAATGGCATATCATTGGCATCTTCAGCTCATATGCTGCTAAAGTATTCCACTGTTCGGAGAAGGCTTTCAACATGGGATAGGTTATGCAAGTGGGGGATTGTTTCTGATCCTAGATGCTGTCTGCGTACTCATGGGATGGAATCCCTGAGCATTTTTTCTGTACTTGCCCTTTTTCCTCTGGGAATTGGTCTTTGTTTCTGGCAAAAATGGTGTGAATACACCTGGTTTTAGCATTGTAGATGAAGAGAGATGGGATGCTGTCGCACACTATCCAGGATTTGGTTTACAAGCTGTCTTTAGCAGCTTGTATGTACCACATATGGAGGAAGAGAAATACTCGGATTTTTTAAGGTGTTAGCTCTTCTATGAATCAGGACTCAGGAGGTTGCTAGAACTGAGAATGATGTTAGATCCTTGATCAGTTCTAGGAAATCTATGAAGAAAAAAGATGCTAATAGGCTGATCTGCAGCAATTGGGCCATTAGCAACAGAGTCTTTGGTCCTAGGAGTTAGTCTCGCCTGCTTTCCTCCTTGATTTTTGCTGTTTTGCTTCTCTCAGTCTCTGGGAGTTTGGTTTGTTTGCCTTGTTTTTGTGGTTGGCTTTTGTTGTCTGGGACTCTGGGGTACGCCCCTTCGCACATGTATTCTCAGGCTTGTTTGATAAAATCTTGAACTTTAAAATTTAAAAAAAAAAAAAAACTAAACTGTATAACTAACAGAAAAATCAAGATCCCAAACAACTAACTCATACAACAAGAGTTTTCCTTTTACCCCTAGGTATAAAAGAGGGCGGTAGTACTACTGTCACCTTAGGTCTTGGCAGAGAAACATAGGGGGAGAAAAATGTGTTTTCTTTTTACAACTAAACTGCGCTTAAAGTTAGCTCCTGCTACAAAGAAGACAGGATACCTAATAGTTCTATGCATTAACCATAACATGCGCTTTTAGAAAAACCGTGTCAACACTTGGGGAATGAAATAAAAATGCCAAGTAATAAATACAGAAAATGAGACATCATACCTTGCCATGAAAGGGATCTTGGATCTTCTCCAAACTTGAAGAACTAAGAAGATGTCATCAAGGCTAAGTGCAGTCCTAAACCCAATATGGCACACCAACTTCTCATTTTTTACCTGTCTCGATAAGAAAAGCATAGCAAGATAAATTATAAGAATCTACATTGACGAATTCCCTTGACTGAAACAGGTAATAAACAGTCTATTCGTTGGATTCAAAATTAGTGGTGGATACCTAACAAGCAATGGAAGATAACAAGAGTTTACCAATGTCTATAAGCAAATCCAGATTATAGAACCAAGGCATTAACAAAAGATGTCAAATGGCGATGTCAGTTTGGAAGAGTAAAATTGAACCAAAAAATTTAATCAGAAACCATGGAGCCACCACGGAAATGGTAGTTAACATCATTGCATACTTCATCGAACAAGTATAAGTCCAAATAGTTTGCTTTATTAACCAGGGGAACCAAATTCTTCATCCAAATCCCAATGATAAAGGTCGCAAACATAAGCAAATCTGGGCAGAGGATTTTACCTATCAAAGGGAGGACATTGGAACTTCACAAATCAAGTTCATGAACCTAGGTAATAAAATCCCTTACTTTTTCAAACAAGACATTTTCCCAGGTTGATACTCTTTTTAACCTCCTTAGCCATTGAGTATATAAAAGGGTGGTCATCCATGTTCCATTCAAGCAACCCAAATAGAAACCAACCGAGTGATGTTTCTGGTTATCTCATCTATTTCTTTACCGCCCCTCCCATGTGCTAATGGGATGTGTACATGTTGTGGAGTGTCAGGGTTTAAAGTACATTTCTATCACAGTACTTAGTATATGATCCTTGCAGGTCACTCCGCTTATAGCCAATTGGATTAGATTGTTTCGCCCAACCTTTTTTTTTTTATCCTTTTTCGCCCAACCTAACTGGTGTCGTTTATACAGAACTATTAAGAGTAATTGATGATGAAGCTACATATCTATGCACATTGAAATGTTCATGGTTGGTAAAATAAGCAAACAGAGGAAAATGTTCATGGTTCGGTAAAAGAAGCAAACAGAGTCACTAAATCAAGGTTGATTGGTGCTGATACTATACAAACGTTCTAGACAGGCAAAGGTAAGAAAAACTCCCGTTCCCAATTACTGGTCAATTATTCAATTTTAGATGTTTCATAATGTTAGCCCTTTTCGGAAAGCCAAACGAAAAAAAAAATGGTAGTTATTAACTATGCATTACAGATGAATATGGGTGTTCCAAAGTAGTTGGAATAGAGCATGGATATGATAGTCTTTAAAATTGAATTTAACTACAATCAATACATGTCTCCTTAAAAAGTTGAAATTTCCAAAAGGGACAAGTATTACGGAACAGAGGGAGTACATGAAGTGTCAGGACAAGCACACTTATCCAAATCAACTCTAATTTCCAAGCTCTTCCAAACTATTTCCTTCTTATGTTGGTATTCAAAAGACAAAACTTAGCACTACTTTAGATACTTTAGCTCATAAGAAAAACATAGTTTAAAAAGTCACAGTGGAAGTTTGAAGATCTGCAAATCAATCGCCTATAGGAAAAAAATTGACAGATGGAATATCGTGATAGTATGCTACTTGAAAATTCATTTTTCCATGAGTACTCTGTGGAAATTTATTCATGAGGATGCTTTATAAAAGAAGCTGCTACAGCTAGGGCAGGGGACCGCACCAATGATTCAAGACCGGAGAGACCAAAAAGGCAAATGAAACAAAAAAAAAATGGCGAGAACTACAGGAAGTACCATTTCAAGAAACAATTAGTGACAAATAACATGAAACATTATGCTTCAAGACTTAGCATACCACTTCAAGAAACAATTAGTGGAAGCCTAACTCTAGGATTTATAGATACATCACACCAACCTTTGGAACAGCATACGGAGCGATAGCACCAACGATTGAGCGTACTGCATCAGAATCATGAAACAATTCCTTGGAATAGTGAAGCTCATTATCCATACTTGAAACCATCCACTGAACACCACAGAGACTGCTCATAAACGAAGACTGAAATATTCTGTTACCCTCAGGCTCAGGGGAATTCAAAATCAATTGACCAGTAGCTTCATCATTAAAACAATCATCCCATAATGTGTCAAGTACTTCCATCAGGAATCTACACCTTATCCGGTCACCGCTTGAGGATAATTGGGACAACAAGTGAAACAACTCTTCTGACTCCCAATCTTTAGCAATTGCTCCATGGTACATAAGGTCCCCATCCCACGACATATTCTTCAGAACTGTAGGAGAAATATCAGAGATCTTCTTTTCAACTGGAACCACATGCACAAAGTCAGTAATGCCTATATCCTGGAAAAACTCCCGCCATTTCATCATACCACCTGGTAGTGATCTAGTCATCGGATGTTTCAGATAGGCAACATCTACCTCATGCCATATCAAATCCAACCCACTAATCAACTTATTTACATCAATAGGATTTCCAAATTCTCTACTGAAATGAATCCATACCTAACCAGGTCGTTTATACCCATGATTTGTTGAAACAAAAGCTTTATTGTGCAACTCGGCTATTATTTCTTCCCTTTTCATGTGACAGTTGGGGCAACTTGATTGGAGGTGCAACATCACAAAAGAAAGGTACTCTATCATCAAACTTTTCTTGTCCTCGGCGATTTTGTCATCAAAGATAGCTGCCAAGATGTGTACCATCACAATTTCATGCACAGATACCTGTTGGACACCAACTCTTCGAAGCATCCTAATGACGCTGCCCAGGACAGACACGTCCAAACATGAAACATCAACAGTTGAAGCAGCAGATAGAAGCTCAGGACTTACCGTCTGAAGTTCAGCATACAATAAAGGGAAAACATCGGGACCATGATCGATATCCAATCTGGGGCTTACACCATCAGAGTGTAACCAGATTGTACCATCATCCACCAAACTATAAGTACCATCTGAAAGAGGAATAAATGGAATTTTTTGAGTGCATTTATAGTATCAGATGCCGCCCCAGAGTCTACAGATGTTAGCTGAGAAGAATTCAAAATCATTGTGTAAAGTGTATTGAGCCAAGAAGATAGCCAAACCAGACCAACTGATTTGAGACCATTCTCTGAATGACAGAGAGAAGATAATATCTGAAGTAGGATTTGGGGTCCAAATTCCCGAATACCCAGATCTTGAGCCAATGAATCTGGCAAAACTATATTTTTTTCCAAAAATCCAAGGCCAAGGTGCTCATAGAGCAAGCTATCAGGCAAAAGAGACCGAGATTGTTGATTCCAAGACCTCATAACCTTGCAGGGAAGAACCCACTCACAATTATCCCCTTCCATAAGCAAGCACTTAGAAGTATGTAGCTTAGAAATAATTAACTGTAACACCCCGTCCCACATCGGAAGTCTACATGGGTGATCTTGGGTATATAACAAACCATGTAAGATACTACTAGTACCTTGGGCTTAAGCTTTTGGGTCATGTGGTGTGGCCAGTGAATCAAAATCAAGGTACTGGGCCAGTGGTCTGCATGGGGCGTTACAAATGGTATCAGAGCGACCCGTGTACACGACCATGTGAGCTCAGGCCAGAGAAAAGACCCGGGTAAAGCCGTGGTGATTCTGACTGCTAGAGAAAAGACCCGGATAATGTTGTGGTGACTCTAGCCACTAGGGAAAAGACCCGGGTAAAGCTGTGGTGACTCTAGTGCTCAACCTCGCGAGGACGCGAGGGTTTAAAGTTGGGGAGATTGTAACACCCCGTCCCACATCGGAAGTCTACATGGGTGATCTTGGGTATATAACAAACCATGTAAGAAAATCAAGGTACTGGGCCAGTGGTCTGCATGGGGCGTTACAAATGGTATCAGAGCTACCCGTGTACACGACCATGTGGGCTCAGGCCAGAGAAAAGACCCGGGTAAAGCCGTGGTGACTCTGACTGCTAGAGAAAAGACCCGGATAATGTTGTGGTGACTCTAGCCACTAGGGAAAAGACCCGGGTAAAGCTGTGGTGACTCTAGTGCTCAACCTCGCGAGGACGCGAGGGTTTAAAGTTGGGGAGATTGTAACACCCCGTCCCACATCGGAAGTCTACATGGGTGATCTTGGGTATATAACAAACCATGTAAGATACTACTAGTACCTTGGGCTTAAGCTTTTGGGTCATGTGGTGTGGCCAGTGAATCAAAATCAAGGTACTGGGCCAGTGGTCTGCATGGGGCGTTACATTAACCGTGGAAGACTCGAGAAAAAGCCGTGCACTTCCCCTCCAAGTGGTACAAAGCTCATAAAAGCTGCAACAGCCTTGCCAGGATTCTCGCTAAAACATGGGCGCAAAAAGATCTCTCTGAACCAACAAATAAATCAGGAAACTTGGATAATAACCACTGATTCCATGGGCTATCTCCATCAACTTCTTCTCTAGATGAAGGAAGAACAAAATCACCTTGGATGATAAACTTTAGCCCATATCTTCTTAAAGGGAGAAATGCAAAAACAGGCTGTTGGTCCAGGCATGGGATAAAACCCTCATTATCTGATTCCTGCAAGGGGAACGCTATTGAGATTTCAGTCATTTTCACATCATGACGAATGGTATCAGCTTGCAACTCTTGAGATTCTACAAACCAAGTCATAGCCTCTTTCCCAACCGATACCTTTACAATACCATTCCCCACATCCTGTTTCTTCATGATAATCATATAATCAGAAACCATATCTCTGAACCGTATACACTGGAGGCGGTGAAGAAAAAGCAATAAAGATGGATGAAGATCTAAGAACATAGTTTTAATGCCATCCATGGGAGATCCCTCTGATGCGTTTTTTCTGAAAGGAAGCACAATGCATGTGTTCCAACAGCTAGTATCCATATTTTCCATATCACAACAAACCAGCCTCTGGAGCAAATTAATATCACAAGGAGGAAGGACTGTCGGTAAAACAAAACCAATCTGCCCCTCAGTTATATCAAACTTGACATGAAACCCATTGGAATGAATCTCTGGAGCATCTGTGACCTTCAAAGACCAAACATTTTTCATCAGATAAACAATGATGGAATGGAACACACCATGCAACATGAAGAAATGCCCTTTCGTGTACTTTCCTTTGAAAGTCTGGGGGAAAGTACTCCAGAAAAGTAAAGGATCAACCAAGCTAGTTGTAGTAAAGCGATACTTGAATATAATGTATTTCAAAGGATCATGCTTGCAACATAAAAATTAGAACTCGTGTATATTTCTTTTTCTGAGCAATTATTCGAGAGAGAGAGAGAGAGAGTTTTACTGAAACAATGGCATTGAGGATTCCCAAGTTCAACCATGTATAAACAGCAAGCATAAATACTAAAAGGCCACTATATGATTCCTTACGCTTCAAAACCTATACAAAATCCCTTGCAACACAAACTCTTTCAAAATACATGGAGTACCTCTACTGGAATTCAACAAGGACAATAGGGCATGGGATGTGTGTTCGATGTCTTGTTCTGAATCCACCCAACAAGCATAGTTATTAATTCGAGTTCACCTTATAACTATGAAACAACATCTCATATTATCCTTGAAGTCTCTATTTCATCTCGTAAACACAATCCTCCTAGAAAATAAAAATACAAAATACAAAAACATGGCTATATTGTTTTATTCACGTATACCAAACCATACACACATAACCTGCATCCATGTCCTATAGACACAATATAAGAATTGGTCAAGAGCGGGTTAGACCTATGACTCTTTTGCCCACATTAATCCCCGTACTGGAAGATCAACTTGGTTACAGCTGTCTTCATTCTCTTTCCAAACAAAAAGTGATTCAAGTATGTACCTCAGTAGATGTTAGGTGCATTGAAATATAATATAATAGGATTAGAGCACATTGCTTTTTTTCCTCTCCGACAATCTTCAATTCTCCTTCGATTTTAAAGCCTTAAATCGCAATTCTGTTGCATCAAGGCACCGAACTCCAGTGTCCATGCTTTGGTCGCTTGGCAATCAATAAATAAAAAGGTTTGCTTGCCTAAGCAAAGCATTGCTCACCCAAGCCTAGAAACATCAGCTTTGGCTCCAAGAATGTCTTGGACCTCTACCAGTTCATCGGACTTGCTAGAAACTCAAATCCATGTGGATGGATACAACTCAAATTACATAAATAGACTACTCTATACCCCAACTACACTAGGGGAACTCTAAGACCAAATAGATTGAATAAAAAAGAGACTAAAGCAACGTTCTAAAACTCACTAGGCGGTAGTCTGGCGACTGACCACCTTCGACCTTCGAGGCCTAGTAATCAGCGCATAGCAATTAATCGGATTTTTTTTATTGTTTCCTAAGTTACATCCATTATAAAACATTAAACATGCATCTATTCATCCATTAAGATCAAAAAAAATTCAAATATAGAGAGATAGAAAATTAAATAGTCACTCCTAATAAGAAGTTCAATGTGAATAGTTCAAACCAAATGAAACCAAGTACGAAATAAACCAAGTGAAACAAAGTACGAAATTACTAGCCAATTACAACATTCACATCAAATGAAACTAAATACGAAATTACCGCGATTGAGAGAGAGACCATATCAATATAATCAATCTACGGTTGTTTATTTTACCCTAAAATCACTCTATACCCCCTCCTGAATTCTTATATTTTGTTTTACCCCAATTTTTCCTGTTTTCCCCGATTTTTTAATCAACGATTACTCAGCGATTAATGATTAATTCCGACTAATGGCCGATTAGTCGTCCAACTGATTAATACCCGCTGAATAGACCTTAAACGCCCAGGTCATGGCCCGCCTAGTGATTAATCGCCTAGGAATTCTGAGTTTTAGAACACGGCCTAAAGAAATCTGATGATTTGTTTTAGTAACTTAGAATTACTAGAAAAATGTCAACTGATTCTAGTCAGCAGCAAACAACCAATAAAATAGGAAACTACTAACAAAAGAAGCATCAAAAAGTTTCACTCAATGTCAGCAAGCAGTCCATTGAAGGTTTCATGTTCGAACTTCCATTACTGATGTTGTTCCAACCAAATCAAAAAAGATGGTTTGATCAAGAGCAAAAATAACTTCTCAGAGGGAATAAAAAGAGGTAAGCTCACAATATTCTAATAACAAAATCATAAAAGTACTAAATGAAAAACCTAGGTCTAAGATAAAGGCTAACGAATAGCTTAGTACAATCATAACATGAGGCTAGGTACAATAGAGCAAAGCAAGTGAAACAGGACTTTCAATAGAATAAAATGACTTCATCAGATGAATTTTTGGGCACTCATTAGATGGCTTATGGCATCCAGATCAATGTATACCCTTTTGCCAACAACCTCACTCAGGGATGAGTGGGATGTTTGCCATGCAGTAAAAATGGACAATATCGGAATTGAAGTAAGCATTTCTTTTCCTCAACATAAAGAGGCAAGAAAACAAAATTAACACCTGATGTAATCGCATCATCTAGCGCGGCCAAGTTATCCTACTCTGATACTATCGCTACATTTCATGCTTCAATGCTTACCCCATTGATTTTTCAAAGACAACTAACTGTTATACAAGATAGCGCCATCTTCGTCAATATCTTAGTTAACAAGTACTCCCTCCATCCCGCAAAGTTAGTTCACTTAGAAAAGACATGCAATTTTTGGATATGAAGAGCTTCCATGAATAATTTCGAAAATTTCTTTACACCAAATAAAAGAACTTCTGATATCTGCGAAGACATTTTCAAGATATATGCACGAGAATATTTCTTGTGGATGAATTTTGCAGGACGAGGAAGTGTTCACTTTTTACAACCAAGTATTATGGATGACCAACTGTATTGATACTTGAACATCTAGGGAAGACTCAATGTGCTTCCAATGCTCTGGACTATGAATGAAGGAAGCATGGTAATGTGCACAGAAATTGATTTGGGTCTCTAGGCCTGCCCTTTGATGCCTTTAGGCATTGATGTCTCTTGCTCCTCAATTCTTGGAGGTTCAGGGGGCCACCATTTCAGTGTTCTAAATGGCGGCCTTGGCGGCAGCCGACCACCACGACTTGACCCCTTAGCGTTGAATTTGGCGGTCAGCGGGACTTGGTGGGGCTTGGCGGGGTTTGGCGGACCTTGCAGGTTTTGGAAGCTAATTGTTATTTAGCTTGAGTATATATACACGATTTACACACACCTCCTCATCCAGTCCATCGAGTTCTGACCAGCGCCGATCGACTTTTGACCTACCAATCCACTTCTGACCTGCTCAAGGAAATCCAATCTTCCGCGACGCCGGCTCGCCGGTATGCCTCTCTCTCATCTCTCTTGATGCAACCAAGACTCATCCCTAAGTTTCACGAAGCGGGGGCGGGGGCGGGAGCGGGGGCGGGGGAGCGGATAAAATAGAAGTTCCTATCTTTGGGAGCGCCGGGGGGAGCGTTTATGTATATTGTGTTACTTAAAAATTTATAATTAAAAAAAATAACCAGAATGCCAAAAATATTATCTTATTTTATTTTTCACTCAAAATTGCACTACTTTTCTTTGGGTCACAACAATTTAGAATAGAAAATATTTAACCAAAATGGATATTCATATTACTATGGCCGAATTCCTTGTTTTATTTACAGCTGTAAAAGTAAAAGTAAAGCTGCACATTATTTCCATCTGGCCCTACAAGTGTTGGAACTAGATAATATTAGGAGTAATAAAAAATACAACAGCGGCGGAGTATTCAATACAAGTCTGGCCCTACAAGTCTTCGTCTTTTCTTTCTACGGAGTATTCAATACAACAGCGGCTCTTCGTCTTCTTCTTCTTCTTCTTTCCTCTGGTCTTCGTCTTCTTCTTTCCTGTCTTCCATAGTTCAATAACGTCAATCCCCTTCTTTCCCAAGACCCAAATACAGCCCCTCACATCCTCCTCTCGTCTTCATCTTCCAATTTTCTTTCACCCCCCGCACAACGTTAAAAACAGAGATGAATCGCCGACGGAGACGACCGCAACTGGCCGGAGGAACTGACGCCGGCGACTGGAAATCATAGGTAAGCTCCAATCTTCCTTGGGATCGCGTTTCTGTGTCTTTGGGATCGCGTTTCCG
>JAOTQK010000024.1:6274700-6285227 GCA_025642025.1 Rhododendron ferrugineum | reverse complement strand
GGCAATATGCACAAAGTGGCTGCTCTCAGAATACCACTGAAACAGTGGCCCCCCTATACCTATTGTGGCAATGCAATACTTGAATATAATGTATTTCAAAGGACCATGCTTGCAACATAGAGAACCCATGTATATTTCTTTTTCTGAACAATTATTTGACAGAGATAGTTTTACTGAAAAAATGGCATTGAGGATTGCCAACCACGTATAAAAAGCCACTAAATGATTTCCCACGTTTCAAAACCTATACAAAATCCCTTGCTACACGAACTCTTTCAACATACATGGAGTAACTCTACTGGAATTCAACAAGGGCAATAGGGGATGGGATACGTGTTCAACATGTCTTGTTGTGCATCCATCCATCGTGCATAGTTATTAATACGGGTTCACCTTATAACTATGAAACAACATCTCATATTATCTTCGAAGTCTCTATTTCATCTCCTAAACACCATCCTCCCAGAACATTAAAAAAACCATACAAAGAAACATGGTTATTTTGTTTTATTCATACCCTGATTACTGGATTAGATGAAACCAACACTGTTTACACATACCACACCAAACACACGTACCCTGCATCCATGTCGTATAGACACAATCTAAGAATTGGTCAAGAGAGTGTTACTCACTCCCCCTCCAAACTATTCATAAAATAAAATAAAAAGTACTTTACTAATCAATACAAAATAAACTTCACAACATCAAAAGACCTATGACTCTTTTGCCCCACACTAATCCCCATAGTGGAAGATCGACTTGGTAACAGCAGTATTCATTTTCTTTCCGAACAAAAAGTGATGCAAGTATATCTACCTCAATTGATGCTAGGTGTTAGTTGAAATACAATAGAATAGGAATCATAGGATTAGAGCAAATTGCTTTGTTTTCTCTCTCCGACCATCTTCTATTCTCTTTTGATTTTAAGCCTTAAATCGCAATTTTGTTGCATGTCCAAGCTTTGGTCCCATGGCAATCAATGAATAAAAAGGTTTGCTTGCCTAAGCAAAGCTCTGCTCACCCAAGCCAAGAAACAACAGCTTTGGCTCCAAGAATGTCTTGGATCTCTAACTCAAATCCATGGGGATACATACAACTTAAATTACATAAATAGACTACTCCATACCCCAACTACACTAAGGGAACTCTAGGACCTAAATAGATTGAATAAAAAAAGATCCTAAAGAGATCTGATGATTTGTTTTAGTAACTTAGAATTACTAGAAAAATGTCAACTGATTCTAGTCAGTAGCAAACGACCAAGAACAAAATAGGAAACTACTAACGGTAGAAGCAGCAAAAAATTTCACTCAATGTCAGCAGGCAGTCCATTTAACGTTTCACGTTTGAACTTCCATCACTGATGTTGCAAAAAAATAAAAAAGATGTTTGATCAAGAGAAAGAAAATAACTTCCCAAAGGGAATAAAAAGAGGTGCTCACAATATTCTAATGTCAAAATTATAAAACTACTAAATGAAAAACCTAGGGCTAAGATAAAGGCTAACGAATAGCTTGGTACAATTGTATATTACTAGTCTAGGTACAATAGGGCAAAGCAAGTGAAACAGGAGTAAATAAAATAAAATGACGGCATCAGATGAATTTTTGGGCACTCGTTAGAAGGCTTATGGCGTCCAGAGCACTGACTGTATATCCTTTTGCCAACAACCTCACTCAGGGATATGTGGAATGCAACTTGATGTTTGCCTTGCAGTAAAAATGGACAAGATCGGAATTTAAGTAAGCATTTCTTTTCCTCCTCAGCATAGAGAGGCAAGAAAACAAAATTAACAACTGATTTAGTCGCATCATATAACGCTTGCCAAGTTATCCTACTCTGATACTATTGCTACATTTCTCGCTTCAAATGCTTACCCCATCAAATTTTCAAAGACAATTGACTGTTATACAAGATACCGCCATCTTCGTCAATAACTTAGTTAAAAAGTACTCCCTCCATCCCGCAAAGTTAGTCACTAAGAAAAGCCATGCAAATTTTGGATAAGAAAATGAAGAGCTTCCATGAATTTTTTCGAAAATTTCTTTACACCAAACTAAAGAACTTTTGAAATCTTTAATTCGGCGCAAAGAAACTTAAAAAAAAATATGCACGAGAATACTTTATCAAGGATGAATTTTGCAGGACGGAGGAAGTGTTCACTTTTTACTACTAAGTCATTATAGATGACCAACTGTGGCTTAATGATATTGATACTTGAACATCTAGGAAAGACTCAGAATCTATAAGAACAGTAATCAGAGGCAATTTATATTATATAGTACCCGGAACACTGATTTGAAGCCAATGCCTTTCTTGCCAATATATCCGGCACTGGACCCCTTCTTTGTCGAATTTCCAACATCACAAAGCGCTCTAATGTTCTGTTCTGAAAAGCCTTGTTCATTATTGAGAACAATAATGCCCGAATCCTGAAGAATGAATGACAGAGTTGGTTCGACATTTGGAGGGTAGACATTGTCATCTGCATTCTGAACCTGAAGCAGTATGGCAGAATGTAAGGTGGTTTACAGCATCACAATTGTGAGCAGAAACTTAACAAACATGCGGGCCACGGGCATAAAATCAAAACACTAGCAAATGAACAGGAAAAGTTCATATGTTGTATGGGGAAGGAAAATCTTGAAAACTTTTCACAAATAGAGTCTATTGTAACTCTCTAAACCTGGTTAGGTTTTTCCTTGTAATCCATAACAATCATGCCTGAGAATATAAATTCAAAGGCAGGAGCAACACCCTATTTTTTTGATTAGTCAAAGGCTGGAGCAACACATTATCGGGCTCATGGCAGCTTGAGGGTCATTCAACGGTGGACCTGTGCTGACTGCTGATATAATTATACATCTAGACCAAGTCTCTTAACAGTTGAAAGGAAAAACCCCGCAAATAAGCACAAGGGAAAGAAAGTGCAACCACATAAAAGTGCATTGCATCCACCTGTGAAGCAGAAAAAGACATAACAAGGTCCTACATAGCATTATTTTGTTCCGAGAGCAGATCTAGCAATTTGCGAAGAATGTTAGGCAGCAGTTCTGCAGTTAATATGTCAGCAATTCTTCAACGTATGGAGTCACAGCAGACCCAAGTGTATGTGGTTCGGTTGGAAGGATACTACTTGTATATTGGATAACATACATTATAAATGTGTGTGCGCACGAAAAATTACGCTTACTCAGTAGTTAGAACCCATAAGGCCATTGATGGGTGTCCAGAGGGATAATTGGGTACAGACTTAACCATAGACATTTAATGCACAAAATGGTGTCCTCAAACTCAAACCCACAACCTAGACGTTAGTAGGCTGAGTTTAAATGCATAGAGGATGTGTATAATCACTTGAGTTCTTAAAAGATCAAAAATGGGAGTTAAGATAGTACTATAATCACAAAATCTGGTATTTATGTTCTAATCCCAGGTTGGATTTCTACAACAACGTGGTCAACTGCACTAATCACCTTCATTGCCAGGTTTAGTTGAAGTGTGAGGGTAGTTTTAGGTGAGTAAAACGAAGGGGGGTAAATGAGGGATTCGATGGGGTGATATGTAATGGAATTTATTGGTTTACTGGTGGGATTTGTAGAATAAACTTCACTGGGAAATCGTAAGGAAGCAGTTTTGGAGTTAAGAAACAACATACTTTATAAAAAAAAATTGCAACCATTCAATCTATCTATTAGATTTTGCAGATTTTCAATCATGCCTACCTTCAATAATCTCATAGATTTTGTTGAAATGGACCTTAACTTTGTTAACGTAATTAGGGATGCCCTTTTAAGGATTACTTTCTTGTAGTTAAGTAGCAGCCCGTTTTGAAGATTTCCGACAAAACTTGCTTTACTTTTCGATCTCTTTTCCTTTTTTGAGTCTAAATGTAATCTTTTTGTTATTATTCTAGATCATATCTAACGTCTTTGGATATTTATAGTTCCTGTATTTATATTCTCTACATCTATTATCTTGAGCTACGCATACATTGCCTTGGACTAGATGAAAAAAGACTATATGGAAAACTAGTCAATGATGGCCCTCCATGGATTCACATATATAAGCCGCAGCTAAAGTTGCAAAAATAAGAGCTTGAATACCACTAACGAGAAGATACTTCCACCGTTCGACTAAAAAGAGAAGCGTTCTTCAAAGAATGTGACAAGACATACAATATTCCACGCTAGATTTCAATAAAATTTGATACCAAAAAAAGAAATTCTACCCCTGCACATTGCTGTCGCTTACTACAGAGTCTGAAGAGAGCAATACTGGTGATTGAACTTGTGCCATAAAACTAGGCCAGATAGCACTTGCCATCGCATGGACTCAAACCTCTAAGCTCTATAACGTAAGCAATATCCAAAGACCATTTAGAAGAATTCTTCCACCATATTTGCTTCATGTTATCGAAATTGTTTTTTCTTCAATGGCGTGACATTTGATGGGTTGATGATTAAGGATAGTAGATTAAACACAGGGTAGCCAAGTGCGAAGCAGAATTCCTAATCTCTACAGGAGATCAAAGAAATTGATCCATCCATGACTTAAACTAGTTGGATGCATGAATTGACCGATTGAAAATGATAGCAAAATGCATGGGTAGACATCATGGAGATTAAAAATCTACCCTATGGTAAAGTTTCTAAAAAGCATCAACTAATTCATATGTTTCAGATATTAACAAATAGCTTCCGCTTCCAAACAAAGAAAGGGTCCAAAGACTTTGCAAGAAGATTTCATAGCAAGCGCAGCATTATCATGGATGCAAAGCACCAAGCATAAACAGGCAAGAAATGCATACACAAGCAAGAAGTTTAGATGTTTGGTCCTGTTGTGTAAGGGGTGACAATAAAATTAAACTCAATACGAAAGGCACAAGAATGCACATGCTTAGCATATACGAAGACTCGTATAGACATAACAAAATAAGGAAACGACTAATTACCAGCTCCAAAAGAAAATGTGAATCCTGCGAATATAACTCTTGTGAAAGACAATGGAGCGCTCTCCCTAAGCGAGCATGCTGCTTCTTCAAAATGCCACTCTCATCTTGAGAAAGTCTTGGATCGAGACCAAATTCTTCACGCCTAATAGATTCAATAATCAGCGCTGCCTCATTTTCCTTGTCAACCACTGATAAATGTCGTTCATCGCTGAAACAATCACCAGTATTCTTCTCACTGTTGAGCCCAAAACAAGCCGCATTGCACTCTTCATTCTTCTGGTCCACCTCAAAAGAGACCACCACTTCACCTTGAGTAGATGCAAGCTTATTAACTGCATCTTTGATACCCGTTGACCCCCTGATGAACTCAGAACTGACAGCTTGTAAGCATGATACACCAGAAGATGGAAAAGACTCAATAGCAATATTGGAACCAAATACATTGTAATCGTCAATCCACTCCACTATACCAAGAGACAGTCCAACATCATGAAGCATGAGACGCTGCTCGATTTGCTTGCACTTGCCTAATATGGCCAAAGGAGCATCTTTAATAATAGATCGTAATCCTGAGAGCAATATGTTGGCGGCAAAAGCACGAAATTCTGTAGGAAAATGACCCAAACAATCAATGAAAAAACTTGCTGCAACAGTGACCGCTTCATGAACAGTACTGTTGCTTCTGCGTAAATCAGTGCTGCGTCCAGAGGCATCATCATCAGACATGTGCAGTCTATAAAGTGAATGTCCATGCGTCAAGATGGTTCGATTTTCACTTACTTCCATGAAATTCTTTGTCAAGATTTCAAAAGCTTGTCGTGCATAGCACTTTAGGAGGGACAAGGGAACATGCCTTTCACCTCCATACAATGCAAGCAAAGATAACAGTTTCACTGCTGTTTGAAAAGAAGACCCTTGAAGAGAAGCTTCTAAGAAAGAATCAACAGTAGCTAAATGGTCAACCCGGACTACTTTGCCATCCTTTGTAACCAAGCACAGAAGCTCTTTGGTATTAACCTCATTCAGCAGCCAGGCCACAAGAGGACCAAGCGAGGAAGCAAATCTGAGATCCCAATGCATCCACAATTCTAAATCTGCCAACATTGGTGCCCTAAGTAAGACTTCAATTGCATCCTTTGTAGTAAAAGGACCAAGAGACCCAGTTTTATGGCCAATCTCTGCTCCCTCTGTAGTAGTTTCTGCCAAAGCTTTCTCATTAACAGAATCTCCAGTACGATTTCCTAACAAAGTCGCAGAAAATAAGACACAAGTAGAAGTGCTTTCATTCTCTCTCACAATATTCCTAAAATCCTTGAATGAACTGCTTTCTACTAATGTGAAACTGATTTGAGGAAACTGCCTCATAAGCAGCACAGAAAGCATCTCCTTGGTTACATTTTCAACTCCCCCTACACAATTTGAAGCTTGTGACAGTAATACAGCCAACTGATGCTGAAGCATGCAAACCTCCAAAGGAGACTTCCAATATGCATAATCAGTCAAACATCTCTGGAGAGTATTAGGCATTAGAGAAACATGTTTCTCCAAGAAAGTGAAGAACTCCCCGTAACCAAGGGACTCAAATTCCTTGACAGAGAACTCTTTAGTCAACCAAAACTCACACTCACGAAGCTTCCTCATTAAGGTAAATTTCTTCCCAAGTGAGGATTTTACATTGCTCAAGTCGTTATAGTCAAGCTCAAAATTCGTAGAAACTTTCTTGATAATATCTTCAACAGTGACACCTGCAGAATTGTGTACACTTATTTTATGCAATTTTCACAAGGGAATAAAAGAAAGAATGACACATATACATAATAGAATACAATAAAAAAGAGGACAACAAATGGTAATTAGTTTCAATCAGCCTTTTATCACTCTACTGTCTAGAGAATAATAATCACATTGAGTAGTTGAAGATGTTATTTTAATGGCCAAAAAGAATTTTGGAGATCTCAATTCGACTCAACAGGCCATTGTCCCAAATCAGGGTAGACTACATGGATCCACTTCCTACAGCGTTGAATTGGCACGTGTGGGAAAAAAATGGACGGTGGGGTCCTGGGGGATGGTCCTTAGCCTGCCCATTATAGCTTCTTGTAGATGAATCATGTTTATTTTGTTTCTAGTAATTGTTTCAACTATTCCATCATAAGACATATTCTATAAGTCAAAACATAAACAAGCACGTGAAGGGTACTGTTTCTTCTCTCTAGCAAGCGAAATACATGAAAACATCCTTCTTGGTGGCAAGAAAGCATTGAAGAAACCTCACCGAAAGGAGCTCTCAACTCTAAAAGAGAGAACCCGTCTTTATTTATGCAATACACAAGTGTGAACATAAAACAAGCATCGGTTCCGTGTGACGCACGGATAAGAATGAAAGGAATTTGAATCTATCTCACTCGCACCCCATTCAAAGTGGTTATCTCTTATTGAAGTTTGTATTAGAATTATTTATTTACTATCTAAATGATCAATATTTTTAAGTGAACCTAAAGTAATAATACTGATCGCCTCAAGGGTAATTTTGTAGCGTGCATTAGAAAGTTCCTTTATGAAGAACATCCTTTTAGGATTCTCAATAGAATTAATAGAAATGGTAAAACTATGAGGGATGAGAGAGGTTCCTTTTGGAAAACTCAACGCTAGTAATAGAACTAAAGAAAGGTGGAAGAAGAAAAGGGGAGTGGGATGAAAGAGGAGAGAGGAAGCACCATGTGTATATACTATGGACGGATATACCAAGCACGATTTATTATGCACAAACAACTCACTTTGCTCACACTTTGAAACATGCTCATCTATGACTAATGCAACCCTTTCAGCTGGTTCAATCTCGATGCTTTCATATTCAGCACATTTCTTCGCAATTGTATTTGCTGCTTCCTGTTCAGTAAAAGTTTGGAAAGCATCATACACACTATCCCACATTCCACATTTAATGGATGTCACCTGCAATGGGACAAAGTAACCCAGCTGTTACTAACCTGACAAGACATGTCAGAATCAACCAAAAATGCATACAGAAAATATGACACTAGATAGAGGTTAAATAAAGAATAAACAAACAAAATGTGGAGAATGTGTTTGGGTACAGGGCACCAATATAAAACCCATGGAGATCATTAATTGATTTCTCACATAAACAGCAGACAGTCAGACATATTTGATAGGTTCTCGGGTTGGAGCCATACTTATTTACCAACTATTTATGTTTATTGAAAAAGGCAAAGCAGGAATGCTAAAGCTAGGCAACAGTTGGAAACTAAAATTACTTTGGGTGAACAGTAGATTGATTCCAATCGAAATGCAGGGCTTGGCAGAGAATTTTGGTCATACTATTGGGGCAGCTCGTACTTTCCAACTGCGCCCACATTAAGATGAGTGGCTACACTATATCAATTTGAGAGTATTAAAATATGATCGAACTCCTTAATAAGTGAGACATTTAAAATTCTCAAACCCTGAACACTTCTCCTTTTCTCTTTCAAAACTTGGTATCAAAGGAGTGATACCACCGCCATTCAATCCTGTCCACTGCCCGCCACCACCCAGCACTATGGAACTGTGGGTCTCTCTTTTCTCTCACATCGTTAATCAAATCGGCCTTTCTGGTGTCACTATAGCGTTAAATCCTCTTAGACCACACATCTGTGAACCATCCAACCCTTCGCCACGATGGACGATCGCCAATGAACCTTTGCTAACCTCCGAGAAAGCCTGTAAGACCTGTGACAACCTTATTTATGGCACTCTGTGGCTGTCTCTCAGTTCCAACGACCCAGATCTGCAACTTCTTTTCCTACCACTGTCTGAGTCCCACCGGAGCCTCACCACCCTTGCCGAAGTCTCGCCGTTTCAACTGCTTCCCTATCGTCATCTCTTCGGTCTGAAGCATCGTTGTTGTTGTCGTTCGAGGCCCCGTTCTCCCTAAATTTTTTGTTGTCATTTTTTCGTCTAAATGGTAAAAAATTATGACCAAAAGCCAAAAAAAAAATTACTGGAGACAAAAATACCAAACAACTGATATTTGTTGTCTGTCTTATATCAACTTTTTTCAACTTCAGTCCACTTTTTTATACTTTTCCGATTCTCCCATCGAGACGAATGATTAATCCCAAAGATTGCGAAGAAAAGCCAAGCAAAAATTACGAAAAGTAAAAAGTACCGAAAAAATACCAGACCAAAAATTTAGGAAGGATGGAACCCCCAATGTTTGGTTACTTTTCGACTCTTGTTAATGGTTTTCTCTGGTTGCTACGCGGGTTTCTAGTATCGATCTTGTTGGGTCCTCTCCATATGTGGCATGTCCATTGTGACTTTCCTCATGCTATGTTTAGTTTACGAGTTTGGCTGCTCGTTTCAATTACATATGTCGTATACAACGAGAAGAACCTACATAGAATTAACTTACAGCAACATTTAGCAATCCAATGCATGGGTATGATGAGAACATCGACATCATTTTATTTCTTGTTCCTACGTCGGCAAACATCCCTTTCCCTTTATATCTTGTCTGACCAGTTGTTTTGTAAAACTGGAGCATCCTCTCAAAAACCTACAAGTGCAAGAAGGAAACAAGCATGAAAGAGCTTTTGTTTAGTTGTAACCTAGAAACAACATCAAACATTCAAGAGGGCAAAGAACAGAAAAGCATAAAGACAGGTAAAAACCTAGGGGTGCAATATATCTGGAAAGCATGAAGACAAACAAAAAACATGAGGTAATACAACAATGAACTTAGGCCCCGTTTGATAACCATCTTAAGTCTTGGGATTGGGATTGGTCTAACCAATCCCAAGGGACTCCTATACCCTTGTTTGGTAACCCAAATAGATCCGGACTAATAATCCCTTGGGATGAGTAGTGTGGCCTTTAGGGGGGATTCATAATACCCCTTGGGACTTGGTATTGGTAATCCAATCCCAAGTAGGTTGATGCCAAAATACAAAGTTGCCCTTGGACTAGTAATGGAAGCTACTTTGCATAAGGGCAAAAATGGAAATATATACTATCAATCCAATCCTATCCCATGGAAACAAACATGGTAATAATAATCACATCATCTAATCTCATCTCAAACAAACATACTCATTATCAATCCCAATCCTAATCCCATCTCCTTACGAATCCCACTCATCTATCACTGTTATCAAACAGGGCCTTAGTGTAAGTTCTGCCTACGACCTTACAATATGATCAATATAAAACATAACAAAAAACTGAAAGAAAAGTACATAAAAACTACAGAAACAGAATAGGGACCTCATGGTCACGAATGCAACCTCAAAACTGCTTTGGTAGGAAAAACAACATAAAATCAACTCATGCACGAGCTCACATCTCAAGCACTACATAGAGACACCAAATAGCCGATACACAATACACATCCTGATAGGGTACATAAAATGGGGAACAAAAAGAGCTACACAACCGTTTTCACCCCGTTGCCCATGAGTCAAACCTATCACAACACTGGTTCAAAAGACAGGTAACATTAGGGATAACACTTATCCAAACTTCACATCTCAATTATGCTACTTTTATACATATTTCTTGTTGGAGTT
>JAOTQK010000024.1:6192863-6204414 GCA_025642025.1 Rhododendron ferrugineum | reverse complement strand
ACGGTACATATTGCCGCCTTTATTTTTACTTGACGGCCAAGTTTCCACATTCTTAGGCTGCCATAGCTTGAAATAGCCGATGTAGGCCTGCAGGAAGTCGGTTTAGCCTTGGAGACCAAGCAAAGCCTTTGAATTCTTCCTCTATAAATACCTTTGGGTGTTTTTGGAGAAGAAGGGGATTTTGGACAGAAAAAAAACAGAGAGAAAACAGTCTCTGAAAACCAAAAACAGCTTCGAACGGTTTTGAAAATCAATACATCTCTTCATTCTTCTTTCAAGCACTAAAAATATCATCTTCTTTCCAAAACCATTTTCAAAAGCAACCCACAATCCAAAGACCCTCACCCTTTTTGCCGTAGCATACCAAAACTTACAAACCCGCCGCTCGAAACTGTGCCGAAGCTTATGAACCCGCCGTTCGAAACCGTGCCAAAGACATTGCCATATCTTCAATCATTCAAGGAAAGGTTTTCATGCCAAAGGTATAAAATTTCTGTCTTTGTATTCTGAGGGTAACCATTAAGCATAGATTGGTTCTTCATACCAGTTCTGGATTTAAATGGTTCACAATATAGCAAGCAAATGAAGTTGAAACCCTGCAAATCTTTACCGTACGGCACACCTTATTGCCGCACGACAGAGACCCTCCAGGGGACAATTTAGTTACAGTCTCTTTTCCTTCCCTTGTTTTGTTAAAATCATATGATCAGAGTAGTTCCCTTTCTATTATTATACTATAAATTAAAGGTGTTTCATGCCATCCTAAACCATTTGTTGAAATTCGCAAAACATGTTAAGTCTAGGATTACGCTGTTCATATAGTATGTAAGCATACATGTCTGCTTTTAGATTGTCACATGCCAAATAATCTTGTTTATGAACTGTAAACTACAAAGCCATGTACTGTACGGCACACCCATTTGCCGTATGGTAGTGTTCTCGTGGGACAGCATGTTATTTTATGCAATTAATTAGATTGGCCTGCTAGCTTCCTGTTATAAACATGTTAATCGTTAAATGTTTATATTCCTGACATACCAATCTGCTTATATTTACTGCATGCTCATGTTTCTACAATTAAACTGCTTTATGTGCTATATTTGTTTTATGTGGTATTAAAAGTTAAGCAATAAAACGATTTTCAAAATCCCACAAGTATTAGTAGAGACCGATTTTATCGGGCGAGGGGGGTGCTTTTCCAAACAAAACCTTCCCCTCTCGTAACCTGGCTCCCGAACCCAAAACTTTCTGTTTTCAATAGACCAAAACCTTTTCAAAAGGCAAAAGAGTCACATTTTTCAAATAAACGGTTTCTCGGGGTTAATCCTTTTCAAAACCCGGATGGTGACTCTCAAACGAACCAACCATTTCCCCTTTTTGTTACACTAAAAATACAAAAAGAGAGACGGGGAATTTTTTCGGACATATACCCCACAAGTCGTCAATACTGATGCAGTGATGCTAAGACCCTATTCAGTTTGGGTTTTGAGGGAGGTTTTAAAGTATAATAAGCGGAGAGATAGATAGAAAAAATTTATTGGGACCGTGCGCAGGAGTTTTAAGTACCCCAAATGAACAAGCCCTAATTGTTTCACAATTGTAGAACGCTAAAAAAGTCAACATGGTTTTTGTCGTCTTTTATTCAATTTTTTTCACGTTTGATGGTTTTGGGTCAAATTTTCGTTAATTATTTGTTCGTCTCAACGAGAAGAATCGAAAAAAAAATTTGAAAGGCAAAAAATTTCATTAATCTTTAAAATTGTTATACAAAGACTAATAGGACAATGAGAACGTCATTGTATTCGTAACAAAGCTTAGAATAATCGTTTGTATAATCCGAGACCCAATCCTCGATTGGCAAGGAACCAACTAAAGCCACCCAAAAAAGCAAAAGCTCACCCCTTAAAGCCAAAACCCGAACACCTAAAGAATCAAGCCCAAACCCAAACAAAACGAAAAACTAAAAAATTAGAGAAAATGACGGCTAAGGATGTGTTTGATAATTAATACCCACCAAGAACATTTTCAGCATTAACAAATGTTCTTAGCTTGTTCTTGACAGGTATTAATTATCAAAACACGTCATGGGCCGTCATTTTCCCAAAAAATTATGACCGCAAATCCGAGTACTTTTAGAAAAATCGAAGAAAAAACCCAAACAACTGACTTTTCAAAACATACCATGGGTTACACCATTTGGTATTGGTGTATGCACAATACACATTGGATTGTGTGGAATTAACCTCGGGATTCTACAATGTAGTCGTTCAATTTTTTTTACCATGTCTTAAAGATTTTTATAAAACATTAGTTTTCTCGGATATCGGTAAATACTGTGAACTGCTATGTGTATATATGTAATGTATAAATATATATATATATATATAGATTTTATGGGGCTCAGCTTGGGTTCTACAAAAATAATTTGAACTGCTTATTATTTTTAAAATAATTTTTATGAAGCTCTGTAAAAAATCAGCTCAACCCGATATCGCTAAATTTTTTTTCTGAATTTATAAGAGCGAAACTGAGAGCAGTTAAGTAGTTTTGCCCTCATAAATTCAGAAAAAAATCATTACCGATATCGAGTTGAACTAATGTTTTACAAGGCTCCATAAAAAATATTTTAAATATAATAATTGTCGCAATTCGAATCATCTTTGCTGGACCTAAAGTGAGCCACACGAAACTCACATATACATGGTATGTACTTATAATACTATACTCATAGTTTTATTGGTTTTTTTTCCCTTCCAGCTTCCAAGCGTCCTTCTGCATTACGCAATAGTTTCACGTATATATAGCGCCCGAAGTGCTGTTTTCGCAAACTCGCTTTGTCGCTTTGTAACCTTTGTTCCCCTCCTTTTTAGAGAGAGAGAGAGAGAGAGAGTAGAAACTAGAAACCCTAGTTGTTGTTCGGCTTAACAAGTTTCTCAAATGTCTGCGGAAGAGAAGAAACCCGCCGTTGGTGATCAGGCTCAGTCCAACCAAATTAATCTCAAGGTCAAGAGCCAGGTATATCATTGTACTTGGTTTCTCCATGTAATCTAATGCTGGCCTCTGTTTATGTGTGAGTGTGAATTGGATTTGTGTTTGGATGAACTTCGATACATTGTTTGTTCTTGTGGTTCTCTTGTGTTTGTTTGTTTTTTTGGTTTGGCGTCGTAAAGAAGTCTGATGTAAGTTTTGACGATGTTGCAAATTGTTGTAGTCCATGTGTTTGTACTGCATTCTGTAGTTTGAAACTGAGAATGTATGTGTTTGTAATGCTATGCCTTTTCTCTTCTTCTTCTTCTTCTTATTTTTTTTTGATAATTTTTGGGGTTTTTTTTTTTTTTTTTACTTTTTTTAAAGTTACTCCCCCTGTCACTTTTTCGGTGTCTCCTTATGAAAAGACATGCAATTTTGGGATAAAAAAATGTAGTTCAACTGCATAATCTGAAAAATACATCTTCTCGTAGGGGCACTTAAAAAGGGTGTAAGGGAGTATTTCGGTATGGCAAGAACAGTATGAGGGATAGTTTCAGCTTGGGGCGTTATGACTTGTACTTTAGGTATCATACCTGGTCAGTGAGTGCATTGGGCAACTGAATGAGGTTTTCCCTTGGTCTAACTTAGTTGAGGGTTGTTGCTAGGATTCTATGAAATAAGAGTAGGTAGTTGCGTTGCTTCTTACTTTTAGTTTGGTACGAAAAGATTTTGTTATTGTTTCAAAGAAATCAGGAGTTTTAACTTTTAGTGTTATTTTTCTCAATTCAACAATATTGCCTTGGTTTCTGTCTTAGAATTCGTACTGGGAATGATGTAATAACGATGTACTTCTTTATGAATGTATTAGTTGGTTCACTTAAGTGGGTACTATGTTTCATTAGCTTTAGCGGGTCGAGGGGAGAGTATGATTGTATGGGGAATATAGAGGATGGTAATTGGAAGTTGGAACCTATTTATCATTGGTGAGAAACTCTAACAAGATCTCTAAATTAGGAACAATATAATTAGCCATTTCCAAATTTGCTACTCCACTAGCCCTGCCAATCCCCCCAATTTGGCAGGCTACATTGGGCTTGCCATTGGAGGCTAGCCAAATCTGGTCAATGAATAGGAAAACACCACATCATGGGACACATTGCCAGCAATATTAAGTCTGGATGGAAGCTAATATATAGGTTTGTGTTGGAGAACTTCGATGAAAAGGTAACTTAGCAAAAGTGAACACTGTCTTTTTATTTGTGCGCTTTGCCTGGAAAATGACCAGTAGATTTGGAGTTGCTTAACCACGGTATTTGTTTTTGCTCATATTCCCATGTGTGGTCAATTGCCAAGGTCAATTTGGGGTTTTCCATGGGTAGACTTTGTGCGATAGATTAAATTGGTCTCCAAGTGAATATTGCATCATGCAAATTTGAGTCTCACAATTATTCATTCAAAAAGAATTATCTAGGCAAGTAATGGCTGCATTGCCCAGAGGACTATGTAATGTTTCAAGGGCATTAAGTGTTTACCTCCTCATCTCTACTTGACAGGGTTGTAGTGGTGTGCTAAAGGCAAATGAAACCCTATCTATAACTGCCATGTTGAACGACAGAACACCACCTTCCCTTCTAGTAATCCTTAAATAACAGGTCAGGTACAGTCACAGACATGGGATGAAAATGATGATGCAGCATCTTACCCTCACCAGACTACAAGTTAGAAAATATGAGTAGCCGAGTAGGAGAAATATAGGATTGACTGTGAAAATAGTAAATAGTAGGCAGTAATGTTGACATGGCCGGTCGTGGTCTTTCATGTGATGAGGTTGCTCCGTTGCTGATGCGAAATCTCAATTCGATTGTTCACTGAAGAAGATAATTTGGACTTGTAAAATGCTTGAGACGGTAAAGTTATATTAGTCTTATAGATGGGCGTCAGAAGGACAATGCCAAGAGTAAATCCCAAAATGAATCTGACTGCAGTAATTGAAGGTTATGCTGGAAAATTAAACCTCTCAGGGTTCTGTGGAATTCTTATAACCTTTGCCTATGACGATATTAACTGTTCCTAGTGTTGCCCATGGTAAATCACATTGGTAACTCATGTTTATTACTCCTACATTTGGTCAGATATATTTTTGTATTTGTGCTGTGTTTTGTTGCACTAGATGCAATCTGCTCCTAAAAGCAACTGAAGGTTCAATATTTATAAGCTGTGTCGTTAGTTTGATACTTCTTAATGAATTTTTTCTTTGTCCTGTCTTTGTATTGTTTGGCAGATTGACCCTTCCCAATACACTTGTCCTTACCTCGGCAATTGTTTCTGAACTCCATAGAAATATCCCACGAGTTTCTTGTATCTTTAGAAGCTCTGACTATTATTGCTCTTGGTCTGAGTAATCTGTGGTTATCTATGCTTCTATATGTGCTCATTTTCTGGTTTCTTTTCTGTGTTGGTGAGTGTTAGTCTGCTCAGTGCATCATCGTATCATCTAGGAGCACAAAACACTGGATGAATTACTGTTTGAATATGCTGAAGGAGTTCCCCTCTTGTGTTAATTATTTTACTATTATAACAGTAATTGAGAACATTTATGGCTTGAGTGCATGACTGTATAGCTCTACTTCCGATTCAAACCTTTGAAATTCTTTTGTTTTGTAAAATCAATGGAGTGAGTTGTTCCTTGGAATTACATGAGGATTTGAGAGGAGTTTTTTGCTTATGCTGGCTACAATACTTAACCTTTCCCGCCATGTTAGAGCAGATAATTAATAGTCTCAACGGTGATTAAGATTAGGACAGTTTAGTTATTTATCTAAAATGGACTGTTAACAAGTTTTGTATTAAGTATGAGATGGATCACCCAATTAAGTTAGCAAAGATCATAGATATGGGACTCGGGAGGAAAAAAAATGTTGCTTTTTTGAATTCTCTGAAGACCTTGAAAAGATTTGGAATTTAGCCACTATGTCGATTTATGTATCATGGTGACTTGAACTCGAAAGAGTTATATATTGGTTGTGTGCATGTGCTTGGTTAATTCAACTTGTCATCAATATTCCATCAAGTCCATATATACGTGTATTTATTCGATCAAGTAATATGCCAATGTCACCCATCAAGTTATATGTTGATAAGGTTTTTGGAACCCGGTTATGTGAACAATCTGTCATTATGTTGGACAATGTAAGGTTGCATTTTCATTTGGTGGCAAGTGTGGATTTTTCTTACTTATAAAGTAGTTAAAACGTGTTATCTTTTATTCTCCACATCACTATTCGGATATCTGTTCTTTTCTATTCCAGGAAGGGAATGAGGTGTTTTTCAGGATTAAAAACAATACCCAGCTAAAGAAGCTTATGACAGCTTATTGCGAACGTCAGTCATTGGACGCGAAGGCGATTGTGTTCTTGTTTGATGGACATCGTATTAAAGCAGAGCAGACCCCTGAGCAAGTAAACATTATTTCGCCTTGTCTTTCGAGTTTTCCTATGACTGAGTATATTTGTATATGCAATTGAGTTCATCAAGTGCGGTGCCTAATACTATCCACACAATCTGATTGATCCCTCTGGCTAGTTCATATAAGATGGGCTTTGATAGTCACCATGGTGGGGTTATTTTTTTTACGAGGTCTTTGTCGTTTAATTTCCTTGTAAATGCCCCTCTACTTCCCCTAAAACATAGGCAAGCTATATGATTGTTGTCTTACATTTGTAACTCTATAAAACATGTTCTACATATAGTTGTGAGACACAACATGTCGGAACCCCCCAAATGTTAATAGAGGTCATGTTAATGACTGTTCTGATGTAATATTTGATTTGTTGTAGCTTGGCATGGAGGATGGTGATGAAATTGATGCCATGCTGCATCAGACTGGTGGTGGCTTTGGAGAAATGTGACTTAGAAAAGCTAAGAGAGTACACTATGGTAGGTATTTGGAAGCTTAGACCAGTTAGTACCTTGAATTGCTAATGTTTGATTTGCATGCGGACTTGGAAAAAAGAGATATTTTCAAAACTCTTGCTGTCTTTAGAACTCCAAACTTGAATTTAAGTTTTTGGCCATTTTGTTTGTGACTATGCATCTTAATGCGAAGTGATTTTTTTTTTTTTTTTTTAAACTCGCATTGCAGTCTGGCTGGAATTTTTCCCAGTCCGTGATATTGATTCCACATACCATTTCATAATGGACTTCATTTTCTGAATCATGCAACATATAGAGTGTCAACACCACGCATTAGCAATTCAGGGGGAATAAAATAACTAAACAAGTGACCCCCCCCTCCCCTTCAGGGGAAGGAGTAATCAAACTGCGTTAACCCCAGTTGTTTACTACTATATTGCTTTTATATTTCGTTTTTGCCAGTATTCAGAACTATCTGCTATCAAAAGTGGCCATTGTGTTGTGTCCTATCGTGTTCCTGTCATGTCATTTTAAATTCTTGTCAAAGTTCATGTAACTTATTAAATGTGTCATAGCTGGACACAAACTCGTATTATGTTCAAGTTGACCCAGATAGGACTCTTGGTTTTTTTAAAGATATGTACATAAATTGTTCACCTAAGAGCATCTGCATTTGCCTCGCTAGCCCTCGTTCAATGGTATAAAAAAAGAGTAAAACCGAAAAAAAATCTCTTGCATCAGCCTCACTCCAGCCCTCGCCACTTTGCAATTGGTTAACATTTGCTACAGTGGCTCGTTTGTTCCCACGAGCCACTGTTAATTACATTACTATTATTTTACTATGTAATCTGCCCCACTCATGAGTCTTTTTGCAATTCTAGTATTCTTTTTTGATAAACGGATGTTAATAATTAAATATGTGCTTTCCATTTGGTTTTATGACTCTCTTAGGGCTTTCATTGAAAGCTCTAGAACCAAAAGTTAATCATGAATCTTTAGAATAAAATGACAAGAAAAATAAGATCTTCGCACCTGTTCAGACGGATTAAAAATTGGAGCACTTAATTTTTTAGCTATTTTTTAATATATATAACTAGTCTAAAAAAATTAAGTGCTCAAATTTTTAATCCGTTTGAACCAGTGCGAAGATATTATTTTTCTGAGCATTTTATCTTAAAGGGTCCCGATTTATATTTGTCTCCAAGCTCTCATGATTAAATATACGCTATTCATTTGGTTTTATGACTCTAAAGGCTCTTGTTGAAAGTCCTAGAGCTAAATATTAATTATGACCCTTAAGAATAAAATGATAATAAATAAAATCTTCGCACCGTTTGAAACGGATTGAAAATTGGAGCTCTTTTTTTTTAAGATTGATTGTGAACAATTGTTTGTCATTAAATAACGATAAAAAAAATAAAAATTAACATTTAAATTGAAAAGTACAAGTATAAAGAAATAGTAGTTTAATAAAATGAAGTTAGAATAGAGAGTTTGATGCAATGTACTCTTCAAAAAGGGAGTAGTTAAAATAGAAAAGTGACTTTTTAGATGTAATTTGGTCCAAAATCTGATGAGTCTGATGCGGATGCTCTAACAATGATATGCCCATACCACTTGTTTAACCCAGTAAAGAAAATGAGCACTTTTTTTTACAGTGTTCTTAAAATTGGAATTAATCAGTGATTAATCGCTGGCAGGGCCTATTCGACTAGATCTAACTAATTGTTATGTGCCGATTAACTATCGATTACGAATTGCTATGGGCCTATTAATTGCCAATTACGAGGCCTCGAAGCTTGAAGGTGGCCATTTGTTCGACTATAAGTCTATAACCTAGAAACATTTTTTTTTAATAGCATCATAATTACAGGAATTGTAAAAACCAGCAATGACATAATCATGACATTGAAAAATGTCTTAAGCCTAGACTAGAAATAAGTCTCCAGTGGGATTGACAAATAATATGCATGTCTTGCTTTTTCATAATTCAATTGATATTTTTCTATATAAGTTGACAAAGCATGGTTTCAAAAGATAGAAATCTTCTACTGATTGGGAAGTTCATTCAAAAGAATTAAAACTAATTTTTAACAAAACACAACTTCGAGTCTCATCGCCGCAATCATTTTAGAACCACAAACATTTATACAAATTCTCTTACATTCACTGTGGGTACCACACAAATTACATACCTCCAACCTTCAATGTGTGGGACCCACAATGAAGGTGAGAGAGTTATGTTTGTGTAAAGTGTTTGTTATGCCAACATTTTTCCTCGTTGCTGAATCGGTATTGTGACATGTCGTCTTGTGTCATTCCGGGTTAAAAGATTAATACGAAACATAAATAGTTATCCATATCCTTATCGAGTTATGAGAATACAACCTGTATTTGATTCGTTTGTTTTCATGTTGGCGGGTCATGCCTAAAAGTTGTCGACCGAAACTCTCTAATTTCGTGTGCCGTCAATAGGTGATGTTCAAAATTTTCACCCCTACCTCCGTCCCATGTCATTGATCCACTATTTTTTTTTTAAGGTGTGCTGATATATTAATTCTATTTGAGAAAGTCAAAGAAAAAATTGGTTAGCTTTTTACAAACTAACCCCCATAGATTGATTGAAATCTACTCCGTCCGTCTCATTTTGTTTGTCCATTTTTTATGATCGTGCTAGCTTTCAATCGCTTACATCTTTTGTTATGGATCTCCAAAATATGCAATATCTTTTTTGATAGTTCTCAGACTAGTTCTATTATACAAAGTTATCATTATAAACATTACAGATTAAAAGAAGCGATTGAAATATTGCACAAAATAAAATAATGGACAAACAAATTGGGACAAGTGGAGTATTATACAAGGAAGGATGATGTAGACTCCACAAGAAGACATTTTTAGTGAAGGGTTGAGATTCATTGAATCAAAAGATTGAGATGGATTTCTCTTATATTTCAGCAAAATTTAATCACGATTCAGTAAGCTGCATGGGTAATTTTATGGAAAGTGCTGTAGACATGGATAATTTGCTGGTACCTATAAAAGTAGAGAATGATAGATAATGTTCAAAATCTAATAAAGTTGAATTTATTGCACGTTCCCATAAATAGTACTCCCTCCGTTCATTTTTAAGTGTCTTGTTTCGTAATTCCAATTTATTAAAAAAACATCATCATTATACTTTTCATATCAACTTTTTCCTCCACTTTATCTACTTACCAATCATCATTACCTTTTTACTCACTAACTTTTCAAAATGGAATCTACTTTTAGGGACAAAATAGACAATGCACCAATTTTTACCCACTAACTTTACAAAATGAACACTTATTAAGGGACAGTCCAAAATGGAATACTTGACTCTAAATAAAGGGACGGAGGGAGTAAAGAATTTACGGTACATGACCAGCAATTTGAGAAGTAGGAGTAATATGTAATTAAAGCTTACAACCTGTTAAAGAGATTGACAAAAATCCATGATATTTGATATTACATTCATTTCGTCATTGATTCTTTAGGGGTCCCCACCAATCAGCAAAGTACTCCTGTTATGCATAATATTGCAACAGGAAATTAAAATCCATAATATTTGATGTTACATTCATTTCGTTATTGATTCGATATACTTCAAACAAAATTGAAAATTAAAAATTTAAACTTTTGAAGGAAAAGTGAAATAATGTTGTGATTTGTTGCAAATAGAGATGAAAATAGAGTTTTGGATTGGAGTTGCAATGAATGAATTTCTTGGATTAAATAAAGAGTAAAATAGAGATTTTGGTGTAGGAGATGCTCTAAGGCAAAATAATACTCATAATAATAACCAGAAAAGAAATCCGCGAGGTTCCGTCGACCGCAAAAGTGGGCCGGAGGCAATTTGGCAGTGTTCGAAACCCCGTTCATTTTGGAATTTTGGATTCTAATCATTACCCAATTTCTCTTCAATCATTTTTCTCTCTATCTCTCTCCAATCATTACCTCTATTTCCAATCATTATTTTATTTTTTTTCTACACTCATTACCTATAAATCCAAATCCAAAATCCCAAAACGAACGGTGTCTTTATCTCTTTCATGGACTCAAAGTCTTGTAATGAAATCATTGTCATGCAATCTTTCATTTGGGAGGAATGAAAAGAACCATTCTACATTTCTACCCCACAATAAATGAAGCTGTTCTGAGAGTTATTTATTTATTTATTTACCGTGGTTCTGACTCTTTCTTTGCTTCCCTTTCTTTTTTATTTTTAACAATACGCGCAGGTGTTCAAGTCAATTTACGTGTCGACTATTCTATGGGACCAATCCTAGATCTCAGATGTTGACGATTAGGCTAATCCTTTTGATCCCATCTCCTTCACTCTCTAAATTAAACCATTATTTCTGTCGTCTTGACCTATCCCACGCCTCTATATGCGACTCCTTGGAACATTTGCATTTATTGCCGTGTAAAGTTTAAGCCTCTAAAGTAATCTCGCATCACACCAAAAATGGGTTATTTAAGCATCGGTGGAGTTGAATTAAAAAAAAAAAATCCAGAAGAAGAAATTTCGGCAACTGCGAAATACTTTTTAACAAAAATGAAAGAAAATTGGGAGACTTAAATATTCATCCTCAGACCTCATCCCACGTAAGAATTCATCCCGGTCACTTTGAACAGTTATGTTTCC
>JAOTQK010000024.1:6165297-6177619 GCA_025642025.1 Rhododendron ferrugineum | reverse complement strand
AATAAACGAGTCAGCTCGGCTCGAATTCGAGCTCGAATTCGTCAACTTTTCGGCCTTAATATTGAAAAATTGGCTAATCGAGCCGAGTCGAACCGAATATTGGCATGTTCGAGCCGAGCCGAGCTGAACTTATATATTTCGAGCCGAGACGAACCTGTTCGCGAACCTATATATTGGCATGTTCGAGCCGAGCCGAACCTATATATTTCGAGCCGAGACGAACATGTTCGCGAACCTATTTGAGCCGAGCCCTGCTAGGTTCGAGCTCGGCTCGTTTATCAAAATCGAGCTCGAGCTCGGCTCGTTTATCCTTCGAACCGAGCCGAACCGAGCCCTTACCGAGCCGAACTCCCGGACTGCTCAGCTCATTTACAGCCCTACTCATGTCAATAGATTCTACCATTAGGGTTTGAAAGATTTTACGCGTTTCGTACTATATTAAAGCTTAGTAATGCCAACGTATGGTTAGTTTCGGAGAACTCTCCATTGTCTTGTATTTTTGACCAATCCCGCAACAGGACTGGATCCTCTTTGCATGCTTTTAGCCTCTTGAGTCCGCTTTGATAATCGAGATTGTGTACCTTTTAATTTAGACATCGAAGAGAATATAAGTCGCGCCAAAAATTATCCTAATTAGATATTGTTTGGTATGGCTTCAGAACGTATTTATACCAGGAAAAGAATTGCAAGACTGGGTCAAAATCCATTTTTCTCAAGATAAATTTATTCCAAAAGCATATCAGAATATCTGCTTAATTTAATTTTTGGCGTAACTGATGTTTCACTCATAAAATTCAAGTGTCTCAATTATTGAAGTCGTGCTGAAAAAGACCTGAAATGGACCAGACAATATCGTCTGCATGTGTTTTTTTTTCTTTTCTTTTCATTTTATTGCTCTTTCTTAGATTGTATCTAAACACACAAACAGACACATACAATTATGTGCATTCATATGTTCTCTGTTTGCTTGGCTTATGTTACTTGGGTTTTTTTCTTCTTTGTTCTTTGATGCGATTGGGATGGGTTCAGGTGCAAGAGTTAAAGGAGGTAGTCCAGGTCTGATCATCTTATCGGAATCGTTGGTCTGTCAGTTATCTTGTTGAGTTCGTCGAGTTGGATACGTATGTAAATAAAATTAAAATTGATCGGACACAAGCTTATTATATGACTACATTGACCTTAAAATTCAGTTTTCTATTGTCCAAACCACTTTAGCTGTTTTTTTTTTTTTGGGAAAATGTGATTTGATATTCTGAAGAAGGAGTTCTATTTTTTTGAATAAGAATGTCATCGGATTCTGTAATTAACTATTGATTTCGTTCGGTCTGATTTTTTTCATGGATAATATCAACTCGATGATTCACATGAAAAGAACGATTCCGAGCCTTATAGTGGGCCCCATTGTAAAAGGAGGATGTGTTACCTCAACCACGTACGATCATCTTTTCTGGTCCTTGTTCTATTTGTTGCAGTATTTTATTTTCTGGATTTTCAAAAAAGATATAAATGTTACTCCCTTCGTCCATTTTTAAGTATCTTGTCTCGTAACTCCAACTTATTAAAAAGACATCATCATTATACATTTCACATCAACTTTTTCCTTCACTTTTTCTACTTATCCAATATCATTATACGTTTACTCACTAACTTTTTAAAATGGAATATATTTTTAGGGACAAAATAGAAAATTCACCAACTTTTACCCAGTAACTTTACAAAATGGGCACTTATTAAGGGACAACTCAAAATAAAATACTGGACTCTAAATAAGGGACGGAGGGAGTAACATAATACCTTAGTTTCTGATACATCAATAAAAACAAACTTCTTGTCTATTCACCTTCCTAACAAGAAACACGTCCTTTTTTTACATCCATTAGTATAACCAAGGCCGGCTCCAACGTTTGGGTTGCCTAAGCCCGACTCCAACGTTTGGTTGCCCACTTACTATTATTAATTTATAAGCATTAAAATACATACAAGTCAAAAAAAAAATCAATGTTATATTGTTATTTTAGTTTGAATTACATAAAAAAATCTAAATTAAAATGTAACTCCGGTTATAGTGTATTATGATTAGCATGATCCGATTCGAAGAAAACACATTATCATTGCATGTACAAATTGGCACTAAAATACATTAGTGCCAAAAAAATTGTTGTCACAAATATGTCATTAAACAAAAGTGACAATTTTCACAAATATTTCTCTTACTTTGGTTAACTTTAGTGACAACATAAAAAATGTACAAAAAAAGAAGAAGAAAACTTTGGATGGTGGGAACAAGTGTTGGACCTTCCTTATGAGGTCTTAAATGCATATTGTTGACCAACATACTAGCTACATCTTCTATATTATATGTTTGTCAACATATAAATATATGCATTTATATGATTTTTTTTTTGGATTGCCTTAGCCGGATTTGCGGGGCTTATCCCGGGCCGGCCTTGAGTACAAGGCCCAACATGCATCTCTCACAATTTGCAATGTAGGGCCTACAAAAGTTTGTGAGATGTGATAACAATGAGTTTTACATAGAAGTGGAGTGGATGTGTCCCACTGTCCCTTGTATACCAATTGATTTTTTAGGCAAAAATTGTTACTATTATTCCTTTTGGAACTGAGGAAGAAATTAGTATATACTCCTAGAATCTACATTGTATCCTTTTGGCCCCAACAATATCTCACTTTTGCAGCTTCACCAGAGTGGGGCCGGGACTAAAAAGGTCTGTGATTTGAGCCTCTGACACTATCTATCTATATCCATATCTCTAATAAAATAGTAAAATCATGGATGGGTAAATTTCACTGACCTCCCCTGAGGTTTCTTACAAATGCAGAGACCTCCCCTGAGGTTTTTGAAATGTCATTGACATCCCTTACTTTTGAAAGTATTCTACAGATTCCCCCTTACATTTAATTTGGCTTAAACGGTGTTAAATTTAGGAAGTAAAAGACTTCAATGCCCTCTCCAATCTTACAGTTAATTTCCCTTCTCTCTAGATCTCATTCTCTTCCACCTTACCGTTATGGTTTTTTGTGTTTTGAAAATGAGTGTTTGAGATGAAAAAGTAAGATAGGGTTTAGTGGTTTTTGTTTTTTGTTTGCAGCCAATTTTCTTTTTAACCAAACTTTTCTTCTTTATTACGAAGGCAAACAATTGGTTTGGGGATAACACGTGGTGTAGTAGGGTATTATTTTGAATAATGAAGAAGATGAAAACTACCGTACATTTCTTACTATCAATGATATTCATTGTTCTTCCAAAAAAAAAAAAGCTACCGTACATCCTCATTTCTCTTTTTTTCGAATTGTAAAAAGTTGCAACATTTCAGGTTTGCGTTCTCTCTTTTTTTATTTTTCCTAAATCAAATTATACACTCATCGCATGTGCCGAGCCGCTAGCATGTATGAACTTATTTATGTACAAAATAAAATTTTTATTTGCAATTTTAGGCCCATATGAGAGTGAGTAATATTTTTGAATCGTTAAGGCACATGAACAAGTTCGAGTTCAACTTAAATCTAGGGAAGCACAACTCGAGTTCGGATCATCGAATTTTTATTGAGTTCGAGCTCGGCTTGTGTTTGCTTAAAAACTTAATGAATGAACATGAACGCTCTAAAGCTCAGCTCGATTTCGCTCATTTATAGCCTAGTTAGCATATTAGTGGTGTCATAAAAAAATGTTAAATGACGAATAATTCTAACCATTTCAAATTGGGAATTGATGCATTTTCGTTAACAAATTCTTTTTTAAACAAAGAAAAATTCTTTCAAATTAGATCAAGATTGCTAGATACAGATATTATAGGGTAATCAACCAACTGGGATAGCTTAGTTGACCAATACTCTCGCATCTTAATAGGAGGTCAGAGACTTGAGTCTAGGACTCTTGCATCTTAATAGGAGATTAGAGGTTCAAGTCTTCCCACCTGCATGTGGGTGTTCTTCTGTTAGGATTATTTCTCCTCCTAATGGGAGGTTTAGAGCATCTCCAGCCTTGACCCATTTTAAAACTCAAATTTAAAAATGGGGCAAAAACTACAAAAATCTCTCTCCAATCTTTGACTCAAATCCTTCCCCATTTTGGGTTTTACCCATTTCTTTGCCCAAATTTGGGACAACTTTTGCCTTGACCCATTTCTCCAACGGCTAGTTAGAGAGAGAAAGAGAGAGGGAGGAGGAGAGAGAACCTCGTCGACAGTGGCGGCAGGCCGAGGGCCGGCGGTTTGAGAGGCAATGCAGAAAGTGGCGGTAGCGTTGTGACCTCTAAGCATTCTTGTGTCCCTCAGAGTTGTCGTCTTCTTTTCTGGCCTCCTCCTCCGATGATGAACGAGTTTCAGAGTTGTCTTTTGTGGTTGTGTCCGGTTCTAGATTTTGTGTGAAAAAATTTTTGTGTTTGATTCTGGGGGAGAGAGAGATGGCGATGGAGAGAAAAGAGTACCTGGTCTCCTCATTTTGGATTTGATTGTCTTCCCTTATTTATGATTATGCAAGAATAATATATATATATATTTGGATTTGATGGTTGGAGATATGCCTACCCAAAATGGGTTTTTACCCAAAATTTAACTCAAATTTGAGGAAAAAAATGGGTGAAGGCTGGAGATGCTATTATAGTTGGGTTGGGTTTTTATTGGTTGAGTTGTTAGACTTATTATCTTATGGACTCTTAACAATTGATGGAGTGTCCCACAATTTGTATTTCATAGTTTATATATAATGTCATCATCTCTCCCATCAATTGAACGAAAAACAAATGCTCTCCACTGAAAATTGTTTAACTCTGACCTCAAATTATTATTTTTTCAAAATTAGTTTTTAATTGTTTTTTGCATAAAAGTATTTACTGAAATCTTTAAAAGGGGCAAAAATATTTGATTTTTTTTTTTTTGCAAAAATCATAATGCACGTTTTTTTGTATAAAGCATTTTAAAAATGGAGCAGTGAGAATAATAATAAAATAAAATGAGTGCCTTTATTGAAAAAAGAGTGTGTGAAAATCATCCTCCATATTATATTTCCGTTTGACAAAAAAAAGACCATATTCTATCGGGAAAAAGAAAAAGTGTGAAGTCCAAAATACGGAGAGAAAAAAACGAAGAAGAGGGAATGGCAAACCCTAGCATCAATTTGGAAAGGGAAGAGTATAAAACAAGGGGAAGATTTCCTACACAAGCGACTTAAGACGTGATCATCAAAATCATAGTTATAGTAGACTAAGTTACCCATCTGGGTTGTATCAGAGGTAAGAGTGTCTCTTGACTCTCTCTGTCTTTATCAGCTTACTGGGTTTTTTATTTGTCTCGCATTGTTGGAAATTGGGGATAATTGTTTTTTTGGAGTTGTTGGGGCTAATTCAGGGCTCTCTCTTATTGGGTTCTTTTTTTTCTTTTGTCTATGGCATTGGTTGTATGAGTCTTTGGCATGGGTAGGAAATTCTTTTTGGATCGGCAGGTAGAAATTTTTTGTCTAAGGCATTTCTTGATTAGGTTGCCCTGGATGCTCGATTAGGTTACTAGAGAGACCACAACCCACTTAAGAGAGAGAAACACTATCCTCTTTATTCCTTGTGAGTTGTGAGGCTAGATGAGTGTAACATGATTTTAGTAGCAATCTAATCCAATCCATGTCATGACTTGAGTGTAACATGATTTATAGATTGTGTAGTCAAAAATCTCATCTCATTTCTAGACTTGAGTGTAACATCATCTCTTGTTGAACTTTGTAAACCTTTTGATCTGTAGCACACTGGTAGAATAGGCTGTGGTTTTGCCGTTTCTATGTTATATTGCGCGTCCTTGTGTCTTTTCCATTGGTCGCACTAGTACACTTCGTATTTTCTACCGGGCTTGGTTGAGGTAGGATAAAAATGATGAGCTTATCGTAAAAAGGGTTGTGTAAGTTGGTGAGATAAATTAGGTGCTATTTGTTATACACAATGGGGATTGGTAGTCCCAATCAATTGATAATTTGAACCAGTTTTCTGTACAAAAAGTATGAGCGTCCGTCAACATAAACCTTTCTCCTGCCGATAAAAAAGAAAAGAAAACATAAACCTTTCTCCTATGCCTGCATGCTCCTGTGGGGTCTCCTCTCTTGATGGAATCTGGAAGGACTTGATTGAAGTACTATATTGAGAATGTACCTATTAAGATCCAAATTTATAGTAGTTGAGCTGTTGAGGGGATTTGAACCATTGTGTCCGTTCCATATAGCAATATGGTCTTACACGTCGAGTTTGTGTCGTTCCCTTGTACCGTATAGTACTATGTAATGACTTAGTATCTATCTGACTATCTTAAAATTGGTTTAACTAGTTGTATTTGGAGCTAGTTTTGTAACATTATGTTAGTTATATGAGGAGACTAGTGGCCAACATGCTCTTCCATTTTAAAACAGCTCTTAATTGTTAGTCACCTTTGTGCATCATAAATGCATAAAATTTGAGGAGAGAATTGAACTTAATTTTGATTCTTCATTGAAGTTGTACTGTACAAAGCATGGAAGGATGGACATGATACCCAACTTTTAACTCCCTCCCTTTTTTCTCTCTCTAACACCCACACCCACACCCACACCCACACCCACACCCACACCAAACCATTGGGGTGTTCGATCATCCAACTTGGGTGATTGTGTATATTAATTCTTGAAAGTGGTTGGAGTTTAATTGTGCCGCAAGGCTAGTGTGGTAATTGTGTGCGCTCTTGGTTTGAACCAGTAGAGAGAGAGATTCCCTTTGTTTTCTGGGAAGTAGTATACTGTGTGGTTTTGTGTTTTAGTTTCTCTCTGCCCAACTAATATACTGTGTGACTGTTTGTTTTCATTTCTCTCTGAGCAACATTGACATTGTATATGTCCAAAGAGAAGAGGTGCTCCTTCCTATTGTAATATGTTATATAGGCATAAATAAAAAGTGTTTGTGTGTATTTTCATGTCACCCACCAGCGGGATGCGACGATGAATTATGGTGCTGACATTTCAATTGGCAGAGAACCTTGTAAGCTTCATAGGCCGTGCTCTTTTTTGGTTGGCATTTTCATGCCCAAAACCCACATTTGCATGTATTCTTTATTATTGAGTTGTACTTTATGTCTTTATTTAATTAATTTCTAGAACGTATGTACTAGGGTGTGGAAAGGAATCTCATATGGGTGTATTTATTTTTTGAGTGCGGTAGTTGTTAGTCAAGTGAAACGGGCGTGTTCTTGACACTTTGGAAGAAGATGATTTCGCTCAAGCAAGATGGGCTGTTTTGTCTACACGAAAATTTGCTCTATAAATACCATCCCATTAGGTCATAAAATGTTACCTGCGCCAAAATAAAGTCCAGAACATATATCTCTCATCTCCTCACTCTTTTGGCTGCTAGGGTTTGTGCACCTCGAAGACCAGTGAAGGTTTTTCAATACCTTGCGCAAAATAATCATCTTCGAGGGTTTGTCTGCTTAAACATATTCAATCTCTACCTAAAGCTTTTCGTGGAGTTTGAAAGGCGATTCGATTGGAAGGATTCAAGATTCGGTGATCATGCGGGGGTGTGATGAACGTAGATTCGGCTAGTAGGTCTTAGGATTGAGGATACACGGTCACTGAGTTAGACTTCTTGTAATCACACATGGTTTATACTTTATAGTGCATGATTTCTTCCTGTGATTTTTTCCCGTTTTAGGGTTTTTCACGTAAACCTTGTGCCCCACGTATATTTTCTACTTTGATTTGTGCAATTGGAGTTCACTGGTTGAAGTTAGTTTATTCGTTGCATCGATTCAGAGATTTCAGACCTAATTGTCCATAACATACAAAACCATTTGGTTCGTGGTGTAATTAAATATGATATGAGAAGCGTCTGTATCTCTCCATTGCAAGGTTTTCCCATAACTTACACTAGAGGCTGGGCACGCTCGATGCGTGTGCACATTGAATGATGTATAAAAACTTATCATACATGATGATGCAATGCGTGTGCATGTTGAATACTGTATAGAAACTCAACATCTTACATAAGAAAAATTTGCATATTTCCTCTTAAATGTGAAAAATGGGTTAGATGGATATTTTCTCTTGGTTACAAAGTGGTGTAAAGGGCTAAGTGGACGGAAAAGTGGAGTATCTGACATTGGAAGAACTGGTATGGTGGGGACTCAATTTTAGTTTTTTTTTTCCCCGTTTCTGAAATGGATTGAAGTTCAAACAGAGTAATGGACCGAGTTTGATCACTGTTCCGGACTTCGATAACTGCTGAAAGTTTTGTAGATGGGTTTAGTGTGCCCCGGCAGTTATTGGGTGCAGGGATTAACTAAAATGTGAAAACATTTTTTTGTGTGGCAATTTGGAAGAGCAAAATGTGAGCCAGCCTCAAAGGAGAGTTCACACCAATTGATGCTCTCCCTTTATGGATAGAATAGATATTCCAGGAGTAATTGTTACGCTTACCATCTGTTTTGCTATTTTTTAATTTACCAATTCTACGTGGCATTTCATAGCAGTTTGCTCCCCAATTGCACCAATTGTATCCTATGTGGCATTTCATACCGGTTTGCATAATTGGTCTCGAGTTGTAGCATTTCATACTGGTTTGCATAAATGATCCAGAATTGCACCAATTGTATCCAACAGTTATGAAATTCGCCTCATAGATGCTAAACAAAAAAAAAGGTAGAAGTACATGTAAGCGTACAAATTTTAATTTTCTGTGCATGGGTGTTTCATGGGTAGTGAACAACATTTGGAGTTCATAGTCAGTTTGTATTTGTGTGATTTTTTAAGTACTGGTGGGGGTGTATATTCATGGGATATGTATAGCCTAAGGTCAACTTGTTTTTTTAACTAAAATCTTCATTGACAGTATCTTATTAGGTTATTGAAGCAAGTAGCTAAATGATTTTCTGAGTTTAGAATTGGTTCTTTTGGTATTAATTGTGTTGATTCTTCACAAGTGTATATTCATGGGACTGTATTAGTTAAGTGAATCCCTCCCTATAATCATGGAACTAATTATTTGCCTGAAAGCTTCATTGTGATGGTGTTTTATTCAGTTCTTGAAAATCCTTTGCAATTTTTTTTCCCGGAAGTTAATAGTTGCCCTTTATTTGCATTGGTGCAGATGGAAGAAAGAAAATGGGAGGAGCTCGATAAGGATTGCTTGGTGAATGTGATTAGGAGAGTGGGAGTTGAATCTCTCCTGTTGAGTGTTCCCTTTGTGTGCAAGACATGGTACGAAGCCACGTTGAGTCCTCTATGCTGGCGACGACTTGCTTTTCCCCAAATGTTGCCGGATGATGGTAATGGGACTTACAGTGGCTTCACATCAAGATTAGTGAATAGCTATCAAGTGAAAGGCTACTTCCCTTTCACGAGATTTATCATGTCCATAGTCAAGCGCAGCAATAGATCCGCCACCTTTCTTGCTCTTCCCATCTGTTGCACAAAAGAAGCATTGCTTTATGTTGCAGATGAGTAAGTTTCATAGCTAGATTTGTTCATATCAGTTGTGTAATTTCCCAATGTGCTTTTAGGATAACTAGTGATCCAAAAATTATAACATGGTATCAGAGTATCAGTTACAGGTGGTCTGGTTTAAGCCTTGTTACTCCTATTATCTCTGTCATTATTCCAGTCTGTCTCTTGGTCTTCAAATGAAAGACAAGCTCGCAAGGTTCTTGGTTTTGTTTATAGTTTGGGCCCCATTTTCTTGAGGGTTTACTTTTTTGACGCCTCTTGCAAAAAAAAAAAAAAGGATCGAGGCTGATGTTGAAGCTCTTTTTTTGCAAACATTTTTATTACTTTGTTTCATTGAAGGGTGGAGGGAAGGATAACACTTTGTATTAGCGTTTGATAACCCTTGTTTTGTTTGTTTTATTCACCAGATGTCCGAAATTAAGGGCTTTGTTGCTGCCTTATGAATTTGACTTGAATTACTATAGCATGATCCCGGGCCTTCTAAGCAAATGGACACGTTTGGAGTTCTTGGTACTTGGAGACTGCCTTAATATGGAAGAAATCCTTGCCCAAGTCAATATTCTCTGCAAGCACTTAGTTGGATTTGGTATTGTAAGTGCCTACTTTGAGGAAAATGAAGCATCTGCTATTGTCAACTTTCTGCCAAACATAAAATACCTTTCTCTAAATCATGCATTCATGAAACGGGCTGATCTGGTGACAATTTTGAAGGGATGCAAAGAACTTGTGTATTTTGATGTAAGGCAGTGTCAAGGTTTTGAAGCTGGTGATGGTAAGATACTAAAGCTTGCTTCTCATATTAGAGTATTCAGGGATGAGGGCTCAATGAGGGATGAACGTTTGTGGGCTGAACATTTGTGTGATGGTTGCATTTCATTTCCTATTGACGGGTTTCTTGATGGTTATTGCTCTGACTAATAGCGTTCGGTATTGGGTTTGTACCTAAACTCTCTTTTGTGTTATTTATGCGAGGATGGAAATTTTTATGGAATTTGCTAGTATGTTTTCCGATTGAACTCCACAATATAATAGTGCTTGCTTGTTATTCCGTTGAGAATTCGGCATACAACTTTAGACTATTCCGTTGAGAATTCGGCAGACCACTTAAGACTACATATCCGGTTTTTCAGATTCTCAAACTGCATTAAAGGATTGTCTTACCGCATTTAGTTTACATCCAAAATATAGCAAAAAGTAATTCTGCTTGTTCGTGCAACCTTTGGAGCATAAATGTATTTTCACTAGGTTTTATTCGTTCTCATAATTCAAACAACTGGTATTTATGCATGTCTGGTGCAGACCCCTTGAAATGCCATCTTGAAATGCCATATTGTCTATTTTATTTGGAGCTGAAATGTTGGGCAACACTTTTTGCCTCTCACTGGATGAGTTTTGTGTGTCTTCACTGTGGTCATTGCAGTTTAGTAGTATTACTAACTGGCCTACGGGCACATGAAAAAAAGGTGGAGTAGAAGATAAAAAATACTACTAAGTTTCCTGCTTTTAGATTGTCCTCACGAAGATTGGAAAAAGGGACACGGCTTCAAGAGGAAAAAGGGACACGGCTCAATGTTTGGATTGGGCCTTGGTTTTTTGTATTGTTTGCTTTATTCGGCTTGGTTTGTTGTTACCTCTTGTATTTTATTTTCGGTTGGCAGCTTGCTAAGTAGTTGTTTGGGTTTTGGATAGCAACTCAAGCAGGGTTTAAAATCGCGGTATCGGGAAACATAACGATGTCGGTGATACAATCCAATTATCTGCCGATACGAACCAATATAGGCATACACAAATAAATAACGGTATCGGATGTTTGACATTCATGTTGCGTAACGGCCGATACGATACGCAGCGGTCTTTATTTGAAAACCTAATAGGAGTGATTTGTGAGGGAGCGGGTTTCAACCTTAGCGAAATGTCCTCTCTCGCTTCGATGCCTTAAATTCTTGGCCCTTTATCTTGTTGCTTGTAAGTCATTTCATCATTTGATCATCACTATTCATTATGTATACTAACTGAGAGTGTTCATTAAAAATACAGAGAAGTTCTCTTCTTAGATTCTCTCCTATATATGTGGGCATTTTATCAGCACAATTTGTTTGGTCTGCATATTTTGCTTGTTCAATCTTGTAAGGATTGATTGATCTTTTCTTGGCACACTCGCATTTACTATTTTACCAAACAACACAACTTAAGCCACACATCCTTATGTACATGATTGGGGCCTTGATTGTGAAAACAAAATTACTTAGTGCCCTTGAGGCACCACCATGTGGTGGCCAAGAACTTTTCAACACCATACTTTTTACATGGTTCCCATAAGTAAGTGTATGGGTTCCATGTAAATATATGGTGTTGAAGGCATCTGAGCATCACTAGGGGCACGAAATAATTACTGAACTATGAAACGTGGTTGTAAAAAGTTGTACTATCAGGAAACAAGGAGAACAATTGCATTAAAGAGAGAGACAAGAACCTGAGGACAGTCCCAATACAGTAACTTTAGAAGGACCACCTCTAACCACACTGCTAAAATCATTTGTGCCAACCAATTATCAAATTAGGCCCCGTTTCGCTAAGGTTTTTATTTTTTAAGTACTTTTCGCTTTACGAGATAAGTCATTCTCTCATAATACCTAAATTTTAATTCAAAAAATAAGTATTTATTTTAGTTAGTGGAACACACCCGTTGACCAAGTTCATTGCGAGAGCTACTAGATGAAGGATACAGGTTATTGTTCTCTAGAACAAGTGGGCTCAGAATTAGGGGTGATACCGGTCCGGTTTCGACTTTTTTTTCGGTCGAAACCGGTTTTCCGGTTTGGGAATTTTTGAAACCGGAACCGGTTGAGATAAA
>JAOTQK010000024.1:6140361-6165197 GCA_025642025.1 Rhododendron ferrugineum | reverse complement strand
ATTATATATATATCCGGTTCCGGTTTCGACCGGTTTTGAGAATACGGAAACCGGAACCGGAACCGGAAAACCGGTTTGTAAAAATTTTAAAACCGGAACCGGATCGACATTATTCGACCGTTTTAAAAATTCGGTTCGGTCCGATTTTTCCGGTTTCGATCGATTTTCCGGTTTCGGCTAACACCCCTACTCAGAATGGACCAAACTGGACCAAAGTCGACAAGATCGAGTCTGGACTGGGCTCAGTCCAGCTGATGCGCTCTCTCTCTCTCTCTCTCTCTCAGGCTAACTGCCACTGACCGCTGGAATGTCCCACCACTACCACCCCCCTCACCTTGGTCACTTTCTATCTCTGTATTTTTTCTCTTTTCAACAGACAACCCTTTTTCTTTCCCACCTTTCCTCTCACCTCTCCCCATGCATACACATGTTAGATACATATGTACACAATGGCACTGTACATGTGAAACAAGAAAACAAACACATACCCCAGGATTCGCAGTATATGCTCCAATGGTTCCATCCATCCAACAAATTCTTATCCCTTTTAAGAACCCTTTTCCACCTCCTTTATATATTACCTCTAATCTCTCTCTCTCTCGATCGATTCATGTAAGCTCTAGGCACAGCCATGTCAATTGGGATTCCTCTGTTTCTTCTGGTTAGCTTTGTTTTAGCTCGTGGCAAAAGAATTCCAACGACCCTCGAAGGACCCTTCAAGCCTGTGACGGTTCCACTTGACAACAGCTTCCGTGGAGGGGCAGTAGATTTGCCGGAAACCGATCCGCGGGTGCAGAGGACGGTTGTAGGGTTTGAGCCTGAGCAAATATCTGTCTCCCTCTCCTCAACTTATGACTCTGTTTGGATTTCTTGGATCACTGGTATGTTTGTTTCCAATTTTCATCCTTAACACGATTTGGATTTAAATTAAATTTGAAGAGATACAGAAGTCAGAAGATGCGGCATCTGAGTTGGGGTTTTGGCGTATAATGCATTGGTTAAGAAATGGAATCAATTCATGGGTTGGCCTGTTTTCCAGGAAAACAATTTTTTTCCCAGACTATGCTATATTGATGACTGTGTGGGGCCACTTCTGAGTGCTACACGAAGTGTTCTTCAGTTTTAAAATAATATTTTGAGTGAACTTATGAAATTAAGCTAATCGGATAATTGTATGTGTTTGATCAAATTATCTAACTTTTCATTTATCCTATTGAGCTGATTTTTTACAAACTAACTTAAAATATTCTTTCAAAATTAATGAACGCCTTGGATTTTTTTTTTGTGGAACCCTAAAGTGGGTCCCACACAGCTATCGGTACCCTATCAGTATGCTTTGCAACGGGACACATAGTATTTCGGTTTATTTAAACTATAAAAGAGTGATTAGTGTTGTCCATCTTCCTCTGGGTACTTTTCTTTTTATTATTTCTTGAAACTGCTTCTGAATGTTTGTATATATGCCTCAATGAACTTTTATTTTATTTTATTATAATGTTGACTTCATAGTTCACTGTTAGATTAAGTTCTGATTGGCTGATTTATATAAAGCCGAATTAAATCAGTGCTTGGGTTGCTTTCCGATTAGAAAATAATGTTTTTGCTTCCAAAGTAATTCAAATAATACAATGGTGATTCATGAATGGAAAAAGATGATTAATGGAATGAATGTTCATTCTCAAAATTGGTTATATGCGTTTGTAGATAGCCCTAAAGGAACTGTGAAATGATTTCGTTTCCTGCTGTTTGATTAAGTCTTTTGACATGGCTTAAATCATTGTTCATATACACAAACATGGTTGATGAATAATGAAATTGCTACTATCTCAAAAAATTAAACACTAGGCCAGCATCTGAATATATCGTAATTGATCTTCTGTGTTCAAATGCATACGCGAAAGACATTGGATGCCAGTTATTTGAGAAAGTTTGGTTAAATTGCATTTTAGGTGAATACCAAATCGGCGATAAGATTAAACCATTTAATCCTGATATGATTGCAAGTGTTGTTTACTATGGGAGGGTGAGATTTGCATTGACTCGTCAAGCGACTGGCCATTCTCTCATCTACAGTCAACTTTATCCTTATGAAGGCCTTCAGAACTACACTTCTGGAATTATACACCATGTCCGTCTCACAGGTATTATCACCAGTACAGATTCTGAACTTTCCCACAATTTTCAATTTAATCTAGATTTTTCAAAAATTCCAATTCAGGGGGATTCATGTCACACTAAAGAATCCACTTATGTTAACTTGCGCATAAGGTATACAAATAAGGTTTCCTATGAATTACTTTTTTTAGGTGTGAATAAGAAATTCATTGACAGAAAACATTATTTTTTGAACGGCTATTGGCAGAAAACATACTTTCAAGAGCCAAGGCAAACCTTCCAAACCAACAAACAAAGGAACTAAGCTCAGCTAAAAAGCTGAGGCAAAAATCCTATGGGGGATTCACCAACCGCTGCAAATCATTTTTTACTTAGGGGAGTTGGTGAAGAGAACTGGGAACTCCTAATATGAGCATCAAAAGAAATTTTCTGTAGTACATAGGACTTTTTAATGCCTTGGAATAAGAGTTCCTTTCTTGCCAAATGTAGAACCATCATATTATCCCCATAAGGCATGAAATCTCAGCTTCCCAATATGTTGTTCTTTAGAGTTTCCACCTAAATGACAGACGTGCTTCCTGATATTCCTGGAGTACGTGCAGCCAGAAATAATATAGGATGCAGTGTGTAGTTCCTGCCAGCAGAGAGCTAAAGATGACGGAATAACCCCCCAATTACTGAGTTTATCTTTGATTCTGAGCTTCTTTTCTGCGGCCATCCATGGAATAAAACTATGTGTATATATACATGTAGGGAACTGAACTAATTTGTGCGAATGCACAATAGGGCCATGGGTTCTAATGGCATCCCACGTAGTTGCAGCAGAAAATGTAGAAGTGGGAGAAACTGCCCATAAAACTTTATCTTTAACAGTGGAAGTAGGCTCAAAAAGTGGCTTTAGAGAAGTGGGAAAGGGCCATGTCCATTGAGCATCAGATTACCAAAGATACCTTCTGAAAGGGGAATCTCTGAAGAATGAAGTGCTCATTTTGGTTATTACTAGAAGTGCTTTATTCCTTTGATACTCTCAAGTTTCTGATTGACACCAGATTACATAGTCAGTTTATGTGCATGAGCATTTACATTTAATTGGAACTATTACCGGCTGCCACAAGATTAATGTCAGTTGATTTTTCCATTCAAAGTGCCTCGGCCCTCTGCTAAAGAGTTAAGATTCTAATATCCTAGCACTTTCTGGAAGTTAATGCAAGCGATGGATGGTCGGTCGAAGTTTTTCTCCTCTAATTATGTTACACTTGGTTTCTGTGAAAGGCCCATGGACTATGAGTAAATATTCCCATATGAATGCTTAATTGCTTTTTCGGAATCAGTTTTCAAGAACACTTTTGGATTATTATGGTTAAAGAACTTGCTCTCAAGGAATTTTTTCAGAACAATGTCTATTTTAAGAATGTGCCGATAATTTTGTTTTGTTTTGTTTAATATCTATTTCAGCTAAAAAAGAAACTATTACTATATGATAACCATGAGTAATTATCTTTTTAAGAAGACAATTTTTTTTAGGAAGTGTTGTGGAAAACTGTTTTTGAAAACAGCAAGCAAACAGGGAATACTATTTCTACTCAGCTCAGTCAGCTTCTTCCTTTGTCTGCCCCTGCTCCCACTGTTTTCCCTTTTTAACTATGGTAGGGGGGATCCTATGGACGATCGTATGAGGTTTCTACGTTGCAGTTTCTACTTGGTTTTAGATTGAGTTTGGGATCCTTAATTCAGCTTCAAGGTTTGAGGATATAGATACGGACACCTATGATCCATGTAGACTTTGCCATTAAATTAGATGTTATGACCCTTTTGTCAGAGTAGAACAACCAAATGGCAGCCCAGAATCTATACAAACTGACAAAAATTAACATACTCTAGCACAAGATCATGCTATGGTTTCTAGAATCAGACTTTGAAGTTTGGATAATGTGTGGAAAGAATAGAGAAGCATAATCAAATGGGAAGTAGATACGAACAAAGAAACTTGAACCCATGACCTTCCCCTCACATGAGCTCTGGTACTACGATAAATCATCATTCGCCCCAAAAGCTTAAGGTATTTGGGAAATGGACTATACTAGGCATCTCCAACAAGGTGCACATATAGCACTGTTGACACGAAACATTTGTGAGCCCTTGTACCTGTATTCCAGCTTTGATGGTAGTTTTGCAATAACACATATACAAAACGAAAACTCTTACATGTTATGGTATATTATCACATTTTTCCGCACAACATGCAACAACATGCGTAGACCCATCAAATGGTGCCACTCCCGGATTGAAATCCTGGCTCCGCCACTATTTAAGCAATAATATACTTCTAACAATCATGCAAATCACATCCATTACAGTTGACTTCTTCAGAGAAGAAAAACATAGTGATATGAAGATAAACAAAAGAAAAACAGAACCGAAGTATGTCCTTTATTAATATTTAGCTTTTATTATGGTGTCAAGACTTCTCTACTTCACTATATTTGAGGTTGTTCAGTTTGTTTTTTCAGGGTTGCAGCCCGATACAGTATACTATTATAAATGCGGAGATCCTTCTATACCAGCAATGAGCAATGCATTCTATTTTAAGACAATGCCTGTTTCTGGTCCAAGGAGTTATCCAAAGAGGATTGCAGTGGTGGGAGACACGGGCCTTACATACAATACCACTTCAACAATTGGCCACTTGATGAGAAACAGTCCTGATCTTGTTCTGTTAGTCGGGGATGTTACTTATGCTAATTTATATCTCACAAATGGTACTGGGTCCGACTGTTACTCTTGTTCATTTGCAAACACTCCCATTCATGAGACGTATCAGCCTCGTTGGGATTATTGGGGCAGGTAACATTCAAGTATGTCATTCTCATAGTCATCTTCATTTTTCTCCTTTCTATTTATTTGGTACAACAAATCTGTCAAAAACCTTTTAGTGGGCAATAAGATCAAACAGGATAGGCTTCTGAACAGTAAATGCAGGTGGTTCACCATTTTTTATAAAACTAATTTAAGCATAAGCAATGATTAGACAACAATAAGAAGAACATTGGATCCCTCCTATAATACTCGAAGAAGTATGTGGAATGGTTCAGAACTATGTTTCCTGGTACAAGTCTCAGTGCGTGTGTCTGTCCGTGTTAAGGTGTCAGACCTTTTGAAACTTTAATCTTGGGATGTTAGGATTTTGTGTCCAAAGGTTGGGTATGGTACAGAAACACATCCTGAACTCATTGTATTACCATCACTCCATCAGATGATATTCTTAGATAATGCGTAGCGTGTCGTTAAGGGGTTAAAAAACATGGAATTTTAAGTCCCATCCTGGTGGAAGGCTCAAAATATTTCTTTTCTAGCTAATGTGAGACTATTTTTCTTCAAATACTGTAGGAAATATAAGATGCAAGTGTCCAGATGGGATATATGGTCACTTGTATCCCCTACACCAGTCCTTGTCATGTCCATCAGAGATTCAAACATGGGTATTGTGGTGAAACTGAAATAGTTCATAAAAAACACTGATTTTGAAGATTTGAAACAGTTCTTGGGATGAAAGTCATGTCAAAGCTAGTGCTTAGTTGTTTAGATGCATATGATCTCGCAAAACCATATTGAGTGTCAGTAAACCTTTGCCAAGCAATGAAGAAACATACATGACATATCCCAGCCAGGACATGGTACATGCTTCCTGTTTATTCAGGTGGATTGCTCCCCTAGATTCAACTCAACCACTAACACCTGACAACCATTGCATGGTTCTACTTACTATAGGGTTCGTTGTGTTTTTTTTAGCCCTTTTTATATTTACGTATTTCTTTTACTGCAATTCAGTGCAATGTATGTTATGCATGTATTATGGGATATGTTAATTTCAGGTTTATGCAGCCTCTGGTGTCCAAAGTTCCAATAATGGTGGTAGAAGGAAACCATGAACTAGAACTACAGGCTGGAAATGTGACCTTTGCAGCTTACAGTTCTCGATTTGCATTCCCGTCCAAGGAAAGTGAATCTCTGTCCACATTCTATTATTCTTTCAATGCTGGGGGCATACATTTCATAATGCTTGGGGCCTACATTGATTACAATAAATTAGGTAAACATAAAACTTCAGCCTCCCTTCGATTTGTCAACCTTTATATTTGTAAGGACAAGACTACGTCACTCATTGTATGTTCGAGTTTAAGCAACTGCTTTTAAGGAATGTTCTACAAACATTGATTTAAGTTAGTAGAAGATGGGAGTATAACCGGGGTTCACTCTAAATGTTTCAATCTTGCACAACTTCAGATTAGGTTTTGGTCTTATAAAATTCGGTAAACCTGAACTAAGTTAAAAGCAAAGAATTTCTTGCACAATTTTATCCTGTAGACTGTAGAGGTTCACTTGATTTTATTAGACTGTGGATACTGAAAATGCAAATTAGCCACCAAGAAATCTTGGAGTCATAACTCACCACCAAGTGTCACTTATGTTTAAAATTCATGCCTGTAGCTATGGAGATCTCTAACTTCCCAGAATCCCGTCATAGGAAATCAATACAAATGGTTGGAGAGAGACCTTGCTAAAGTTGACAGAAAAGTGACTCCATGGTTGGTAGCTACTTGGCATCCACCTTGGTACAGCACCTACAAGGCACACTATAGAGAGGCAGAGTGCATGAAGGTAGCAATGGAAGAACTTCTCTACAAATACGCTGTCGACTTGGTGTTTAATGGACATGTAAGTGCCTATTTTCATTGAGTACTGTTTGTCTATAATGGTGTTTGTTACGGACTGTGTGATTCTAATATGATCAATGTGAGCAAAAGAAGTTGAAGAGACACTCCCACACCCATATATAAGATCTTGGCACGCAAATCTTTTGAAGCTTGACTGACCTCTTATTCAAACGATAACAAACAATGCAGCTTCAACCTTCTTCTAGCAAGAAACTTTGAAGTTTATAAAACTATATTTTCGTGATTCTCCCATCTAGGTTGCCCTACTTTGACATATTGGAACAAACCCATTGCTCAGCTCTAGCCTCAGTGGTGTAACCTTCCCTTCTCTCCAAAATTAACCCTAGACTAAGAATCTATCTGTTTCACTCTCTTTCTTAAATTCTTACTTTCAAGTTGAAAATGTCGAACCTTTTCGTCTTGATCTTCAATGTTTTACAGTTTTAGATTGAAGGGTTAGGGACTGAATAAAACTTATCTGGTAAAATGAATATCTCCGTTTTTTTTTGGGTCATTATAATTTAAGTTTACCAGTCTTGATTTTTATTTACTTCAGATTTTGACCTTTCCTTGTGAAACTTCTTGATAAGGAATACTTAAGCATAAAATGTTTTTTTTGTTGGCTTAGAACAGACACAAGTAGACTGGAAGATCCTTTGACAAATTTTTTTTGTCCTCCTTGGGAAACTTTGTTGTTCAACCTTATGAAACTATGCTTTCCTAATTATGTTCAAAAGCATTATCACAGTTAAACACTTTTTGATTGGCTCATACAGAACGGAAGGAAAGTGGTTTGTTTCTTATAGAGCTTTTATTTACGTTCATATCCGCCAACTATCATACCTTTTTTTTTTTTTTTTTGTTCCGGTAAGACCATCTTACTTTAAGACAAAAGAAGGTGTTTTACCTGCATTGATTCTGTTTCTTTCAGCCATTTGTGCCATGGCTGAGCGAGTAAAATCTGGCCATGTTTCATAGAAGCAATTTACTGAAAACATCATCAGAATTGTCATACTAGTAATCTTATTGTCATACTGATAATCTTTTTTATGACAAGATGGCATACTGCCGACAACCTCTAAGAAATGCTGCGAAGTCGAACTGGACCTTTAGGACATACTTTTCTCACTGGCAATACCTCATATTAGAATATGAGCTTTCAATTTGATGACTTAAAGTCCGCATCGTCATCTGAATTCAACATCACTGGAGTAAGAAATAATTTGGGGCATGTGCATGAACTGTTACCTTATGTTGGTGCAATTGCCGCTTCCCCATATTTGTAAAAATAAAGATAAAAGTTGACGACGTACATATTATTCCAAGGAAAATTAATATTCTGTACATAAAGCAAACAAGTAGTACATCAATTTTGTATCTTTTAGATTTACATATTGGTTTGTGCATTCGCAACTGAGTACATGTTTAGAATGGCAATGGTGCTAATTATGCCGCAGAAATTGACAGGTCCATGCATATGAGAGGTCTAATCGAGTATATAACTATACCTTGGATCCATGTGGTCCTGTCTATATCACAGTTGGTGATGGTGGTAACCGAGAAAAGATGGCAATACCTCATGCTGACGAACTGGGTAATTGTCCTGACCCATCCACCACACCAGATTTTATGGGTGGATTCTGTGCATACAATTTTACCTCAGGCCCAGCAGCCGGTAGGTTCTGTTGGGATAGGCAGCCTGATTACAGTGCACTCAGGGAAACTAGCTTTGGCCATGGGGTTCTAGAGGTACCCGCATTTCTTTCTAACGCACTGCATTGAACATTTCTGGCCATTTTACTCAAGTATGACGAAATACGAATGATCTTGATAAATCATTAAGAAGATATTTTTGAGGAGACCAGCGTAAGTATTTAGCCGTTTGAAATGATTGGGGAAATTCTTCTTAGAAAAGACTGCCATGATATAAAAAACTCAGGGCAACACAAACAAAACCAAATCATCAGTCAAATCACTATCTTGCAATCACGTGATCAAAAGTTCTGTCTCGGCCCAAAAAAAAAACTGAACAGAACAGAACTTGTTCTTTTCTTTGCCATGGCACTAAAGAAGTTCTTACCCAACTGTCCCGGGCAGGACACAAGGATCCTGGTCGATACAACTGGGATGATGTTATTACATATCCACTGGTTTCCCGTTTATTTTTCTAAAGAAAGTTTTTTATAAGAGATCCTAAAAATAGTAAACAAACTCTCACAAAAACCTGTTTTGCCGTTCTTGAGCCAAATTTTGCTCTATAAGTAGTGAAGCCATTTTCTTGCCACATCCTCAATTAGTGTAAGAGCTATTTTGGTTGTCATCCAAATCTCCAGGACACTCAGGTGTGGTGACTTGCAATGGACAAGCACCTAGAAATATTACTGCAAGGCATATAATATTTAAAAGTTGAAGATCTCCACTAGCCATAGATTTCACTTATGCACTTTTGCTTTCAGAATGAGTGATTGTAGAAACTAGAAAGCCTTCAACGGTATGGCTGAAATATCAACTTTGAGCATTGACATGGGTGAACTTATCAGATTATCTCCAATAACTTGCCATTTCTTTTTCCAAAACAATTTTTTTGGCAAGAGATCCAGAAAACTGTGAAGCCAAATTTGGCTTTGGCTCGAGAAAACTGTGAAGCCATTTTCTTCCCACATCCTCAACAAGTGTGAGAGCTCTTTCGGAGCCTCTAGCTATATGTGTCGTTCAAATCTGCGGGACACTCGAAATGTTCTGCCCACAACCAATTGTTTGGGTCAGTAACTCTTTGAAAGGAAAATGTTATATGAAATCCAAAACTAGTGGTAGTGAGTTATGATAGACAAGCTATGCGGATAATATTTCAGCTTGTAGATTTCCACTAGCCATGGACTTCAGTCGTGTAAACATGCTCTCAGAATGGAGATTGTAGAAAGCCTTTGATGGTACGGCTGAACTTTCAACTTTGGAAAAGTGATGTATTTCACAGAGAAAAATGTAGTACCGTGTAGTAACTAGTGACATGATTCTGAACAAGAAAAAAAACAAGCCATAGACTTTTAGAATATGAAATACTTTCACCTAAACTATAGTTGCATTTGGGTGGCTTATTAGCCTATCTAATCTTGGGGTACTGAGTGACTATTATTCTGCCTCCTTGCAATGGTAACTCATATTCATCCAGTACTTCATATCTGGCCATGTCAATGCTAGAATTTGAAACTAGCAATGTTTTGTGGCAGGTGAAGAACGAAACCCATGCCCTATGGTCATGGTATCGGAATCAGGACATGTACGACATGGCTGGAGATCAGATCTACATTGTAAGGCAACCTGATAGGTGCCCAGTGGAATGAAAGGTAATCAGTAAATGTAAGTAGAAAACGGAAATGAAGCTTATTAGGCAAAAATGAAAGGAAAAATTCTTTCCAACTGTAAAACCCAACCATCAACAATAACATGAATAGTGTTTGATAACTGACAATATGCTGCTCTGGTTTTTCTTCATCCACACTTATGGTGAGTGTGGGTACGTTGCCTTAACTTGTCTTTTCAATACGTAGCTTATTCACACATTTAGTGAACTTTTGACCAAAACTTCAAAAAAAAAAAAATACAGAAAAGAGAATTGTAAAAGCAAGAAATTCACAGTGAAACCTTAAAAAGTTTAGAAAACACAATAATAAATCATTTGGAATCATTAGGCCAACTTCAGCCTTAGTATGTATGCCTGCAATTGATCTACCCTTTTTGTGGCTTCATCAGGTTAATGAGTTCCAATAAGTTGCAAGCAATATGCCTTGAAAGACAGACATTAGAGAATATTTTGTAGCACAGATGGTCAAGTATCGGAGGTGCATTTGGTTATTGTGGCCATTACCTTCCACATTCTTGGATACATGGATTAGTACCATTGAGCAATTTGTAACAGAAATAACCAAATAAAAGTGTTTTAAAAGACTATTAAAGTTGAAAATAAAAAATCCTCATTTTCAGCCTTTCCATGCTCATACAAGTCTTTTTTTGCCTTCCGTTTAAGCTGAAAATGGGTGGTTCGAGCAGGGGGAGGAGATGTTGGTGTTTCAGTTTGATAAATCGCAGAAGTAATGCGAATGGAGGGAAATGAATCTGTTGTTAATTCTTTTCAGCGTAAAGAGCATGTCGACAACTTCATGCAAAATAATAGTACTAATATATGAGGGAAAGATAAGAAAGGCGGATGTACAGGGAAGGGAATGCAGTAGTAGGCCCAATTCTTTTTCTCATATTTGGTTGGTTTAGGAAAATGAGAAGAAAAGAAATAAATCTTTTTCCTTTTGTTCAAACATATAGCAAGTGAACGCGTTTAAGTATTCAGTAATTCCATATCCCTATCCCTTGGCAAATCTATGACCTAAATACAGCGCATAGTGATTCTCTTTGCCTTCTAGTTTTCCCTCCCTTTTATCTGTACGTAAATGCAACTTCATTGAGTTTTACCTTTCTATTGATTACCCAAGGGATAGAGGGGGTCCAACGCGTAGATTGAAAATGCCTAGGCGACTGACAAGTCGGCTGTTAGGTGCTAGGCGACCGACTAGTTGGCCCCCAAGGCACTAGGCGCCCCTCTTCTGTCGGACTAATGCCTAGTGATTTTTACAACACTGTATGGAAGATGCTGAGATCAACAATATAGGCCTCAACTGCAAGCAAAGTATCATCCTTAGGATCAACCTAGCTTTAAAGATGTTCTGGAAATTGTAACTTAGAAATGGGACCATCTGGTCTGGACATCAGTTGGATTCCCAGAATCACTTTGAAATGTTCTTTTACATTTTACCAAGATCTTGGATGGTCGCAGCTTTCTAAATCATGGAACCCGAACTTTGTTAAGGCCGTGTCTGAATTATCGATGATACGAACAAAGCCTAATAGCAATTAAATCCACACACAACCTGCTTAATTCTTTGTGTTCTGGGCATTACAATTTACCATAGTAATGAATCAATGATGCTAATAGACAACCACAGCAATATTTGAAATGGACCGCTGAATTGAATTTGAAACATCTATGATCGAATGGAGATTGAAGGATTCGCTTAAACGTAGAACTGCCCAACCATTGAATTGAATTCGAAACATCTACATTTGGATGGAGTTTCAATGATCAACTTAAACCTAGAACTGCATGCCTAATGCATAACCAAAAAAAGTTGAAAAAAAAAAAAACTTTTTCCAAATCAGCTGTTATTTAGTTAATTTGGTAACAACTTTTTTACCATCAGAGCACAAAATGAAGCTAAAGATCAAATGCTATTCTAATCGAAAGAAGGCCCCAATTTCTACCAAAACTGTAGCAAACCTAGTCTTCTTCCACTTCAAAACGGCCTAAACCTAAATGAACTGCCATATGAACGACGCAAGAAGCGAGCAAGAGAGCGAAATCAAGACTTTGAGCATTGACAACTCCAAACAAGCTTTAGAATTGTTGTTGGTGATAGGTCCCAAACCGGGTGTGAGACCTCCGTTGTTGCCAGAGAATGGCCCGGTGGTTCCTGGCGGGGGTGGTGTGTATAAAGATGGAGTCCTTGGTGTCGTTCCGGGCGGTGTCCCACCAGTTCCGGGTGTTGTTCCTCCTGTTCCGGGCGTTGTTCCTCCCGCTGTGCTGCAATTATTAAGAATCAAAGACCCTTAATTACTAGCGATAAAAAATAACTCCCTCAATCCCATTTTGTTTGTTCATTTTCAAGAGTTGTGTTTTTCAATCAAATCAACAAGTAATGTATTTTCTTGACTAGCTTCTATTTTTATTTCTTAAAAAGCACTTTTAAAGAGTGTGCATCTAGTTACTCTCTGATAAAATCATCTAACAACGAACAAAGTATATATTAAATCTAGACGATTATTTGCTAAATCCGGGGTAGGAGATTAATCACAAACAAAATGGGAGTAGAACATATGTCTCAAGCAATTTTCCCAATATCATTATTGAGGTTCGAAATCTTATCACAAACTTGTAGAATCCAATACAAGCTTGTATGAATCTCATTGCCCATCCTATCTACTACTCAGTGTAATCATTTCATTCAGTTTTTCCCTCCCCCATAAACAACTTACTCCATTGATAGAGCTTGTCCCATATTGATTAAATATAACATCCAAATCTAGTACATGAGCCTGTGCGGTCTATCTATTCATTATCAATTGGTTTTAAGTTGGATGCTTTAATATGGTATCAGAGTTATGTTTTTGAAGGCTTTTGGACAAGCCTCTATGTCGTTACTCAGTAAGGGTGTAAGTGTTATCCACCATCTGTGAAACCCTTGCAGGTTTATGTTTGTCGATCGCAAGTATCATTCGCTCCACAAGTGTCTGCCACCATGCCTCCTCTGTCCAAAGATCTAGTCGTTCTTCGTCCTTACCCTCACCTGAACTTCATATTGTTCTCTGTAAAGGTACTCGTTCTTGCACCACTCATCAAATTTCTCACTATGTCGCCTATGATCGTTTATCTCCTCCTCTTCTCGCTTTCACTTCATGAGTTTCCTCTATAGATGTCCCTAACACTGTTCATGAGGCCGTTTTTGTCTCTAAGTGATAGACAACAATGGAGGCTGAGATGTCTGCTCTCCATGAGAATGACACTTGGAAGTTGATTCCTCTCCTACCGGGAAAGTCTACTATTGGTTGTCAGTGGGTCTTTACGGTCAAATGCAATACGGACGAGACTGTTGAATGGTACAAGGCACGCCTTGCGGCCAATACTATGCGCAAACATATTGAGTTGATTATGCAGAAACTTTTTTTCCAGTCGCCAAAATTACCTCTATTTGGGTTCTTATTTCTCTGGCCGCCGCCGCTAACCTTGGTTAATTGTCCCTTGTTTCAATTGGATGTGAAGAATGATTTCTTACATGGTGACGTGCTCGAAGAGGTATACATGGAACAACCACCTGGATTTATTGGTCAAAGAGAGCATTCTCAGGTTTGTGGTCTTTGCTGAGCTCTAACATGTTTTTATTTTCATGCTAGTGTTCAAGTTTTCATAGCACTTCGTGTTTCCCTAAATTAAGTGAACAATATTTTTACCACCAAGGTACGTAGTAGCCAAGTGGCTCATGATTCACTCCCGTAGGGTTTGGTGGCCTTGAGGTCACGAGTTTGAGTCGTGCTAACGATGCCCTCTCGAACTTGGTCCTCCTACGAAGCCCAATTGTGGTCCACTAGTCATTGGTGGGACAGTAGTTGCTATGGCTCTTTGGTCACTTTCGGGGCCTGCCACGGTTCTGGATTCCTTATGGTTATGCCTAGGGGAGGGTTGTTGAACCTCTTTTGAATTCTTAATTGTTGGATTTGCGCAATTATTTTAGATTAGTCATTGGTTTCGATAAGAACAATTTATAATTTAGAATTAAAATATACTCACTCTGTCCCAATTTAATATTTGTTTTTAGGAGTTTGTGTCACTTTTTAATTGAATATATCTTGTAATTTATAATATTTTATATGATTTCAAAAATATTGTATTACAGAACTAATCGAGACCTATCAAACATGATCCATATTCAATATAATATTCATTACGAATTTAAATATATAACTAGTTTTTTAACCGGTTAGAATAGAACGAGTGACTATTAAATTGGGACGAAGGGAGTAATGATCTAAAGCAAAAAAGATAGTTTGAAAAAAGACAAATTTATTAATTTTTTCATCATTTTTTGTTTTTTTTTTTTACGAACGCAGAGGCAAATGCATTTACTATTTTGGTAATGTACACAAGTGACTAGGCAAAAGCCCTATTCAAATCTGCTGTTTTGTACTTTAGCTAGTCAAAAGTTCTACGTGTCTTCTTGCAATCTCTCTATAGTCTATACTATCACAGCTACATGCATAATGTTCTAACTTTCTTTTTAATAATTAATTACTGGGCTTTGTTCTCGGAGGAGAGAGAAGAAGAGGGTTGCATGGGAGAGAGATGAATGTTTGTGTATGTTTTACCTTTGCTACAATGCCTAGCTTCTTTTGAGATGTACTGTAGCATTTTTGTAAAATGCCTAGCTTGATAGCTAGGCTGTTGCACCCTCCTTTTTGTGAAATCACCCTCTATTTTAGCTAAAAGTTTGATATAGAGGCTTGTGCACATTAAAGAGGTGAATATATCAACATCTAAAGGTGTACCTCGAAGACGATGGATACACACAAGATCCATAACCTGAAAAAGCAAAAATAAAATATTAGAAAAAAAATGCGATGATTACATTTACCTAGTTGTAAAGAATAAAGATGTCCAATAAAGTGTGGCCAAATTTCAGCAAATCTATTTATTATTATATTTATGATTATCTTGTTCAAACATAAAAATGCGAAAAAAGAGAGTAATCTAAATGAGCAATGCTAGGAGCACAATTTTTTACAACAACTTAGGACACAATTGTGTCCACAACTATTTGATGCATGTGATCCTTAGACCAGGCTCTAGGGCAAGGCATAAGAGGCTGTTGCCTTAAGCCCCCATATTTTTGGCCCAAAATAGTGCCCCCAACGCCAAGTAAATATTATTTTTTCTATTCTACAAAGTTTGTCCAGTTTGCAAAATGAAAACTAAAAAATAATGTATTTTTTTTAAAGAAAAAATTCAAACTTTTTTCATATACTAAAAGAACTCAGCGATATCTAATAAATTGTTGAATTTTTTTTGAGATTTTCTTGCAAAAATTGTACTATTTTTGAATTCTCGTTTTGCGGACTGACAAATTTTATGGGACGGAGGGTTAGCCAGCAATATCAGCGGCTATCTGCCTTTGGACCAGCGGTGGGGCATTGTTCTTGTACAAGCAGGGTGATGGTTCGAATCTTACACAATACAATAAGCTTTTGTCCCTTCGGGGACATCCGATAAAATTGGAACTCAAGCCTTCGGGGACATCCGATAAAATGGTTTGAAAAAAATCCTTCTTGAATTTTTGCCTCCTGAAATTTGAACTCAGCCAAAATGGATTTACATGTAGCAATGGCACACGAAGAATTTACCCAAAAAATGGCACACGAAGAGAGAGAGAGAGAGAGAGGTGACTAACTGGGGTCAGTTTCGGCAACGGTTGCAGTTCCACCGAAGTTACAGCTACCAGGGGCATTAGCCTTGCGCTGGTAAAAACTATTGAAGGCATAAGAGGCATGGGCCTGAATCGTATTAGGCAGAAAACACAGCCCAGACGACAGAATCGGCGAGCAATCGGCTCCGGCTCCGCAGGCGTAGTCCAGCGCCGTCTGCAGCGCCGGACTGCTGGCGTCGCTCCGAGCCACGCACCACGACGCTCCTGCTACCCTCACGTACGACAACTGCGCCGCCATTAACGAGAGAAATACTGCTGTTATACCCACTGCCTTAAACTGTGATGCCATGGCTGGAAACGGAAGCTGTTAAATATGGCTGCTGCTGTGGAGTGGGTAACGTGGGTTGCCGAAGGGAGTGAGGAGAGAGAAGGGAAGTCTAGAGAGAGAGAGAGAGAGAGTCAAGTGTTGCTCTCTTTACTTTTCCACTGATCTGTTTTTGCTTTTCTTTTCTTTTGTTTTGTTTTGCTTCTGTCTTCTCTTTTGTCTTTTGCTTTTTTCTCTTTTTTGAATTTGAAATGTGTGAAATGTTTTTTGTTTATTTATAGTCTGCCAATTTGGGTGACGGTCCAAAAGCGTGGTTAAGCATTTAATTTTGACATTTATGTATTTGACATCAATTAAATGGTAAACACGTAAGATATTTGCACGTTTATCGGACATAATTAAGTTTTTCGGTCATAATCTAGCTTTTATTGAAAGAGTTGCACGGTAATATTTTTGTTTAATTGGCGAAAGTTGGTATTGTTAGAATACTTTCAATTAAAACATTTGAAGAGGAGTTCAACTTGTGACCTCATTTCTTCAAACACTTAAGTGCATTCCTGATCTCGTTGAGCCAAAGGCCTCTTGCGTGTAACATATATGCATGAGATGTGTGATTCAACCGTCATAAAAGAAGGTTACAATTTGGTAATAACAAAGAGACTAATAACTTATAACCGAAGGACGCGCCAATGCCATTTATGAGCCCTACCATGCGTTTATTGTAGTATCTGAACCGTTCATCTTGTAGGGTCCGTAGAATTTTGGGTTCACGCAAAAGAATCAGCTTTATCGGACATTTATAGATATATCAAAAATTAATTATTGGTTTATAAAATGGACGGCCTAGATTCTATCAATAGTTTTTAAGTTAAAATGTCCATGGCCGTCCATTTTATAAATCATCAAAATTTAATTTTTGATTCACATATCAATGTCCGATAAATCTGATTTCTTGCATGAATACATTACTTTGCAGGCCCTATAAGATGAACGGTTCAGATTAGCGCAATGAGCACACTATGGGGCCCACAATCTCAATGGGAGGCAAAAACCCCATGGTTTCCACCTCATCCGGAAATAAAAATATGCAAATCAAGGAAAAAGGGTTACCATACTAGTTACTTGAGTCCTGTATGGTTTGTACGTTTTATTAGTTTATTACTCCATCCGTTCCCATTTTTTAGTCCATTTTGGGAGTTCATGTCACTTTTCAATTGATTATATCTTGCAATCTATAAATTTTTAGGTAAATTTAAAAATATCATTTATAAGAGCTCATTGAGATCTATTAAACAATATCTATATTGCATATAAATAGCATTGCCAATAGAAGTTGTGGGTATCACATTCACAATGAAAACTTACTCTCTTATGTTTGCATATTTGAGTAATGAGACGAAAGAGCGACTGATATGGGCGTTGGATACCTTGAAGAGATGGATGGTTGAAAAAGGGGCAGCGTTGCCATCGGGGGTTGTTTCAGATAGGGATCTGGGGCTTCTTGGCGCCATTGGAATATGTTTCCCCTTCGCACAGCACATCCTTTGTATTTGGCACATAAACCAGTGTGTAATGAAGAAGTGCAACCCTATGCTTGGTACGAGGTGGGAAGAGTTTTCCGATCCATGGCAGTTGCTTATTCATTCATCGACACCGATGTCTTTGCAACAGAGGTGGAATGCCATGTGCGGGGAGTTTGAGCAATACTCCAATGCCATACAATACCTTTGGGATACATGGTTAGGTCTTTACAAAGAGCGTTTTGTTGCAGCATATATAAACCAGTTTATGCACCTCGGGAGAAATTCAAGCCAAATGTAACTTTCCTATAGTCATTGTATATTCACTGTACTGCACTAAAGAATACTTTATGTAACTTTCCTATTTAATACAGTGTATTATTAAATTGCAAGGCGGAGTCTGCGCATGCGAGGCTCAAATGATACTTAGGAGATACCCTGTCCTCGCTTCAAACATCTTTTCAGAAAATAGAAAAGATGTTGATCAGTCAGTTCGGGAATATTCAGGAGTCATTCTAGAAATCTCTCAACATTCCACGACACATACATCTACATGAAAGCATTTAGTGAAATCAGATGTCGCATTTAGTGAAATCAGATGTCGCATTTCATTACAGGCAATGAACGTGATCCATAAGCAGGTACAACGCACTGATAACGAACCCCCCTACAAAGCCGGCCTTTGCTTTTGTAAGATCAAAAGGACACACGGATTGCCATGTTTCACGATATTGCACTTTACTGTTCTGTGGACAGGCCAATTCCGCTAAGCGCTATCCACCCTCACTGGACTACGTTGTCCATGCATGCCCAGAGGCATACTTACGAGGGAGCACGATTCGATAGGGCAGCTAAGCTTATTGAAAGATTAAATGAAATGGATTCCGACAGTCGAGAGTCTATGATGGACAGGTTTCTCGATGTGGCGGATCCATCTCGTTGCACAGTTCGACCCCTAGCATACAACACAAAACACAGGGGTCGACCTACAGACAGAGATGAGCAAAATAGAGGTCGCATAACTTCCTTCACAGTATCCACTTTAGAATCTCGGGCCTCACGTATTCCAACATCGCGAAGGAGCAATGGGAGGGATCACCTCGTTCAGAAATTTCCTGAGCAGTATCAGCGTTATATTTTCCACTGTGTTGACGTTCGATCCGACGGTCATTGTGGCTTCAGGGCGATAGCCGCGCAACTCTTTGGTTCTGAAGATGAATGGGCTCAAGTACGACGGGACCTTATCCAAGAGATTGAACAAAATTGAGTCTTGTACGATCAGCTTTATCCAGAACGTGATTATGTTTACCAGGTGCTACAAAGACTTCGTTGCTTCCAGCCATCGGCACCAAAGGATCATTGGATGGATTTTATACCATTGGGACTTGTCATCGCATCAACGTACAACGTTGTACTGCATACATTCGATATGATTTCTTCGAGTTGTCTTACTCATTTGTCGTTGAGCTCCCATCCAGTTTCATTCGCAGCGCGCAAACATATAGCTATTGGCCATGTTAATGGCAATCACTTCTTGCAAGTTTTCCTATACCCTCATTACCCTGTACCACTTATCATCATATGGTGGAGGCCAAATGCATCAGTCGAAGCACGCGGATGAACTCATCCTTATGAAGCACGTCTCCAATTGTGGTACAAAGTAATGGAGATAGATCCGCGCGGGACGACGACAACAATTTGGCGGAAATATTGACTAAATTTGTGTATTTATTTATGTTCATGTATTGTTTCTATATACTCAATTATAATTAAATGAAGTTTGATTTCAGTTTGTATTATTGACTGTTCAAAGAAATATAAAGTAAATTTAAGTGGATTCAACATACATAATTTACTTGAAAACTCAAATATAGAAGTTTAAAAAAAATGGACAAAAAAATAAAAACAAAGAGATAATATATTGGGCCCAAAAATATCATTTAATTTAAACAAATTATTTCATATTTAATTTAGACTTATTTGATAGGTTTCGTTGAGTAGATTTCAAAAATATAAAATTTATTAAAAAAAATACATGAAAAAAATTTATTACTCCCTCCGTCCCATTTTCATTGTCCAAAATTCCTCTTTTTTGTGTCCCAAAAAGATTGTCAATTTGAAAAGACAAAGGCCCAAAATTCTTTATTTTTCCCTTTTTGCCCTTCTCTCAAATTTCTGAATGTGTGGAAAGTTTGAGTTTGACATTTGACTTTTGAAAAAGGGAAGTTTGAATTTTAAATTTTGTATGTCTATTTTTAGACTTGGTTGACTTGGTGCATGAGCGGCAAATTCAAGTGGGCCAGAATTATTCCATATTGGTGCTCGAAATTTGTTCCCATCAACTCCAGAAATTTATTCAAGGGTATTTTTGGAAATGTGAAGTTTTGAAAAGATAATCATGATGTTCCCTTAAATTTGTAGTATTTCGGGATTGGACAATGAAAATGGGACGGAGGGAATAGCATTTAAAATTAAAAAAAAAATGAGAGAGAGAGAGAGAGAAAGAGAGAGCACGTGGGGGTGGGGGTAAAAGGGGGAAGGGAAGGGGCCCGTGTCAAGGGGGGCCTGACACGAGAGGGCGATTAACAACTCTCTACAATAATCGGTTATTAAATTTGACAATGAAAAAACTTACATAAATATATGGATTAAATCTGGATCTAATCATTTAATTAAACACCTGTAAAATCCCAAATTTTAGTTAATAAGATTAATTGGGTTAATTTAACTACCAATCTTTAAAACCCATAAGAACCAATGACCAATAGGGTCATTTATCAATGAAAAACGCAGCTCAGTAAGCTACCCAGATTTCCATATTACAGGGCAATCTTCTAAAAATTACTATAAATCGAGTTCTTAATATTTTTGAGCGATTCCAGTTCCAAAAGTTGTGTGATCGGACAAAGTTTAAATGATGCCAGGGAAACCAAGTCAAATTCTCACTTAAAATATAGGAAAATAGACAATTACAGTAGCTACACGAATCTGTCCAACACCAGCTTGACAGATTGCAGACCAGTTTTCTAAAATTCACTATAAATTGAAATCTCAACGGTTTTGAGTGATTCCAGCGGCAATAGAACTAGCTTTAACTCTACTCTATTTCATATGAAGAAACCAAAATTCAATTCCAAGTTAAAGAAAGTGAAAAATCCCTAAAATCGAGACCCTGTTTTGCAGATTTTCGAAAATGAAGGAGACAGCCTCAAACGACGACTTTTAGCACGATATAAATACATAACTAGCTTATAAATACATAGAATGAGTAAGAGATCCCTACCTCATGAGTTTTGAGCAAAACCTGACCGTTTAACCAAGTCAATCGAAATCCAACGTGATCCAATCGTAATTTTTTTTCTTAGATAGATTGAAAGCTCTCGCTCCGTAGACAACTTTAATTCTTGGACTTTACCCGAAATCTTGCTCTAGGAAGATGAAATCATAGAGAGAAGTTGAGGGAGAGTTTTCGGAGGGAGAGAACAGAGAGAGGCAAAAAAAGAGTTAGAGAGAGAAGGTGCGGTAGATTTGTGTCTCCACCCACACACATAATATCTACATATACATTGGCATTTAACACTTGCAGTCCTCTACCAATGAATCGATCATGTTAACCTCAAATTAAATAACCACGTCATTTCTCCTATTTTCACTATCTACGCCTTTACTAACATTTATGGTATTTTAAAAAAAATACGGGTCTCCAAAGGCTGGAAAATGACTACGACAAGCTCCCATTGGAGTTGCTCTTATGATGTTTATATATTTTAAAAAATGTAAAATAAATGAACTCTGTACGATTACACCCAAACATGCTATAATCGAAAATGATATTTAAAATAATGCAATAAAAGATGTCATCCAGGTATTTATTTAGAAATTGATACATACAAAAATCGGTTATTAAATTTGACGATGAAAACACTTACATTAATATATGAGTGAAATTTGGATCTAATCATTTAATTAAACATTTGTAAAATCTCAATTTTTAGTTAATAAGATTAATAGGGTTAATGTAACTATAAATTTTTAAAACCCATAAGAACCAATAACCAATATGGTTGTTTAACAATGAAAACGCAGCTCTGTAAGCTACCCAGATTTCCATATTATAGGGCAATCTTCTAAAAATCACTGTAAATCGTGTTCTTAATATTTTTGAGCGATTCCAGTTCCAAAAGTTGTGCAATCGGACGAAGTTTGAATGATGCCGGGAACCCAAGTCAAATTCTCACTCCAAAGATAGGAAAACAGACAATTACAGTAGCTACATGAATCTGTCCAACAATAGTTGACAGGTTGCAGACCAGTATTCTAAAATTCACCATAAATTGAAATCTCAACGGTTTCCAGTAATTCCAGTAGCAATAGAACTAGCTTTAAGTCTGCTATATTTCATATGAACGAACAAAAATTCAATTCCAAGTTTAAGAAAGCGAAAAACCCCAAAAATCGAGACCCTATTCTGCAGATTTTCAGAAATGAAGGAGATAGCCTCAAATGACGACTTTAAGCATGATATAAGTATATAACTAGCTCATAGACACATAGAATGAATAAGAGATCCATACCTCATGAGTTTTGAGCAGAACCCGATCATTTAACCAAGTCAACTGAAATCCAACATGATCCGATCGTAATTTTTTTTCTTAAATGAATTGGAAGCCCTTGCTTCGTAGAGCAACTTTAATTCTTGGACTTTACCCGAAATCTTGCTCTAAGAAAATGAAATCGTAGAGAGAAGTTGAGGGAGAGTTTTCGGAGGGAGAAAACAGAGAGAGACGAAAAAGGAGTTAGAGATAAAGGTGCGGTATGTGCGTGTCTCTACCCTCACACACATATCTTCATATACATTGACATTTAACACTTTCAGTTCTCTACCAATGAATCTATCACATTAACCTCAAATTAAATAGCCACGCCTTTTCTCGTATTTCCACTATTTATGTCTTTACTAACATTTATGATATTTTAAAAAAAATACAGGTCTCCACATGTTGGAAAATGACAATGACAACCCCCGGCCCGTTGGAGTTGCTCTTATGATCTTTATATATTTTAAAAAATTTAAAATAAATAAACTCCGTACGATTACACCCAAACATGCTATAATCGAAAATGATATTTAAAATAATGCAATAAAAGATGCCATCCAGGTATTTATTTAGAAATTGATACATACAATAATCGGTTATTAAATTTGACGATGAAAAATCTTACATAAATATATGGATTAAATTTGGATCTAATCATTTAATTAAACACTTGTAAGATCTCAATTTTTAGTTAATAAGATTAATGTAACTATAAATTTTTAAAACCCATAAGAACTAATAACCAATAGGGTCATTTAACAATGAAAAACGTAGCTCTGTAAGCTACCCAGATTTCCATATTACAGGGCAATCTTTTAAAAATCACTATAAATCGAGTTCTTAATATTTTTGAGCCATTCTAGTAACAAAAGTTGTGCAATCGGACGAAGTTTAAATGATGTCGGGGAACCTAAGTCAAATTCTCACTCCAAAGATAGGAAAACAGACAATTACAGTAGCTACACGAATCTATCCAACCGCAGCAAAACATGACCATTTAACCAAGTCAACCGAAATCCAACATGATCCAATCGTAATTTTTTTTCTTAGATGGATTGAAAGCCCTCGCTCCATAGAGCAACTTTAATTCTTGGACTTTGCCCGAAATCTTGCTCTAAGAAGATGAAATCGTAGAGCGAAGTTGAGGGAGAGTTTTCGAAGGGAGAGAACAGAGAGAGACGAAAAAAGAGTTAGAGATAGAAGGTGCGGTATGTGTGTGTCTCCACCCACCCACACACACATATCTACATATACATTGGCATTTAACACTTGCAGCCCTCTACCAATGAATCGATCATGTTAACCTCAAATTACTTGGGAGTTTTTATAAAACATTTATGATATTTTAAAAAAAATACGGCTCTCCACATGTTGGAAAATGGCTGTCACACCCCAAAATGAGAAGTGACCGGCCATGAACCAAAAGACCAAAGCTTGTAGAACATGTAGCCTAAAAAGAAATTTTATAAAAACTCCCAAGTAAAGATCCACCACACAGTCAGCCATTTTTTATTTATTTAGAACATCCACAACCAATTAATTCCACAAAAAGAATGGGCACAAACATCCCATGAACAAAATAATATCCAGTGATCCAATAGCAATAAAAGAATCCGGATGTCTGACAAAATGTTTCAATGCGGAAGCGATGAAATAAAACACTAAGCTAGGATGAGACATCCTAAGGAGGTCAACAACGAAATCCCCGAGATGCCGCCAGAGTCCTTACCTAACTTCCTAACTTGCCTGAAAAAGAAGTTGGAATAAATCCGTCAGCTGACGAGCTCAATGAGTAGTAAAGCATGTATAATAATATAGTTCTAAAACATGGCTAAAAATAGATTATCACGTTAACATATTTTGGCATACGATGGTGTGCATCAAACCAACAAATAAGGCCATAAATCATTTACCAAATAGTCTCAATGGTGATCACAATCCAAACTCCAACAACAATGGGGAACCACAATCAATATCGATAGAACCAAGTGCCCGTGAATAAATGTCTCATAATTGGATCCAATATCGTATCTTAGAGTCACCACGAGTAGGCAGCCCGTGGAACTTTTTCCGAAGAACGACCCGGCAAAAGAAAGCCGTTGAGCACTAGAGTCATCGGCCTAACCCGGTCTCTTCTCTAATGGTCAGAGTCACCCGCACACAAAGGATTAATTTCCCTGGACTTTCCAAAATATGTTCCCAACAATATACACAAAGTTCTCACCAAAAAGATTATCAGAACAATAAAGGATTTCACCAAATGTTTTACGCATGCTGATTTAAGTAACCAAATAAATAGTTATGGGTTTCCAATTCCAATCATAAAATCTTTGTAGACACCCCAATCCGAGCCTCGAACGTCCTTTGGGCGCCCCGATGATGAAATAAAGGAAACGATACCTTTGCGAGCTTGAAAAAGGATTTTCTTAGCCCAAACAAAAGCCTCAGTCCAAAAAGCCCAAACAAAGCCTCAGCCCAAAAACAGCCCAAAAAGCCCAAAAACCCTGGACTGAACCTAAAGTACCGCGCGGAGTAAACCTGCA
>JAOTQK010000024.1:6084842-6098507 GCA_025642025.1 Rhododendron ferrugineum | reverse complement strand
CTCTCTCTCTCTCTCTCTCTCTCTCTCTCTCTCTCTCTCTATATATATATATATATATATATATATATATATATACGTGTTCAGGTCCGGACCTCTTACGGTCCGGACCGTCCGTTCAGACCTCCCATTTCCCGATCGAATTTCGATGATCCAAGCCGCTCAATGTGATCAGAACGTGATTTTAAGAGTACTTAGTTGCAATCAGCAAAAAAAATGACCGGGAAGGGCTTGATCCGAGCAGTTTTTTATTGAACGGTTCAGTAAAAATTGCTCAGATCAAGTTCTTCCCGGTCATTTTTTTTGTTGATTTCTCGCAGGTACCCTTAAAATCACGTTCTGAACACATTGAGCGGCTCGGATCATTTCAAATCGATCAGAGAATGGGAGGTACAGACCGGAATCAAGTCAGGACGTCTTGACTTGATCCGGACTATATATATATATGTATGTATATATATCAAACTAGAGCTCCAAACAGCGAACCAGAGTTCGAAACCCCAACCCCCCACCCCCACCACTCCGGCGAACCCTCTCTCTCTCTCTGTGTTGAAACTACAAATCGCGAAACCCTAGGTTTTCAGATTGGAGATGCTCCGGCAAGGTTAAAGCTCCGGCCGCTATCCCTCTCTCTAACCTCTCTCGATCTCCAGCCGTGATTCCTCTCTCCGACCAGTTTTTCAGATTTCTAGATTTTCAGATTTTTCAATTTCCAACGAGGCTTTCCGGCCATTTCCGACGACTTTTAGGTAACTCCGGCCGTCCACTTTCTGGTACAAGTAGTTGGTTTTGGTGAACTATCCATCTTTGCATCTATATCCATCCCTATATACATCAAAGTCATTTTGCATCTCCTTTTCCATCCCCCATTGGAGACCAGATGACCAGGTTTTAGCATTTGGGGATGGATAGTTATTTTTGTGGTTAAAAGTTAGATAGATAATAGGACTCCTCCTCTCCAATGGGAGATGGAAAATAAGGGGATTGATAGTTATTTTAGGATGAAAAATTAATTAACTAACTTTTTTTTCATTTTATTTTCCCCAAATTAATTCAACTTAATTAAAAAATAACAATTTTTTAAACTTCCGTCCTAATTCAACTCACTCCAGCCCCCCCCGCACGATCTCTCTCTCTCTCTCGATCGTCCATCCCCTGCCGATCCAAACCCTTGCATCACGATCGGAAATCACCTCCAGATTCGACCCCAACTCCCGCCGGCGTCATCCACCTCACGGACCCCCTCATCTCCTGCCTCCTCACCTCCAGATTCAAGATTTGCAGATTCCGAGTTCAAGTTTTCCCGGTCATTTCCCGGCGACTCAGGTATACTCCGGCCGTTCATTGTTCTGGTAAATTAGTTGATTTGCTGACCTGGAGGGGGATGGAAAGATGCATCTAGGGATGGATATATCCATCCCCATATAACTCAAAGCTATTTTCCATCCCCCATTGGAAAGCTGTTTTTTGATTTAGGGCTGGATAATAACTATGACAACCCCTTTTCCATCCCCATTGTAGTTGCTCTTAACATAGCCTTTCAGTCGTTATTTGACCTTACTGCTGATTTATATATATTTTTAGTTACTCTGTATCAGTAAGAAAATTGGACCGTAACGAATTTTGTTGATAGCTTGGGCGGGTGTCTGCTCCTCTGCTACTTTTCTGTCAACCATTCACATTGTACAATGCGTTGTTCCTTGCTTGGTGTAAGCGGCAGATTCTGTCGTGTTATCATCCCCATTCCCCATGTTCAAGCTATTCTTTGCTTCTATTCATTCAGGATTAAAATGTATGACGTCATTAGTTGTAATGAGTCGCAAACTTATATGCATGATACCGATTGGTCTTCTTTTCTTGGACTATGATGGTGTGAAGTGGCTAATCTCATGTTTGTTGCTTCCTTTTCAGGTTGACCATCAGCTTGGAAAATTCCTTAGGCAGTTTCCTCACTTGAGGCTTTTGAGCATTGAGCATTTGAATGGGGAGTACCAATGTAGAAAAACTTAGGTTTTGTATTGACAGAGGGGGTACATTCACTGATGTATATGCTGAAATTCCGGGTCAGTCTGAAGGACGAGTTATGAAGCTGTTGTCAGTGGATCCATCTAACTATGATGATGCTCCAGTTGAAGGTATCCGGAGAATTTTGGAAGAATATACCAAAGAGAAAATTCCTCGGACTTCAAAAATTCCCATAGATAAGATAGAATGGGTAAGGATGGGTACAACTGTGGCGACAAACGCACTGTTGGAGAGAAAGGGAGAGAGAATTGCCTTATGTGTCACTCAAGGCTTTAAGGATCTGCTGCAAATTGGTAATCAGGCCCGCCCGAATATCTTCGACCTCACTGTTAGGAAACCTTCTAATCTTTATGAATCGGTAGTAGAGGTTGATGAGAGAGTTGAGCTTGTTATGGACAAGGAAGAAGCAAACCCAGATGCTTCTGCTTCGATAGTTAAAGGGGTTTCCGGCGAGCTTGTTAGGGTTGTGAAGCCACTGAATGAAGAAGCTCTAAAACCTCTTCTAAAAGGTCTGTTGGAGAAAGGTATTAGCTGTTTAGCAGTTGTTTTAATGCACTCCTACACTTACCCGCACCATGAAGTAGCTTTGGAGAAGTTAGCTTTGGGTTTGGGCTTTAGACACGTTTCCATATCTTCTGCTTTGACACCAATGGTTCGAGCAGTTCCACGCGGTCTAACAGCTAGCGTGGATGCTTACCTCACTCCAGTTATTAAAGAATATCTATCCGGTTTCATTTCCAAATTTGATGAAGGGACGGGGAAGTTGAATGTTTTGTTTATGCAATCAGATGGAGGACTTGCACCAGAAAGTAGATTTTCTGGTCACAAAGCAGTTTTGTCAGGTCCCGCCGGCGGTGTTGTTGGTTACTCCCAGACTCTCTTTGGGCTTGAAACAGAAAAGCCCCTCATTGGCTTTGACATGGGTGGTACATCTACTGATGTAAGTAGATATGCAGGAAGCTATGAACAAGTATTAGAAACCCAGATTGCTGGAGCTATAATTCAAGCACCTCAGCTTGACATAAACACCGTTGCTGCCGGCGGCGGGTCAAAGTTAAAGTTCCAATTCGGAGCTTTCCGTGTCGGACCGGAATCTGTGGGTGCACACCCGGGTCCTGTATGTTATCGGAAGGGTGGGGAACTAGCTGTTACTGACGCAAATCTTATTTTGGGATTTGTAATTCCTGAATATTTCCCATCAATTTTTGGCCCCAAAGAAGATGAGCCTTTAGATATCAAGGCAACAAGAGAAGAATTTCAGAATCTTGCTAAGCAAATTAATTCCTACAGAAAGAGTCAGGATACGTTAGCGAAAGACATGACGGTGGAGGAAATTGCACAAGGCTTTGTCAATGTTGCTAATGAGACAATGTGTCGTCCAATTCGGCAGTTAACTGAGATGAAGGGACACGAAACGAAGAACCATGCGCTTGCTTGCTTTGGAGGTGCTGGACCCCAGCATGCCTGTGCTATTGCCAGGTCGCTGGGAATGAAAGAGGTACTAATTCACAGGTTTTGTGGAATCTTAAGTGCGTATGGTATGGGATTGGCAGATGTGATCGAGGAGGCACAGGAACCATATTCTGCAGTTTATGACTTTGAATCATTATTAGAGGCTGCTCAGAGAGAAGCTGTTTTGTTAAAACAGGTGAAGCAGAAATTGCAAGAGCAAGGCTTCAGGGAGGAAAATGTTACCATTGAAACGTTTTTAAACTTGAGGTATGAGGGTACTGATACTGCCATTATGGTAAGGGGACATAAGAAAGAAGATGGCTCCGGAGGTGATTATGCTGCCGAATTTGTTAAACTGTTCCAACAAGAGTATGGATTTAAGCTAGAGAACAGAAATATCGTTATATGCGACGTAAGGGTTCGCGGCATTGGAGTCACGAATATTTTGAAGCCTCGGGGACTAGAGCCTGCCTCAGGTGACCCAAAAGCTGAAGGATGCTTTAAGGTCTACTTTGAGAGTGAATGGCATGATACTCCTTTATTCAAGCTTGAGGATCTAGGTTATGGGCATGCTATTCCTGGTCCAGCAATCATCATGAACGGTAATAGTACTGTGATAGTAGAACCAAACTGTAAAGCCATTATTACCAAGTACGGGAACATCAGAATTGAAATTGATTCGACATCAACCACATTGAAACTGGCCGAAAAGGTCGCGGATGTAGTGCAGCTCTCAATTTTCAACCACAGGTTTATGGGTATAGCGGAACAGATGGGGCGTACCCTACAAAGGACTTCAATATCGACTAATATCAAGGAACGATTGGATTTTTCTTGTGCTCTCTTTGGTCCTGATGGAGGGCTGGTCGCCAATGCCCCACATGTTCCTGTTCACTTGGGTGCCATGTCAAGTACTGTCCAGTGGCAAATTGAATACTGGGGCGAAAATTTGCATGATGGAGATGTTTTGGTTACTAATCACCCTTGCGCTGGAGGTAGCCATTTGCCTGATATAACTGTCGTTACTCCTGTTTTTGATAGTGGGAACTTGGTGTTTTTCGTGGCGAGCAGAGGACATCATGCGGAAATAGGAGGCATCACTCCCGGAAGTATGCCTCCTTTTTCTAAGTTCATATGGGAAGAAGGAGCTGCCATTAAAGCGTTCAAACTTGTGGAAAAGGGTGTTTTTCAAGAAGAAGGGATAGTCAAACTTCTCAAGTTCCCTTGTTCAGATGAATTGGGTTACAACATTCCTGGGACCCGTAGGCTTCAAGATAACTTATCGGATCTTCATGCACAAGTGGCTGCGAACCAGAGAGGGATTTCTCTTATTAAGGAGCTCATTGAGCAATATGGTTTGGACACTGTCCAAGCTTACATGGTCTATGTGCAGGTTAATGCGGAAGAAGCAGTAAGAGAAATGCTCAAGTCAGTCGCTGCCAGATTTTCCTCTGAGTCGGCGAATTACGGAGCAGGGAGACATTGTCTAAATATTGAGGAGGAAGACTATATGGACGACGGTTCTGTGATACATTTGAAACTATCCATTGATTCTGAGAAAGGGGAAGCAGTATTTGATTTTTCTGGGAGTAGCCCAGAGGTTTATGGGAATTGGAATGCACCAGAAGCAGTAACAGCCGCAGCAGTCATTTATTGCCTTCGTTGTTTGGTGAACGTCGATATTCCTCTTAATCAGGGTTGTTTGGCTCCTGTTAAAATTCACATCCCAAGGGGTTCGTTCCTCTCTCCAAGCGATAAGGCTGCCGTTGTGGGAGGTAATGTTCTCACTTCCCAGAGGATAACTGATGTTGTACTCACTGCATTTCAGGCTTGTGCTTGTTCTCAGGGTTGTATGAATAATCTCACTTTTGGAGACAGCACCTTTGGTTACTACGAAACAATTGGAGGTGGAAGTGGAGCGGGCCCCACATGGGACGGTACCAGTGGGGTTCAATGCCATATGACCAATACCCGTATGACTGACCCTGAGATCTTTGAGCAGAGGTATCCGGTTATTTTGCATAAGTTCGGATTAAGAGAAGGAAGTGGAGGTGGTGGATTACATAGAGGAGGTGAGGGGCTAGTGAGGGAGATAGAGTTCAGGCGGCCAGTTGTGGTGAGCATTCTTTCGGAGAGGCGTGTCCATGCACCAAGAGGGTTGAAGGGGGGAAAGGATGGAGCTAGGGGTGTTAATTACCTTATTACAAAGGACAAGCGGAGAGTTTACGTTGGAGGTAAGAACACGATCGAGGTGCAGAAAGGGGAAATTCTTCAGATTTTGACTCCTGGTGGTGGTGGATGGGGGGCATTATGATTCTCCAAAGTGACATAGTTTTCGCAAGAAAGCATTGTGTTCTTGTTCTGGGTCGTTTACCGGAGTATATGGAGTCAATTCATGTATTGAACAACTTAACATTTCATTTCAATGATGAATAATGTTTTTCATGTTCTTTATGCTTCTGCTTTTGTCTATACATGAGAAACACTGGAAATTTCAGAAACTGTTTGCGGCTAAATGGTTCAATAATCAATATGGTTTGTAGAAATTGTTGGCAGGTATTCCTATTGTAAAGTAATGAACACTCTATTGCTGATGTTGTCATCGATGAATGACTTGGATAAGTAATTCTGTAACCCGATTGGAAACTTGGTGTAGATATATGAGATATGTGGACAAAGATGTGTCTGAAATGAACACTCTATCGATTCTGATGTAGCAATTATTCAGTTCCACCGCCACGTGGTGCTCTAAGACCCTCTAACATTATTCATTCACGTGGGAGTGTTGGAGGGCGCCCTGGGAGGAGGTGACCCAGGAGCACTTAATTACTGAATCGAGTTTCATTATAGACGTGGAGTTCATAGTGTTGAGCTAGTTTTCATTTTTGAAGCCAAACACCACGAACATATTAACAGCAGTTACACTGTAGGATCAGGAGAGAGACATGGCCTTCCCTGTTTCGTACTGCTATTACATGAGCCTCGGGTACGAAAGTCCTATCAACTAAGCAAAAGGAAATTACATCGAACATCGAACACAGATCTATAATATCCGTTCCAACCAATTGCGCCGGGCATTCAGCTACTCGTTGTTTGGGCAAATTGCATGTAGTAATGCAATGCGGTCCGTTGCGGGTTTGGCGTGGAGAAAATTATGATCAAAACACCCTGTTAAATGCATCCAAACATGCCAAAGCTCTTTGCATGAAAACCCGAATAAGCTACTACATTCCGACCGGGGTGTCCCACCAATTCCCAATTAATCAGATCTTCTTCAATGAGGTCCCAAGTAGGGGTGGGAAACTGGGAATTTTCGACACGGCACGAGAACCCGACAATAACCCAACACAAAGTTAGCGGGTTAGGGTCAGCCATTTCTGACACAGTACACGAATATGACACAACACGAAAACACGAAAAGTTAAACAGGTCGGGTTATGATTGAGAGAATTCTTACACGAACACGAGATGACGCGACACGATGCCCACCCCTAGCTATTCCGGCTCGCAAACCATCTCAAACCCATGCTCCATCCATTAAATTTGGTTCTAATAATTATGGAGAATTAATTGGGAGGGAAAAAGAAGTTCAGAACCCCTTCCCATTTGGACTGCACCTGTACCGTATTAAAAAGTAATAATATCTTAAGTTCTTGTTCTGACTTGCTATACCTTTTTCTATTTAACAAGTTGTGTTGAAAAATCAGCAGACATGAGAATTCCAGATTTCATAATGAGCTTTCTTTTGTGCGGCAGGAAACAAGCTGTGCGAGCGTTCACCTCTGCACCTATTCGTAACAGAAGTGACCCGTTAACTCTTGAAACAGTTGACGGGATATATGTTCTTATCGATAGCTGCTTAAACAAGGTTCGCACAGAAGAAAATGGATTTCCCTATGAGGTACGTAAACTGGTTTTGTTTATCCCACTTGTCTGCAGGACATCAAGGCATCATATGGGGGTTGGAACTTGGAAGAATCCAAAATAATCAAGATTCAGTTATGCATCAAGCAATAGTCAATTTTCTTTGTTACTGCAATGTGGACTTTAATGAGAAAGAATAGTCAACAGAAGGATGGATAATGCCTAAGCCTAAGAATACCAAATGGAGAATAGAAGAGTGGTCTTTCTTCACTTTGCTCTGTGTGCATGAGCGTCAAAACGGATTAAAGAAGGGAACAGGGCTAGAGGATCAGCCTCCCCCTAACTTTCCTCTTCTTAAGGGATTAATTAATACCTGCTGTTCGATTTAGAGGTAACGTAATTGGAGAGGAGAAAATCCCGTTAGGGTTGATTTCATTCAAACGTAAAATCCATATAACAAGGGAGGGGAGGTATCACCAAGATTCCAAAATAATATTCTTTTTCTTTCAATCTCAACCCACCAATTAATACACATCCAAGGGTTCAAAAAATGTCCCTCTCACAAACTATCTTTTGAATGGCAGTTTGGTAAATAAATGGGATTTCCAATGGCAAATACTGGGACTGTGTTTTCTTTTTTCCTGCCAGTACAAACACGGCTGAAGCTTGGATAAAAAAAAAAAAAAAAAACACCGCTGAACCTCTCTCTCGCTCCTGAATTCAAAAGCCCCAAATTGGATTCAAAATTCAACTCTCTCTCTCTCTCTCTCTCTCTCTCTCTCTCTCTCTCTCTCTCTCTGTACTTCATTCACGACACACCCCCTCCAGGACCTCCATCTCCGGCATTGGCCCTCATCGCCGAACCCTTCTCCGGCGATTCTCCTATCTAACCCACCCAAGTTGGACACCAAGAACCAAATCGTTGCGATTGACCTCAGCAAGTAATCGGATTTTTGATATCCAACCCATCTAATCTTCGATTTTCTTCCCTGTGTATGATTTCGAACCCATCTCATTTGGGTATGAATGTATTTTGTATGCCCTTCAGTTGTATTTTCTTGAAGGGATTTTCTTCCCTGTGTATGATTTCGAACCCATCTAATTTGTGTATGAACTAGAAATTGCCCATGCCTGAAGGCATGGCGCGACATAATGGCAAGTTTGTAACTATCCAGAATTACAAATGGGCTAGAAACAAAGACAGACAAAAATAGAGTAAAAAAACAGACACGCCGCCTTAGATATGAACATCTAGAAAAAGAAAATGATTCCACCGCCTGAGAAGAAAGATCAAAATAGATATCCCAGAACCAGTAATACCAAGCTAATATTCTTGTGGCTTTCCTACGTTTACCCTTTTCAACAACACCACGAACACATCATATGAGATCCACAGAACTACTAATAATGCCATAGTAAGAATAATGTGTAATAGAATCGTTCAGCATTAAGCATGTGATACAACAAAACAATGGTAGCAAATGAATGGTTACATCTTCCAACTTTAACCTTAAACTCTACATTTTCAAAATGGCATCTTTCAATATTGAGGATCTTCGCCACAACTCCTAGATAAAAATCAAGCAGATCAAGTTTTCTTCTAGCATCGTCGAACAGATTGTTATCATATTGACACGGATAATAAAACAAGCGGCATCCTACAGAAAATTCAGATATTTCTTAACTTTGCAATTGTCAATAAATTACCTGATCAAGCATACCACAAATCAGTACAAAAGGTTATATAATCAGAATTTTTTCCAAAACTTCTAGTGACACGATCCTGCTATGGTAAACATAATCAGACGACAACCATGTTCATTTGGGCGACGATAATCCATAGGCAATGTGTCATGCCTGAAGGCGTTTACCGTTGAAATCTGACAAAAACCTTTAATATCACTTCAATTTTCCAGCAATGCTCCCTTTACTATCACTTCAATTCACCTCCTGTTCGCATAGAAACTAAAAACAGTTTATAAAAAATAGATAGGAACTATAACCGAAGAGCTATGGAAATAATGTTATAGTGATATGTAAACTCGTATTTCTCGAAGACTTTACTCCAACACAAAGCATTTAAAATTTATAATTCACATTGTCGTGTCCCCGGCTCGTCCCACCATTAATCATATTAAAATCTAATGGACACGTACATGTTCCCGGTGTGTAGTGTATTTGGAGTGTCCAAAATGGATATGGCAATCTCTAGGAGTGTTGGTGACTCACCGAACCAAATTAGGTTAAGTTTTTCAAGAAAATCTCATAACTTGGTTTAGGAGGTTATTCCAGACGTTTGAGTACGACTGGTTACAGATTGTGGATTACATACAATCTACCAATCCTAAGAAACATGATATGTCATGCAATGGGGATGTTCCAACAATAATCCCATTCCCATTCCTCTGGTGGAATTACTCATCCACTGCTCGCTCAGTCAATCAAATATGGCACACAAAAATTGATAGCCATATACGCAAAAACCAATTTAGTCAATCTTATCACAGATAAGCATATACGCTAGATATTGGGATTGCAAAGCCTGGTTCGATAAGGGTTGCACTTAACTGACTATTCGGGATTCCACTTAGACAGGTATTACCGTATTACAGTAATTGGTCGAATCAAACAATTAAATAGAGTCCCCAAAATTCAACTACAATATCAACAAATTAAACAATTAAATAGATGAGCCTGAAAATACGTAATCTTTTTTCATATCTCTCTGTGTGCATAGTTATGAACTTAACATATGATCCCCCTAGCTTCCCCTTCCCTCTCTTAAAATCCCTAACAACTTTTCTCTCCCCAACTAAACGCATAAGACTTGATAAAACCAAAAATACCATCCATCCAACATTTAAAAATGCACACCAGCCAGTGCTCTGCATTAACTAAATCAGGCCCAAGATCTAACCACACCAGTCAATAGTTTGCAAATCTAAGCACACCAGTCAATGGTTTGCAAATGGATGACCACACCACTAATCAGCATATAGTCACTAAATATATTATTAAAAAAACAAAAAGACAAATGAATGGTTAAAGAACCATACCTCGGGTAAGCATTATCTTTTCTCTTATTTGCATAGATGACTTTCTCTTTTCCCTTGGACTTTGTATACTCCATTTCTTTGTCCTAGTAAGTAAAAACACACGTGAGAGAAGATTTTTTCGACCCTTTCATGAAAAATAGGATGTGCTTACCCTAAGGAAGCGGATCAGATTCATATCGCGTTCCTCTCGAAGCACAACACTGACGTTTCTGAAGATATTGTCCATAGCTTATGGATTGAATGGAGTCTTAGTAGTTGCTTAAGAGGTTTCTGCAGTCAGGATGTTCCAGGACAAATAGTTAGAATGTTTCTATACTAAATTGATGTAGAGCTAAGAAGTTCACAAATTACTATCATGAGGGACACGGAGGGAACATGAGACATCTAATTACAAAACTAATATTGTTAGTGCCGTTTAGCATTTTTTTCCCTTGAGTTCCTAATGAGAACTAAAACGTGCCACGAGCGAATAAGTGGGAAGCATTTGTGCAAATTTGCACACGCACCGCGCCTGTGCCCCGGCCTAGGCCACACGCAAATAAACAGAATGCATTTGTGCAAATTTGCACACGCATCGCATCCTTTGGCTGGTAAGCCTGGTATGTCTATTAGACTGCACTAGGCTGCGCCTTAAATGTCTAAGCATCTAGGAGGCAACGTTGGCTTGCCACCTAAAAGTTCGTACTATGTTACTCCTATGAGAAATATGGTAGTAGTAAAAAAAAAATAAGTTCATCATAAGTAAAATCATTCCCGAAAGAGTGAAGCGAATTGTTCTCCTGCGAAATTATCTAGGACTTACAGTTATAGCTAAGCATTCCACAATTTCTCATCAACGAAACTTCCCAATGAAAGACCTGATCGAACTTCAAACCTCTGATTCTATTATAATTAGAATTCTACAAAAACTAAAACAGAGAAACTCGGTGAATTATCATTCTCATTCTGTTTTTTTTATGGACAATAGGGGAAACCTTTCTTAGGAGGGAAGACTAACACTATATAATATGGTAAAGTTCTCGAAATTAACTATTTAGCATCAAATTGAAGTATTGCAACCATGTAGAGACCCGTAAATTTTTTCTATTTTTCTTTAATCATTTAATATGTAAAAGATCGTATTTTGAGGTTGTAATGATGTTTGGAGGTGTTGGTAGTGATTGGGGTTCGATTCGTTGTTCGTCAGAAAAATTTCTTTTTTTTCTTCAGCCAGTACCGGTACTGCCTTTTGCCCTGCCTTTTGCCTAGTACCGCCTTTTGCCCAGTACCGGTACTGCTTTTTGCCCAGTACCGGTACCTGTCGTCCAGAGTTGTGTTATTTTGGCATTTTGGGGTTCCAGTACCGGTACTGGGAATCACCCAGTACCGGTACCAGCTGTCGATTTTTAGAAAATTCAGCACGTTTTTCAGCTCACTATAAATACCTCCCTTTACCATTTTTCGCACCCATTGGCCACGAAAACAGATCTGAAAACCCCCTCTCACCTACCCAACTCCAATCTCACTCAAACCCCTTGATTTCTACTTCAAATAATCAAGATCCAAGGGATTCCTACCTCAAATTCGCTTGATTCTCGCATTTGGTAAACTAAGGGTAAGATTGGTGTTCTTGTTTTCACTCCTTGGCTCTCAAACTCGTTTTTCTCTCTCTCCTCTCAATCACTTGTTGATCTTTGTTTGTTAATCTTGTTTTTGGGTTGTATTCACCCTAAATCTTGTAGCCAAGCTCGGGTGGAGTTCGTTTTTGGTGGACTCAAGCTCATAGCACTCAGTGTACTTAGGGTTTTTCTCAAAACCCATTGTGGTAGGGATTTCATACAATGTTATATGTTTATGTGATGTTTGTGTACCTAGATCGTGCTTTGTTTCGTGCTTGAGGTCGGGTTTTGCATTTCGGTCAAATCTGAAAATTTCAGTCCGTTTTTGAGTTTCAGCGCAACTTCAATCAACCATAACTTCCTCGTCCAATGTCCGTTTCATGCAAATTTTATATCGATTCGAAGGTCTTGAAGTCAGCTTTCTTTTGCCGCCAGAATCACCTTAAGACTCTTAGTACACAGAAAGTTATGACCATTTGAGTAGAGGTGTATCAATCGACCGATGTCTGCAACTATTCCTAAGGTTGTCCTCGCTCCGTGTTATGACTCCCTATATAATTAGAACGTGTTTAAGTCACTCTCGAGTATGGTTGCTTATGTATTAACGACTCGTGATTCGATTTTTGTCTCTTGGCACTCGTTAGAGTATAATAGTAGTATCGTTGGTTGGAGGACATACCACGAGGTTGATAGGAGTACCATGGAAAACAAGGGGTAATGCGGTGATGTATCGTGGAGTCTTTGTGGGTCCAGTACGTGGCATAGGGCGTCGTGATAGACCTAGAGGGATAACGTGAACTTAAGCTATGTGTCTATGTACTATGGAGTGTGTTTATAAGTTTGTAATCATTTGAATGTTGATAAATGATAGAATGTGAAATTAGGAAACGTGTCTTTTGAATATGGATTGGTATTGCATGTGTGTATGTGTGAGTTGATAAATTTGAATTAAGGGTCCTGCAACGCAAGGTGTGGAAATGCGGAGACTCTAGAGGGCCCGTTACGCAAGGTGTGGTAAGACGGAAATCCAGGTGGAGAGAATTCTCTGTAACGCAAGGTGTGGAAGTACAGTTGAATGTCTCTCCTGATGAAAGAAGTTATGATTGATTATGGAAGTTCATGTTGTTGTTTGGGCTGTGATATGCCTGAGATTGTAACTGTTGAAAAGAGAATAAACGATTGATTTCATCAAAGTTTTTGAAAAGGAAAGAATTTGGTTTTGTAGGATTTTTATGAAAATCCTCTGGCTATTCTTGAGCGAATCAACGGTTTCCGGTATTTTGGCACAAATCAACGGACTCCGGCTATTCAAGCTCGAATCAACGGAGCTTGACCCGTGAAGGTCGAGAGTTTTCTCGAAATTGTTTTGGTAATCAAAAAGGAATGTTTTTCTCTTATAAAAAGGGGCTCAATATCGAATGGTAAGACATGAGGAAGTTGATTGCGGAGTTCATTGAGGAGTCTTTACATGGTTTGAGAAATTGTCGTAAGTTATTTAGATTGATGTGGGTTTATTTGTTTACCAATATTTCCCTCGATCGAAATCGACAGAGATTTCAGGAAACAATGCCAACAACAAAAATAAGGGCGAATGCAGCTATGTCTCCACAAGACGGATCCGTGGTTCCACGCCGTATTTCAGGACTTCACCAGAGAGAAATGGCGGTCGAGTC
>JAOTQK010000024.1:5963327-5979429 GCA_025642025.1 Rhododendron ferrugineum | reverse complement strand
ATGTCAAAGTTGTATTTTTCAAACGGGTCATGCTAACGATAGCAAACTAATACGATAACGAGAAGAATGCTGAATGCCAAAAATTTGAGAAAATTCCGAGACACTTATCGCTCGTTCTTAAGCACTTCTAGATTTTTCAAGCACTTTTTTACATTTAATTTGAATCATTATTCTGCGTCCGTCAAATCTAATGATCAAAACCGTTTTTACTTGTTTCTTATGTGCACTGCTCACAAACCTAACAGTTTGCATTGCTATGAAGCCTACTCTACTCTTCCAAAAGTTCTGACCTAGTGCATATAACTGCTGCGAGTCTCGTTGATTCGTACTGTAAAAGACACGCCCAGAAAGTAATGAGACAATTTGGGAAAGCCCTAAGCTAACTGATGCTTAGAGAATTGCAGAGTAGCGAAAAACGGCCCAGAAAGTGTCCCATTGCTCCTTTGAAAATGCAAATGAGTCACAAATGCCTGCCAATGTTTCAGCTGAGATAAGACCAAGCAACAACCAGGTAAGAAGCAAATAACTCAAACTTTAGAATGTTCAATATCACACTACCAAGTACCGACAACCGCTTACGATGCCTTTGGATGCAACTTCATTAAAGGTCATGGAATTTACTGGTTAACTAACATCGAACTGGCAAACTACAGATAAAAAAACATTATGCAATTTCTCATGAGGTAGATGTTCCATGCAGATTTTCATTACGAACTCACCCCAGAAAGCGGCTTTTATTTTGTTTACACCGGCTTTGGCCAAGCACAAGGGAGGATACCGTATACACTTACTATGTGAGAGAATGCAATAATGTTCAGAAGGTAAATGGACACCGAAAATCCCATGACAACAGCTACAGATATAATTCATTGATAGAAGTTCAAAAATATGGACAACAGGGTGGCCCAAAATGTTAATTGAGCTGAAACCATACACATCTCCCCTACAAATCGTTCAAAATTCGGCCAAAGCCTCAGGCCCCCTAGGCCAACAAAAACAGAAATTAAAAAGATCAAAAAGCATCCCGATTGTACAAACACGATAAATATGAGCAAAGGAATACATTAATTAAACAACGATGCACATGCTGCCATATCAAAATGCAACTATGCTCAAGCAAGTAAGATGATCTACAGAGGGAAAAGTCTAGTGATCTTCACTATGCACTGAATCCGATGCTTTTGCTTCACTGGATAAAGACTCTCTCATTTCACTGTCTTTAGCTTCGCAGGGCATTGCTCCTTTCTCTTCCGATGGTACCAACTTTTTCTCAGTCTCTGCATTTTGTTCGCTAGAATCTCTCTTCCCACTAGGTGAAGATTCTTTTCCTTCACGAGGCCTTGCTCCTTTATCCTCCGAAGGACCTGTTTCTATCTCGGTCTCTGCATTTTCTTCGCTAGAAAGTGAATCTCTCTTCTCCCTAGGTGAAGACTCTATCCCTTCACGAGGCATTGTTCCTTTCTCTTCCGAAGGTACTGATTCTATCTTGGTCTCCGCATATTCTACGCTAGGTACTGAATCTCTCATCTCACCAGGTGACGACTCTTTCCCTTCATGAGGCATTGCTCCTTTCTTGCCTGAAGGTTCCATTTCTGTCGCAGTCTCCACATGATCTTCACTAGATACTGAATCTCTGTTTTCACAAGGGAACCATTCTTTCCCTTCCCAAGGCGTTGCTCCTTTGTTTTCCAAAGGTACCGATTCTTTCTCGGCCTCCACGTTTTCTTCACTGGATACTGAATCTCTATTTTCACCAGGTAATGAATTTTTCCCTTCGCAAAGCATTGCTCCTTTCTCTTCCGAAGGTACGAACTCTTTCTCACTTTCTTCCATAATAACATCACCCAAAGTTTCCAAGTTCTCATCTCCAACCATGTCAACATTCTTCTCCACGTCAAAACCCCCTTCATCTTCAACAGAATACTTGATTCGCTTATTTTCAGCACAACCTTCAACTTCAAAAGATGCCTCCACATCAGAGTCCTTATCTTCAGTATTATCTTCTGAATCACTCTTGCTAGTACTAATCTCATTTTCCAGGCTTTGCGGAGACTCCCCACTTTCCGTTTCAATTTTCTCACTTGTTTCTGCCATGTGGATATCTACCGGGGGAGGCCGCTGCTGAATTGGGACTGCGCTGCTTATGATTTGACCTGTCCTCAATCTTTCTTTGTAATCTGCCATCTCTTTTTTGTATCTCTCTTTGTCCTTCACAGCTTTATCCTGGTAAGCCTTCAACACAAAAAACAATGAAATGAAAAGCATGGTTAAGGATCAAAAAAAAAAAAAGCATGGTTAGCTGTAACCATCGTCAAAGATGACCAAAACATAATATTTTTCCTTTTCTTTACCTCTTTTTCAGCTTCTTGCATTTTGGTCCACAATTCACCAATCATCCTACTTATATCTCTATCCTTCCCCGGATGAAGTGGTTTCAACCTGGCATGCTGCTCTTTAAAGAAAAAGTTATATCCGCTTCTATTGGGTTTGGGGTGAGCTGGGTCCCTCTTTTTTATTTCGGATTTCTTTCTCCGTCTGCGTCTGACCACGCCTGATGTTGTAGGGGTGTTGCTGCCATTATGGTCGGAAGAAATGCTGCGATGCTGTGGAACTTGGCATGATTGATTTTGCGGAGTCTGATAAAGGACTCCTTTCAGAATCTCTGATCCAATTTTAACAGTCACTAGATACCCGCTTTCAAATTTCCCATCAATCACCCCTACAATTGGAGAGCCTGTTGGCGGCATAGAAGTTGCTGCAGCCACTAGAGAGACAAGGAAATTGATCTGTTACCTTGGCTAAAACTATGCAGCCAGATACATGGGAATTGCACAAACAAACGAGTCATAAACAAATGGAAATCCAGATTAAAATCCAACGACCAGCCACAAGTAGCATCACAAAATCATTAGTGGTCCGTTTTCCCGTTTTGAGATGTCCCAAATTGTTAGTCCTCTGTGAAAAGTCAAATTAAAATTGTCTGCTTTTCCATAAATGTCCCTTACTAATGACGGTGAATGTGATCAAAAGTAAGAATAAATAGGCGATGTTAAGAATTGATACCTTTCAATCTCGATTTGAATGCAGTTATTTCACATTTCCTTAAGTTGGAACTCCCAAAAGACACTATATATATTTTGGGGCTGAGAGAGTATGAACTTACCCTAGTCAACTAAATTTGTAACTCTCAATTGCCATTAGTTTGAAAATCACCAGGAGCGTGGAAACGTTGTGTTATGACATGTTACTAGAACCAACATTTCCCCACGGGAAAAAAAAATAATATCAGAAATGGGAAACTCGGACAGTCTTAGAACAGGATAGTGTTGGATATATCTAGTAAAATTCCAAGTTCCATTGCCCTCTTACAGGACCCTTGAGTCCAAACACTACATTAGACAAAAAGCACCTTCGCAAATCATCTCTAGAATATATGAAATCTGCATCCTGCAGGAATTCTCACACGGTAAGGAAATTCGCTTTCGTCAAGCAACATTTACACATCTAGAGAAATTTTAGCAGCTTTTACGGATCTGCACAATATTCCCCCATCACCTCTCTTAGGCTCATCTCATTACTGTAAATAGTTTGCAAGTCAATTGTTCTCACGAGATAAAACTACTTATTGCCTTAATTATCTATCAGCATGAGTTAAATAAGATAGGTTGGTAACCAAACAATGGGTTAACCTGGACAACTTCAAATAGTCCAATCCCACCCCAAAAAAGCCCCCGTAACAGACATGCGTTAAGAGGTTTAAACACAGCCATAAACAAACCCACTTAAAAATAGTCTGACACAGAAAGGGTGAGTGGTGCAATAATACACAGCAGAAATGCCACAGGTGGTTTCAACTTTCATGTTTGTTGGTAGGGCCAAACAATGAAACATAGAAAGAAAACCTGTAGGTGGGACTTCTGCCGCATTTACTCTAGGTGGTTGCACTGCCGCTGCCTGAATTTCTGGCGATGGCCGCACTGGTTCAGCCAAACTACGAGAAGGAACAGGCGGAGAACACAGACCCTGAAAAGGATCTGCACAAGATTTTTGTTTACTCCGATACTTGGAATGCCCCGCAAAAAAATTGTAATAACACTAGTTTCAAAAGTTCTCCGCACATACCAGCGCAAGGACTCCAACCCTTGGCCTTGAAAAAGTAAATTTGCTCGTAGTGATAAATCAACAACAAATAGTATTTGCGCAGCACGAAAGAAGCATTTGTAGCTGTGGCGGGAAAATTGAAGACAGCAGTTACTTCCTTCCATCTTTTCTCTCTAACAATCTGTGCATCCCAATTTGGCACAAAAGAAACTTTGATGGTAAGCAAATCAACTTAAAGTAATAGCTTGAAAACAAGTTAACTAATAGGTGTCTGGATCTGAAGTTCTTTTATTCCTTTGTACAAACTCCATGATAGAGTGCATAGAAGAATCCATTTTGCAGGACATGAAGGAGAGTCAGGACCCGCACATTGGCGTGACTGGCGTCAAAATACGCAGTCAAGTTATGGTACCTCACCGCCACCGGGGGATGTGTAAACCAAATCTATAAAAGGAGAGAAAAAATGTTGCTATTTTGCACTGCATTGACACTTCCAATCCTGGTTTGAGCAGACTCTCAAAGAGATGCACCAAAAGCAATTAGTGGACAACAAGATCCTCTAAATGCTCTTCAGATATGTTTTACAAATCTGTTTACTGCCCCTGGAAAGGAATTTGTGGTATGTAAGAGCAGTGCTATTCTTGTCAGACAGGCAATGCACAGATTAGGAAACGTCTAAAGCTGGTCTTGATTCCAATAGCTCGTATGCAGGTTCCAATTCAATCAATCAAAAGAGAAGATGGATAATACCTTCTCGATACCACCACGCGCAGTGACCTCCACAAAAAGCCGATGCAAGTCTAGGTCCTTCCCCCCTATAATAGGGATCCTACAATAGCAGACATTTGCAAAAATCAAGTATTAGAATGGTTGGAAAAGATACTCCTGGATAGCAGCACTAAAACTGACAAGTGTTAATGGAATATTTCTTTTTCTACGGGAGCTTACGAAATAAATCTAGCTTCTAGTAGCAGCAAAGGTGCGAGCCAAACAACTGGAGAGTTCAGAACATGCATTCAAGGATTCTTAATCGAGAAAATCCTGTTAAGTGTTTTTCTTTTTCCTTATCTTTTTTCTTTTTGGCTACCAAACTGAGGTACCATCAGGTGCGACTGCTCAAGAACTAGAATAGATCGGAAAAAACAACCAACTTGACCCAAAAACAAGGGCGGTATGTCAGTCAATTCTTGTTGAGGAAAATACAATCTCATTGGAACTGAACCGACGGACTGTCGGTTTTCTGGGCTGCAAGTATCCAAAGCTGTCTAACTACTTATGAAAAATAGGCAAGTGTTACTTACGAGCCTTGCAGAGTTACTGGTAAAAGGCTCTACCATCAACCAAATATGCATGAACATCTTCAAACAAAGGCTTATTGTTGATGGAAGGGCAAGATATCTATCTTCACTTCCAAAGAACATGCTTCTAGTGCTTTTGTCTTCTTCACAAGGGAAATGCAAAGGGGAAGACATGGTTCCAATTTGACTAGCCTAAACAAGTTTGTGCATCCTCATAGTGAGTGATACTACATCTGTCCCATTGGTGAGTGAGCGATTCCTCGCGAGGTGTCCTCCCCTTGATAATTTAATTCCAGGGAAGACATCTATGATCTATGTCATAACAGCAGATGAAGTAAATATGGATAGATATGCCCTAATAAAAAAATGAGCCAAAACAAAAGAAAAACCAAAGCAAAATGTCAACCTCAGAAAGAAGCTTGTTGGAGAGTTTCTAGTTTCTGACAGATCTCCAATTTTCTTGGAAAACAATGCATACACGTATCAGGATATTATTCACATGTGATTTTTCTCTGGCCTCTCTCTCTCTCTCTCTCTCTCTCTCTCCAATTTTTTGAACACCTGAGAGTTCAGAAATGCATCTGATCTGAATAAGGAACATCACTCTCCCTCGCATCTTTCATTGACCCCAGCGGTGAGGTCAACCGGTCCACTGCCAATTCCTCAGTTCCTCAAGCCTGACTAGGACATGTTTCACACCTAACTAAAATATACTACGGCAGATAAGACCTAACCGATATTCATTCAGCTGGTCAGGAATCAACAAAGCTCAGTCCAGGCAATCGCCCATTCCCATCCCGACATGGGTGATCGTCCATCACCGATCTCTCACCAAGGATCTCTTGTCACTAGCATCTTATGTTCTCGGTCAAGTGGAATCTGCCACAACTTACACTTGGTTTGGAGCAAGACCTAAGAACCTGATCCTTCCCTATGAGATCTTTCACACTAAAATCAAATGAAACGCCAGTGATCCGAATGTTGCGTAGCTGCATGTGACGTTTCTTCTGCAACAATTTGGACTTATCCTAGCAGGCTTCCCTCTTTGAGAGCAGAAAATCAAAAATAGTTTTGGACTCCACATGTATTGAGATGACTTGGAGTACTGGAATATGTAGTGATAACAAGAAAAGAAATAGAAGAGAGACTAGGAAACAAAGGAATTGCCCATTTCTACATGTTGGATAGCTTGATATACCTTGTCGAGTCCATTTCCAAACAGCTTAAGCTTTGGGGACAACTAGTACCTTAACACTTCAAAGGCAATAATTTCCTAAGAATGAGTCTCGGCTTGAAAAAGCAGCGAGAGACACAAACCCAACAGTCATGGCTTGAGCAGTATGCAACTGGATAGCAGAAATATCATTCAGCTTTCTCATTCTTACAAGGCTTTTATCATATAAAGAAGAAGCACCCATTCAGTGCAACTTTATGCAAGTAAATTATATGAATAAATTATAAACACCATAACAAACTTTCCAAACATTGCGTAATCAGTTGGCTGAATAATGTGTCAATCTAACAGACAGTGTCAGCATTGGAACAGAAGATGCACAATTGCATTTTATGCACAGCTCATGCCCAAAAGCCTAAACCTCCCAGAGTTTGAGGTCCCATTAAACCCCTTGATAAATGGAAGAAATATTTGTTAACTGAAGCAACTTGATGCATATGTAAAGATTGTCTGGAAAAGGTACAAATGCTGGGAAATGGATGGTGGATCATTAGTTCTGTTACTAGATTCAGAAGAACAGACGCAAAATTTCTAAATAAAAACAGGTCAATAGCTTTCCATTGATCAATGTTCTTCATTAGGAAAGACAATATACTTTGAGTTTGATCTACAAGGTACCACAAAATCTCTTTTTAAAGCACAAACTAGATTAGGACCATGTGCATGGCAAATGAGTAGCAACAATGACATAGACAAGTCATAGAGGAATAATATTATAAGCGGAATACATGTAACCATGCCGATGATGCTGTAGTTTTACAAAGTTCTATGGTCTGAGGATGTGATCAAGGTAACCAATGTAGCTCCCCTTCAAGAGGAATATATGGATAACAAAAATTACAGTGACATAGACAAAACCAAACGTTCTAAATCAGAATGTTGAGAGTATATGGTTAGCAGCTAGGACATAGATGGTGGTCAAGTTGAGCAGAGGTCAGAACCATTTGTATGAATATGTTAACCATCATTATGTTGATCTCGCTAACACAAACAAGGAATGTGGAATAACCATTCCATATGCCCGATATTTTCGTATCCCAAGACTGATAATATTCCAGTTAATAGTTTAATCTCTCATTAACAAAGGCTAAATCAGAGCTTTTACTTTTTCAAAATATGTGTCCAGATTCTGGATGTTCTGGTTGTTCTTTAGTAAATAGCTAATTATCGATAAGAATACCAATTTAGTCTCTCAGCAAACCAAAATTAATAACTAAAATAAAGGTCAACCACCCCATAGGAGCCGGCACTATACCATGCACAAGCTGGAATGAAATAAAATTATGAGAAGTGGAAAGAAGGCCAAGGTCCAGGAGATTTAAATTCAGATAAGATGGTGATAAGTAATAGCACCGCGCCAAGTATAGTTTCTTACGATTTTGATCGAGTTTTTCCATGGTCGCTGGAGTGTATAGAGCCTCTTGTTATGATCTTCTTTGTATACAAGTGGCAGTCCCTTAATGCCTCGCTTATGGAATATCTTTTTCCCGTATCCAAAGAAAAGCAACTAAAAGGATACAATGCATCAACCAGTGCATGGAAATTTGGGGAAGATGGGTTTAGAAGGAAAACTTTAAGGCCCCTGCTAGTTATAAAGATTTTTCATCTGTATCTTACATAGAGAGTAACCTAAAATTTCCCCCTTTGAATCACTATTGACCACACTTTGAGATTTATGTTCATCCTTAGAGATTTTGTACATGGCGTAGAACTATTGACAGATTTTTAACAGAAAAAGGCAGTGGTCTAAAAGTCGGTCTAGGCGGCCAACTAGTCGGTGCCTAAGGCGCTAGGCGGGGGTGCGCCGCCGCCTGGATTAAAATCCACCTAGGTGGCCGACTAGTTGGCTGCTAGGTGCTAGATGCCCCAACTAGTCAGCTCCTAGGCTATAGGGGCCCCTCCTCCGCCCAACTAAAGCGTAGCAACTTTTAGAACACTAGAAAAATGAAGTCCATTAGTCCATTTATTAACAGAGAAAAGTTATAACCTCACCACATTTAGAGGATGTAAATGTAACACATGAGACAACAATGAGAATAAAGGTTCATAAAGAGTCTAAAAGAACAAGAATGAAAGCTTACATGAACTTGGTTCCCATAGTAGCATGGAGCTTCTCCAAAGTGTCCATGAATAGCTTTGGAGTGATCACAACATCCTCATACTTGGCCAAAGCAGTTGGGTAGGGAATATAATTTGGAGCTACTTCTATATTGGGCCTTGGGCTCTGGTTTGCAGCAGAAGATGATGCCATTTCCGATAATACCCTTCTACCACCACCACCACCACTCTTCTCTGTCCTCTCCTGCTCAACCATCAACCACTTCGTAACTTACTTGATTTTCACTTGGATACACAACATTAAAGCAAAATAAAACAAAAAATAGGAGTATTGGAAATCAACAAATAGACAAAACCCATCAAGAAAAGATCTTTAAACTTGAATCCAAAGAGATAAGAACAGCCAAATGGTTTCAGAAACAAACAAAAACACCATGCAAAAAAAAAAAAAAAAAAAGCACAGGGAAAATAAAAAAACCCACCTTGATACCCAATCATGAATGTAAAACTGAGGAACAACTACCTCTTGGGGTGAAGTAACTCCCAGTGCCAAAGAAAGATATTCAAAGCCCAAGAAAAATGTGATAAAGTACAGCATAGCTGGCATAGCCATGAATTCCATCAGAGTACCAAGGATGTAACAGGAACAACCCATCAAAGCTCAGAGCTCAGGCCTCTCTCCTCAAACAGAGAGGCTACGAAGAGAGAGAGAGAGACCCTTTTAGGCTGTTATGCTAATAAAGAGCCCAGATGATGCCCATAAAGTATCTCTCCAGTCTCTCTACACCTGAACTATGTTTTCAAGGGTCTATACCTGACATTCCAGAGATATGACCTATAGTAGTATATAGTATCTGGAGTAAAATTAACTGCACATACCCACATAGACCAACACACTTTTCTCTTTTCATTTCCTCCTTTAATCTGACAGTTCCTGTAAAAAGATTTGAAGATAATTTTTGGGGGTTGTACTGCCCATCCCTGATCCCCATCAAGAAAATCCCCTCAAAAAGTGACAGTAGCATTTTACTATTCCTTTGGACAAATAGCAAATTGTTTAAGAACAAAGGACAAAAAAATTGTTAAAATTTTAGGGGTTGTAATCCTAGAGAAAGACTACCAGCAAAAAAGAAAAATTTCCAGGCAAGGACAACCTCAAAAGAATGCTTGTAATCAGGAAAGAAAAAGAACGGAAATTTCATATGCATTTGTCTAAGGCTATTTTGGACAATTTTATCAGGAAAGGGGTCTCCATCGATCCTATGACGGTCCTAATTCTCCTCAATAAAAATCGACCGTAAGTAGACAAAATCCACGGCCACTCAATGGATACAAACATGACGATAGTAGTTTCTTTTTGGCGATTTTTTTTATTTGTATTCAACGGTGAATATTGAGGTATTTAATTCAAGCTATAAGTCATGTATGATTGCAAAGTCACAAGACTCTCAACCCATTTCATTGCGTACTTAAAGATTACGTTTGATTCCATACTCAATTTTGGTTTGGTTTAAAACCAAATGCGCAAATTTTATGTAGCACATGAAACTCTACACCCATTTTGTAAGAAGTGTTTGGCAGCATCCCAATTCCCGACCGGATAGGGAGTGTCCAAAATCATATTTTCAAGGCCATTTCTAACAGGCATGTGAAATCATAACAAAACTAACCAATGGCAATCCTAAATCCTCCTTGAAATATCAAATCAAACCTGTCCTGTTTCATTGAAAGCGAAAGGACAGTTTAATCGTTGATTAGCACCTGTAGTATATCATTATAATTTAATAACTATATAGATTTGTATATATAATTGTATTCTACGTGAGTATCTTATAGATACATATATACATACATACGCACTTTTCATTTTCTGTGATACTATAGATAAAGAAATATGAGAAAATGAGAGTATTAGGAAAGAAACCCAGGAGAGGGAACGAATAAAATAGGCACGGAAACTTACCAACATTTAGAGAGAGAAGGATTTGAATGTGTTAATAAAGGATGAAGCTTTGTTATCTTCCATTTTCCTCTTTGTTAATGATGATGGAGATAGATGAGGAATCAAAAGTTCAGGCTAAAACAAACCCACTTTATGAAAAGACAAATCTACCCTCACTAAAATGACATCCCACTCACAGGTGGAGATTCACCAAGTTAAAAAGCACTTTTTAAGATGTTGTCCTTATTCAAAAAAATTTCGTATTCGTTAGTTTATCTTCAAACTTTTGTTAATTATTGATTCGTCTCAATGAGAGAAATCGAAAGAAGAAAAAATTTTACTTTTACCCAAATATTTTGAGAAACATTTATTTTTCGGCATAAAAAAAAGGGTCGATTTGTTTGGCTTAAAAGAGGATATTTTCAAAAATATTACTTTTTCAATTCCTCTCGTTGAAACGAATCAATAATCCACAAAAGTTTGACGCAAAACTAATGAGCGCGGATTTTTTTTTTTTTTTTGGGTAAAGACAACCTCCAAAAAGTGCTAAAAGTTAAGGGGAATGGGATCTCAGTCTCAGTTCAGATGTGTAAGGGTAGTTTGTGCGGTAAATATAGCTAATAGCAACCATTTTTTGTTTTAATTTGAAATCGATGCGTCCGTTTTATTAGTGAGAAGAAAATTATTTGGTAATTTTGGGACAACGCTACGTGATACTTTAACACCCTTATTTATCAACTATTTTTTGTGGGGCAAATAGTAACTCCATAAAAATGTGTAGTGAATAAAATTGTTGGCCCCAATACCATTGAATAATTACTCCATTGAGAATGTGTGGGCGCTCAAATATTTAGCTTGATCAGACTTCAATATTCCAATTAACAAATTGGGTTTTGTTTGATGTTTTTAAAATGGATGTATTATGTATATTTCTCGTCAATTTTATAGAAGAAAATATGAAGCCTATTGCCGTCTTATTCGGTTTCTGGTTTATAAATAGAGACGTTCGTTTTTAACGAACTGTATATAACTTGAATGATTCAGATCAATTTTTTGGACCAACGGTGAATCTCGAAAATAGCGGCTTAAAGAAAGAAAGGAGAGATGAGGTTTGGAAGATAGCCTAAAACGTGGCTCAGATTTATTTTAGAGGTAGTTTAAGCGACCGTTGAACTGTCCGTCCATTATGAGTCAGTTAGTTTTTCAATAATAATGGACTATCGCATAATTTGTCGCAAATTAAATGATTGAGAATACAACACATTTAATGTGACGTGGTACTCCGAAAACGTTGAAAAATTACTCCTTGTAATGGGCTAAGTGGAGGCGAGAAATGGCAAAACGTGTCGTTGTGACTCCCCGCTTGAAACGGCACATCTTACCCAGTTAACCCTTCCCTCCCTCTCTTCTTTAATTTGTGTCTCTCAAATTTTCTCTCTCTCTCTCTCTCTCAAGAAATTCTTAACGTGTTTTGGACGGCCCAAATCTGTTTGGATAATTTTTTTAAGTGTAAAACTACCAAAATACCCCATCAAGCCCAAACAAATTTGGGCCGTCCAAAACACGGCCGAGATGCGTGCTCAACACCACCTGTCCGGTGCCCGCTCGGCATTGAAGAATTTCTCCTCTCTCTCCCCCCACAAGCGAGAAGAGCCAAAAATTACCGAGATACAATCATTCTACAATTACAAACACTTACACAAAAATTTATATGAACATACTCACATTCACATTGGGACCCCCACACACTATACCTCCAATGTATATGAGACCCATCAAAAAATATGAGTATGCATGTAAAGTGTTTGTGCGTGTATTTGTGATTATATAATAATTGACCGAGATAAGGATGCCGAAATGACAGCTATTGTATTAATACCGGGTATTGGCACTTTCGAATAGTCTCGACCTGTTGTATTATTATTTTTTTCCCTCCATATTTTATACTTAGCGAGGGTTAGTGGGAAGTTAGTCAATGGGAAGGCGCAGAGGCTATTCATGCCCTGAAAGGTTGAAACCTTAAACTCCGCCTCTTGTGGGACTCGAACCTTGGTCTCCATGGAGAGAGACATGAGCAAACCATCTCACCAAGCATGATTTCTCAACCTCTTGTATTAACATAGTTAAAAAATGAGAAGAACTTTTTCACGCAGCGTTTTCGTGAATAAATTATTCACGGAAACTCTCAATCTCGACCTTTCAAAAGTATTTTAAAACAGTCCAGATTAAAAAATAAATTTTCAGCTGTTCAAAAAAATTCCGGATTAAAAATAATCTATTATTACTAATAGATAATCGTTTTTGAGCCCTGCTATTCGCAAAGAAGATTTACAGAGAACCACACAGGAAAGAATGCGTTTGGGCCCATTTCGGGTCCCAAAAAAATCTAGAAAAATATCCATAAATTTTTGAATATTATTTTATGTGGCCCGGTAAAAAATCAGCTCCAACGGACATCGGTAAGTATTACTTTTGGATTCGTAGGGGCAAAGCGAACTGTTTGCCCCTACGAATCCAAAAGTAATACTTACCGATGTCAGTTGGAGCTAATTTTTTACAGGGCCCCATAAAATAATATTCAAAAATTTATGGATATTTTTCTAGATTTTTGTGGGATCCGAAATGAGCCCAAACGCATTCTTCCTTGCGTGATTCCCTGCAAATTTTCTTTGCGATTAGAATTTCCGTTTTTTTTTTGGACCCGAAACGAGTTCAAACCGGATCTGTACTTGCATGTACAGATTATAAAATAGGGAATGTGTGGATAGCAACGCTCTTAAAAGTTTCTCTCACTCTCCCTCTAAATGGATTTCCAAATAGTTGGTTGCCCTTGAACCCAGTCAGGGGCAGCTCTAGGAAGAGTGAACCCTCAAGGTTAAAAGAATGCACTCATTTTATTTTTTTTGTATATAAATTAAAATTTTCTTATTATTGTTGGCACTGAATTACTCATGTAAAATTAAAATATGAAAGTCCTACTAAGTTTGGACACAAAATTTTATAGCCCTACAAAATAAAATAAGTCCAGCCTAAATAAATTTGACTATTTAAGAATCTAAAACTTACAGCGATGTAAAAAAAAAAAGTAATAGGTTGAGTACTATTCTTTTTTCACATGAGTAATAGTAAATACTATCCTTTTTCCCCATATTTTTACGATGAATACATGTAAATCTTCACTCCAATCATCTAACTTAAGCATGTGCGGCTTTACTAGTATTTGCGGGAGTTCAAGCGATTAAATATATTTTGATTTTTCTTTGTTATTGTTATACTGGGTTATTGGTGCATGGCCAATATAAATGAAAATCTACTTAAATCTGTGAGTATATGACAATAAAATAAAATTAATCATGCTCAATTTATTCTTAATCAAATAAAAATCTGCATTTAAAATAGAGTTTTGCGTAAATGGTAAAATGCAAACATTTTTCCTTAGTTTGGTTTTAGTTAATTAATAGTACTGTATTTAATACTAGCATCTTTGGAGATTCGCAAACACCAACGAAAAGCCAAATAATTAGTGCCTAATTAATTCAAGCGTCTAACTATAAAGATTCCCTCAAAATCAATTAGCGAAAACTGAAGATAGAGTTTGGTTCTCACTTATCACTCTCACTCATCATTAAGCAGTGCTAAGCAACGTATGCAAGAAAAAACAATTATCATAAATATTTACAATATGTTATTAATATAAATATTCAAATTAATTGATGATATAACACTAAATTGTGGAGAAGAAAGAAACTTTGAATGTGATGTGAGAGAAAGTTGCTTTTTTTTTTTCCTTTGGAGAGGGGAAAACGAACGGAGAAAAGAGGGGAGGCGAATATAAAATGTTGACGTGGATTTTGTAAAATTTTAGTGATTTTTTCAACAAAGAGAGAGGGCGTTTTTTTGTAGGGCGAGCAAGGGTGAAAGCCTTAGGCCCCCCAAAATTTTGCTTTTTTAAATAGGGTCCCCAAAAGTTAAAATAAAGATAGTTTAGAAAATTGATTATACGAACATGATTCGTACTTTTATCACTAAAAAAGCAAGGTATATTGCTAAAAATGCAAGTATAGTGATCTTTAATTAAGTCTCGTATCAAATTTTCCAATGATCTACAACTTTAGAATTTTACCTTGTTGAAATACTAATAAATTTAATTTTTTTAAGCGTGTTTATCTTTTTGCTTTTGAAAATGCATGAAAGGCCCCATATAGATAGATATATATGAGAAAGAGATTAAATTCTACACGGATGAGTCGTGCACTCAATAGTGTAATGGTTTAATCTTGTATATCTTGTCTTGGGACCTATGAAGAGGTTAGTTTTAGGCATTGCAAATCCAATAACAAAGCAACGAGTGACCATCCCTCCATTACTTTTTGTTGCTTGGATATGACCCCGTTCGTTTAAGGGTTTTGGATTTTAGATTCTAATCATTATCCTATTTCTCTCTAATTATTACTTTTATTTTCAATCATTACCCTATTTTGCTCTACGCTCATTACCTACTAATCCAAATCCTAAATCGAACAGGGTCACTCGATGCCGTTTCGTCTATGCTCCTTCTTTGAGAAGTTATAAAGTCGTGAATTATGCCTACTGCAAGTTAAATGGTGTTCATAATCTATATGTGCTCACTGTGGGTGCTGACAAGGTATGGAGGCAGATAGCTCGATGTTACACATGTACCTCTCGGTGCTCAGAGATTGTTCGACTCTCGACCCTATTCGATTGGAAAGTTTGTTTATTGGGCTCGCTGAATGAAACCTGATATGTTCTTGCTTTGGCTATTGTTTGGTCACGAAATGACTCAAGAACTGAGCGTGGGCGTGCCAAGACTTGTCGCGTCTAACGTAAGGATTGGATGTCCCTTTTCTGACTTCGTAACCGTAAGAGCGAATGTGCTGCAAACCTAAGGGCTAGATCGCAGTGATGGCTCGTGGTTTTGCCACAACGAAGTGGACTTAGCTATTTCATAACCGTATAGGAAAGAGAGCAACGTAAAATAAAAACAAACTTTATTATGTCGGAATAATAAAGTTGGGTACAAGGAAAAGTAAAACTCAAATTACTTGATGAAGTAATTGAGTGAATGTAAGAAAAGTAAGTATAATTGCTTTGCTAGGAAGACTTTGGTTAAGCACCGATCTTGATTGGTGTATGAACCCTTTTTTCTTTTTGAATTCTACTATTTATAGGCCAATGGACCTCACGGTTTTTTGCATGCAAAGGAGTTTGCTGTCCTCATCTTATGGCGCCATGTGTCCCTTGTAACTTCCACTTCATGGGATCATGGGGTAGTGGACGGTTATTGGAAGTAAATAAAATTTACCCACACGCCCATTCTTGATCATGGGCAGTTAGAAAGATAGTGGGCCTTCTCCACTTCCTTTTTCCGTGGGTTTGAAAGCACCATTGGCCATTTGACGTCAAATGGCCTTTCAATAAACAATAATTAATTAAGGGAAAATGACGGCC
>JAOTQK010000024.1:5922645-5935066 GCA_025642025.1 Rhododendron ferrugineum | reverse complement strand
CCCACCCAAAACCAAAAAATAAAAGAAAAGAAAAAGGGAACATATAAAAAAGAGAACATGGAACATTATTCGATGTTATATGTTCTCTTTTTTTTGGAATTTCATAGGACAGACGCTCACATATAACCATATATGTCACTCAAACACACAAATTTTATCAAATATTATGATGGATAAATAACCGTATATGTTAACGACTCAAAATTAATGGAGTACATATATGAATAAAAAAGATTATATAGCATTATATGTTAAAGAATCAGATGTAAACATATAGCATCATATGTTCTTCCACTATAATAAAAAAAAAAATCAGAAGCTCATATATAACATTATATTTTTTTTTTGAGTTACGTAGAACAGATGCACACATATAACCTTATATGTTAAGTAATCAAAGTTAATCGAGTACATATATGGATAGATAACCATATATGTTAAACAATCGAAACTGTAACCAAACCAAATCTGCACAAATAATCACATATAACTATATATGATTCCATAAGTTCACCCAAAATCCTAACCAAACCAGATCTGCATAAATAGTAACAAATAACTGTATATGTTCAACCCTAAACTAAACTCGACACACCTGTTTGTGTTAAAAACAACGGTGATGGTGGGAAATGAAGCCGACGGTGGGAAAGGACGACAAGATCCATCGGAGTAAAACACACGGAGTAATTTGTTGGAGTATTATAAATTCAATTCCATCGGCGGTCCCCATCACGTACCTCATATCCCTGGAAACAACAAAACCAACATCCCACGTGTACCACTACCACCACTGGATGGTTCAAGGAGGGCGCAAAGTGGGACAATCTCAACAGTCGGTTCCTCGTCTCTTTTGTGGAGGGGGTGTGGGCCAGATTCGGGTGCCCGACGACCACTCTTCGAGTACTGTACTGGAGGAAGTTCGGGTAGTCACCGACGTTGACTTGGCCGGCAACGCCTCTCTGGGTCTTGTCGTCGACCCCCCTAGGAATGGCTTGTCCTGGCGGCCTTTCTCTCTCCCCGTTTGAATGGAATGAAGGAAATGGAAAAGAAACAATTATTAGGGCTATATATATTAGGGTATATTGGTATTTTTGTAGGCTAGTGGACTAAAGGGGTTAGAAATTTTAGAAGTGGACTAGTGGGGTTAGAAATATGCTATAGAAGATATTATTGGAGAAATATATATATCTAGTTTCTAGAAGATTTAATTTCTAGAAGAGTTCTAGAATATCCTTAAATTTATGTGTAGAAGACTCAAAAAATATCTATGTGCAAAATGTTCTAAAGGTTAGTATCCAGCATTCCAAATATTAGTTTGGAATAGTTTAAAAATTAGTCACATGTTGAACTGTCACAAAAATATTTTGTAAGAATATCTTAGGTCTAGAACCATCCATTGAGTAATATAAATAGGGAGGTGTCTAGCCATTTTGTGTAACAAAAATTTTGAGTTTTTAATGAAAATTTGAGTGTTTCCATTCACCTATCTCACTTCCAAATCACTTCCTCTCCTTACAAGTCTTGAAAATCTTACAACCAACATCTCCAATAGGAATGCGCTAAATAGTAAACATATTTGATTGGGGTTTTCTTTTTTACCAATCCCATCTCAATGATGGCAAAGAACTCCGCCTCCTCGAAAGCCTCCGCTGCATTGACCAGAGGCTCGTCATCAGGCCCAACCCTGAGATTTTGGAGACCTCAGGCGAAGTTTGAAAATGGGGCCTCTAAAGTTTTTGAATATATATATATATATATATATATTAATTGTTCAGAATGTATAGCAATTTCACAATGGGACTTGGTGGCTCACTGTTGTGAGCATGTTCTTAGTACCCTTAGATCGTGGGTTATGAGTCCAGTCACTGTCATTTGAACGATTTTGCACAACTATGCTACACTCCGCCCTTTTCAAAATAATATGTGGCATAAATTATATTGGGGTTCTGACTGGCCAGCCCTAAAATGTCACCGACTATCCATCCAAGCCCACCGTTTTTCAAGCTCATTCCTCATAAGCCCTATTTTAAGTAAACTACCAAAAATACCCCGCACCATAGTCCAACAATACATAATCCCCAAAAATCACACTTTGTCCACGTCCTTTTCCACTTTCAGTGAACCCTAAACCCTCATCAATGTCCTTAAAATGTTGATCGACGTCCTTCCACCTTCAGCGAACCCTAAACCCTAATCAATGTCCTTCAAAAACTTCTTCCACGTCGTCGATCCTTCATCCAGATTGTCGCCCTTCTTCGGTAATCACTGTTTTCTTCTTCTTCTCTACTTTTTCTATACTCTTAGTATTTCAGATCATGTGAATTCTTGTATCTTGCTTCTGTTGCCTGTGCATTATGGTCTACTATGAAAAAACAAATTCTAACTTTTTGTTATATTTGCCTATATGAGTTTTGTTTATTATTGAAGGTGTGAATTCTACTTGGTTTTGTGGATTTTGATTATTTTCACAGCATTTACACACCCTAGCATCCATACACCTTACATCTGACTTTTTCTGACTTTTTGTTTGTATTTTTGCCTGTGTGAGTTCTGTTTATTTTTTAAGGAGTAAATTCTACTTGGTTTTGTGGATTTTGATTTTCTGAGATGTGGATTCTTATTTTGGGGATGTGAATTCTCTCTTTTTCGAAGCTGCGAACTCTTCATTTTTTGTGTAGTAAGTTCTGAGGTGTAAATTCTTAATTTGGTGTTATGGAATTTGATTTTTTCCGAACTGTGGATTCTTATTTTGGGGATGTGAATCCTTTTTTTTCTTGTCGTGAACTCTTTATTTTTGGGGTTAGCGAGTTATTTTTTTTATTTTTTATTTTTGAAGATGTGAATTCTTCATTTTGGGTAGTGAGATATGTTTTTTTTTAAAAGGTGTGAATTCTTTATGCTTGTGTGAATTATGCATTTAATAATTATTTGATTCGCTATGTCACTATCTAATACGGTTTCTGCATTTAATAATTGTTTGTGTGAATCATGTCTTTTCCCGAAGGTGTGAATACTTCATTTTTGGGTAGTGAGTTCTGTTTTTTCAAAAGAGTGAATTAATCGTTTCTGTGTGAATTTAGCATTTCAGAATTGTTTGATTCCCTGGTGTCATTGTCCCTTATAAATTCTACCCTGTCTCTTACCATAGGCACATAATCTCATAAGGAACAATGACAACAAAATGGGGATACTCTGTCTCTCAAAAAGATATCCATGTTCCAATCCCCCTTGCTGGTTTCCAAATTAGTCCAAAGTATTAAGAAATACAACAAAAAATGAAGGAAGCTGAATTGAAGAAATTACCACTAACAGCTAGTCCTCCAACATCCAAGAGGCTACCACCATCCAAGAAGGTACCGCCAATTAGGCTTCTGGTCCCAATAACTCAACCAATCCAGGAAGTACCAAAAAGAAAAACGTCAGCAAGAAAATCAACAGAAAATCAAACCCAACTACCACCAGAAACGCATGGGGAAAAAAAGAAAACGAGAAGTCCAAACCAAACCACCAAATCCATCATTGGAGGAACAACAACCCAAGAGAACAAGAAAAAGTCCATGTAAAATTCCATCAAAAACAGCAACCCAATCCTCTCTCTGGCGTTAACCTACCCAATTAGAACAAGGACAACAACGGCACAAACAGCTCAAACTTTACTGACGAGTGGAGAAGATCGGTCCAGCTACCCATCTCTCTCTCTCTCTCTCTATCTCTCTGTGTGTGTGTGTGTGTGCACGCGCGCGCGCACACGCAACCACAACTAGTCTTCGAACTTTGAAGCTCACTTCTCTCCAGTAGTAGAGAATCGAGAGCGAATTGGGGCGTTAAAACCCTAATGAGTTTTTGCTTCTGCGAGGGAAAGTGGACTCGGGGAGCCTGTAGTTACAGGGTTGTATCCCTGGAAAATGACACCGTTTAGCTAAAGGAAACCCAGGAATAAAACTCTAGCAAGAGGTGCAAAGGAGGGGATAAAAGTTCCATTAGGCCCTCATCATCGTTTCTAATTGAGGGAATTGCTGTTAAGTGGTAAAAGGAGCAAAAAACTCGCAACTCATGAACCACTTTTTGAAAATCGATAAGTCATGGGAAGGAGAAGATTAATTCCAAAAACATGGTCTGAAAAACAAACGTGGACAAATATACCCCCCTTCTACACGACATCGTTTTCCCCCTCCCCAAACCATTCCGTAACCCTCCCACCCCCAAATTACTCTGTCATACCCTAGCTGAAACCCCTCTCGCTTTGTTGTTCTCTAGCTCCATCTCGTTGCTCATCTCTCTTCCTCTCTCTCTTACAAACCGACGACCAACAATGATCTCTCTTCTCGACGTTGTCAGTAGGTTGATCGTCAGAACTTTTGTCCGTACATCGTGGGCTCTAACTGGGTTTGATTCTCCAGACCCAGTTGATTTCTTTAGCCAATGACCTCAGGCGACCTTGGAACTACACTCGCCGACCATCTCTATCCTTTTTCGATTATGTTCTATTTACGGACAAAAACAAATCAAAGTTTTTTTTTATTAAGTTAACTTGTGTATTAATAATACAAGTTAATGCTAGTTTCTTATCATGAAGCCGTTAGTGAAGATGTATGACTTTGGTGGCTAAGCATTCAAATCAAATGTCGATTGAGCTTCAATGTGTTGATGCAGGAGGAGGATCGTGTACGCATCTACACACTATTTTTTATGAGTGAAACATGGTTAGCTCTCTAAGTTTTGTTGTAAGTTCTACAACTACAGTCTACAAACATCAAGTTTGATATTGATATTGAATTGTTTAAAACAGAACTAGATAGTATACAAACAACAAGTTTGATATTGATATTGAATTGTTTAAAACAGAACTAGATAGTATGGGAATTACCCGATTTGATATTGAATCCTCGAACAGGAGGTTTTCTATGTCAAGAAGTTCAACGTGGAGGATGTGCACTTTATATCTTTTGGATAATTTAGTTAAGAGTATATCTTACTCAGGTTTTCCTGTCTTCCAAAATTCATCGATTCTCTTCCAAGTTTCCAGACGAATAAGTTTTGCCACTTCAAGATCAACCTTCAACTTCTTCAGCGTCTTCTTTTTCCCCATTTGTCGTTGCTCATACTCCGGACAGTTATCTACATTGATAGGATCTACTTGTGGACTCTTCCTCGCCAAATGTCCATAGATGTAGTCCTCGGAGTAGTTCTGCTTCCTATCATCCCTTCCCATGACTCTTTTAAACATTGACCCCAGAGAGCATTGTTCCTTAGACTTCTTCTTCAGCTTCTTCTTTTTTTCCTTTGCTTCTTCTTGTGTGATTTCGTGAATTGCTATACACGTCAATTTGTCCCTGAGTGCTATTATGTTCAAACTTGGAGAGATCAGAGATATTTCTGCCTAACGTTTCTGTCTCTCTTCATGTACTCTGATATCTATGAGTTCCAATTCAAGCTGCTCCTTTCATGTTCAAGTCTTTAGATCTTCTCAAGAGTTGCCTTTTGTGTTACTTGATGCACTGCTCCCTCGATCTCATCAGCATAACCTTATGTTAGCTGATGAACTTTGAATTCCTCAATTTGCATTTCTAATTCTCTGTTGACATCTTGTTGTTTAGTCTTTTGCTTCTCGAAGACAATGACTTTGTTCAAAAGTGTCTGTATGTATTTGTCCTTCGCCCGACACAACTTCTTGTTTTGTTTATTGACATTCTGAATTTCATTCTTCTGTTTCTTCAAGTTTTTTTTCTCAATGTTGTAATCTGTAATCTGCTAATCTATATATTGTAGCACCCTGTCATTTTCTTCTTGCATTTTCAATGCTGAAGTTGTTAGGAACGTGCTTGATAGTTATGGGTTGGATGATTTTGATACTCCCACTGATGTGTGTCAGCCTCTATTGTACTCGTGTGAAATAGATGAATCACAGCCAGTACCTGTCATGATTGATGAATTGAGGAAGGAAAAAGACTCAATTAGGAATGATATGTCCAAGAAGATTGAATGTTTGGAGAATAAGCAGATGGAGAAATTGAAAATGCAAGAAGACAATGACAAGGTGCTACAATATACAGATCAGTAGTTTACAGCATTGAGAAGAAAACTTGAATAAACAGAAGAGGGAATGAAGAATGAAATTCAGAATGTTGACAAACAAAACAAGTTGTGTCAAGCGAAGGACAAATACATGCAAACACTTTTGAACAAAGCCAGTGTCCTCGAGAAGCAAAAGGCTAAACAGCAAGACGTCAACAGAGAATTAGAAATGTAAATTGAGGATTTCAAAGTTCATCAGCTAACACAAGATTATGATGAGATCGAGGGAGCGGTGCATCAAGTAACACAAAAGGCAACTCTTGAGAAGATCCAAAGACTTGAACATGAAAAGGAGCAGCTTGAATTGGAACTCATAAATATCAGAGTGTGTGAAGAGAGACAGAAACGTAAGGCAGAAATATCTTTGATCTCTCCAAGTTCGAACATAATAGCACTCAAGGATAAATTGACATGTATAACAGTTCACGAAATCACACAAGAAGAAGCTGAAGAAGTCTAAAGAACAACGCTCTCCGGGGTCAATGTTTAAAAGAGTCAAGGGGAGGGATGATAGGAAGCAGAACTACTCTGAGGACTACGTCTATGGACAATTGATGAGGAAGAGTCTACAAGTAGATCTTATCGATGTAGACAACTATCCGGAGTATGAGCAACGGCAAAAGGGGAAAAAGAAGACGCTAAAGAAGTTGAGGGTTGATCTTGAAGTGGCAAAACTTATTCGTCCAGGAACTTGGAAGAGAATCGATGAACTTTGGAAGATAGGAAAACCTGAGTAAGATATACTCTCAACTGAATTATCCAAAAGTTATAAAGTGCAAATCCTCCACGTCGAACTTATTGACATAGAAAACCTCCTGTTTGAGGATTCAATATCAAATTGGGTAATTCTCATACTATCTAGTTGTGTTTTAAACGATTTAATATCAAACCTGCTATTTGTAGACTGTAGCAGTAGGACTGTATTCAAATAGAACTTAGAGAGCTAATCATATAAAAGACAGTGTGTAGATGTGTACGCGATCCTCTTCATGCGTCAAAACATTGAAGCACAACCGACATTTGATTTGAATACTCAACCTCCAAAGTTATACATCTTCACTAGCGGCTTCATGGTAAGAAACTAGCATTAACTTGTATTATTCATACACAAGTTAACTATGATTTGTTTGAAAAAAAAACTTTGATTTGTTTTTGTCCGTAAATAGGACATAATTGAAAACAAAAAGCAAGACCAACTGAGGAGGACGCTTCAAAATCTAATGCTCCAAGTTGTACCGGCAAGATTCTTGCTCTTTTCAATACATGTAATCGTAGTTCAATTATTATTTAATAAGTGAATTGATTAACAATGGATAGTAGTCTCTAAAACTGCAACCAAATGAGTTCCTACTCCGGTCATAAACGCAAATTTGTTAGGATCTCTTTAAATAACTTGTAAGGAAAAAAAAGTTCTATTTGAATTCTTGAATTAGTCTATATTAAAATTGACATTGTTTGTATAGTTATGTAGTGAGTGATACCCGCGAATTGGAGTAGTTATGTATTGAGAGAATTGGATTACTTTAATCACTTGGAAAATCTTCTTGGCTGGATTTTCAGGGATGTCGGTGAAGTTATACAAAGAGCGAATGCCTCTCGCTACGGACTGGCTGCTGGAGTCTTTACCCAAAACATCGACACTGCCAACACTTTGACACGGGCATTGAGAGTTGGGACAGTGTGGGTTAATTGCTATGACATATTTGATGCAGCGATTCCTTTTGGCGGGTATAAGATGAGCGGACAGGGCAGAGAGAAGGGTGTCTATTGTCGGGACGGCCTTGATCTAAGTAGTTTCGGAAAGGGCTTGATCCGAGTAGTTGTCGAAAACTGCTAAGATCAAGCCATTCCCGATCATTTTGTTTTTGCCAATTTCGTGTAGGAACCTTTAAAAATACATTTTGCACTCATTTCCCAAATCAGATCATGAAAAGTCAATTGGGAAAGATGGGTGCGGACTGAATGTGCTAATTTATAGGTATGGAAGCACGAATTATTGGTGTTATACTATATATATTAGTTTTTCCATATAAAGACAACAATTGACTTGTAGCCTGGTAGTTTGGTACTTTGGTTGTCTGGTTAGAGTATGGGGTTTTGGGTTTCGAGTCCAATCCCCAATATTTTATTTTTTATATTTCAAACCTTTTTTGTTGTTTTCTTATTTTATTAATTGAAGCTCATTTTGAGACTAATTTTAAAAATCTTACAAAATTTATTTTAACATATAAAGTTAACATTTACATTATTTTTTAATAAAGTAAATAATTTATTTCTTTTTTATTGAACATAAAATTAATATTATTTTTTTACCCTAATTAATGCCATTACATCATCATGACTAGTCAATCAATTTATTTAATTTTTTTCCATGCCCGTGCCCGGCTAGAATTGTGTCATGCTTGTGCCCCGTGCCATGCCTGAATCCCTGACTAGAATTGTGCCGTGCTGAATGTATAGATTTTAAATATAATTACAACTTAATTTCTACAATCGTCGATCTGAACTATTGGGAAAAAAAAATTAACGGTCTCGGTCATTAATTCGCATTAGGGAAACCGATCCCAAGAAATAAATAGTTTTGGTGGTGTAAAATTATGCTTGATAGTAGAAGAATGCCCTATTATACTGACCTTTTGAGGCATTCAAGCTTGTCCTATCAGACATTTGAAGACACTCAAGGATGCCCTATCAGTTTAACATTAATAAGGCACTTAGAACTGCCTAATTAGGTGAACCAAATGCAGCATTTTAACAGCCCTATTATACTGATCATTTGAGCAACTCCACCTTTTAAGGTACCCTAAAATCCTAGGGTACCCCAAAATCCAGGTTGGGGTGGATTTTAGGGTACCTCAAAAAGTGGAATTCCTCAAAAGATCAGTATAATAGGGCTGTTAAAATGCCGCATTTGGTTCCTAGAATCTAGGGTACCATAAAACTCAGGGTAACTAAGTGCCTAAACTGTAATGCTGAAAAAGTTACGATTTTTTATTTTTGTAATATTCAAGTTTTTTTTTTAAAAATTTATTACACGCAAAAAAATTATTACGATTTGCTAAGAAATATGGTATGAGTTTTTTTTTTTTTTACGTTACGATTTTTTTTTTTTTGGGTTATGAGTTTTTTTTTATGTTCTGATTTCCTACGAAAATGTTATGAACCCTATTCTTAAAAAGCCATGAGAATTTTTTAGAATACTTATGAGACATTACGATTCGTAATGAAAATGTTAGTATAATTTTTTAAAGGCTTTTTTTTTTGGGTAAATAGTAATTTTTTTTTGTGTAAGTAATTTTCTTTTTGGCTAAATAGGTTTTTTTTTTAAGGTACGAGGAAGTTGCTTTGGGTAAATATTTTTTTTTTAAGCAAACAGTTTTTTTTCTAAGGTTATGAGTTTTTTTTTTAAAAAAATGTTATGACATGCATAAAAAATGTTACGATTCCTAGTAAAAATCATACGAATTATAAAAGTTACGAGATTCATGAAAATGTTATGAATCCTAGTCAAAATATTATGAATTATAAAAAAGTTACGAGATGCATGAAAATGTTATGAATCCTACTCAAAATGTTATGAATTACAAAAGTTACGAGATGCACAAAAATGTTATGAATTGTAGAGACCCGAAAATATGGCGTCATTATTGCGTAATCAAAGATGGGGTCGTAGTGTAATAAAATACGATTTGGGAAGATGTGTGAGTACTTGTTAAATAGGAGGACATGTGTGCATTTGTCTAATGTGCATATATATATATATTAGGAGTTGTGTGGTGGGGAAAGAAAGAGGATAAGAGATAAGAGAGAGAGAGAGAGAGAGTGTGTGTTTGTGGGTGTTCTTCTTCTTCTTCTCCTTCTTACCCCGAGTTCCCCTCTCTCTCCTCACAAAACTCCACCTCCCACCACCCAAACACCAAGCTAACCTCAAAAATCTTCTCCCAACCTTATGTATATGGATCGGGTAGCATTTTGAAGAAGTGTTTGTGCCCGGTGGAGCTCCGATTCGTCCGAAACTTCACCAAGCTTCCCAAAACCGAGTTAGGGTTTCAAGATTTGGGGATTTTGGTTGAGATTTGCTCAAATCTCAAAAAGGTAGGGATTCTTGACTCCTATTACATGTTTATGGCGTGCACATGGCTCATTTGAGGTGCTTTTGTTGATCCTTGCTTCCATTTGGTTAGTTTGAGTTCGGATCGAAATCTGTCAAAAATCGCCCAAAAACCCAGTTCCTATCGGTAGGACGCGTCTGACGCTTCATTGTGGCATTTCGGATGAGGCTCCTACCGGTAGGAGGCTCCTACCGGTAGGACCTGCAAAAATCAGCATTTTTCCATTTGATCCCCGTTCGATTTCTAATGCATCCGGACATCTTCCTAGGGCGTATTACCTATTTTTTTGAGTCTCTCGGTATGTTCATGCAGGAACAATGGTGACATATAGGGGAGTAACGGACGATAATTACATTAATGTCTTTTGATTCGTGATGTATGGAGACGTTTTATGTGAAGTGCATCTATTAGTTAGTCATTTCGAACTTTATGTGACACTTATGTGTTTTATAGACATTTGAATAGCGCGTGTGGGATGCGGTAAATGGTTGAGATTAAACCAAGTTTAAGGGAAGTGAATTGTTGCGAGAGTGGTAGGAAATTACGTGTCGAGTTGTCGTTGGTTGGACTAAACTTACTATGTGACGGGTCTGCATGGGATGTTATGATCGAGAGTAATTGTGTGGCAGAGTTGTATTTCTCTTTTATTTACTATGATTGTGACTGTGCATGAGATCGATTATTGTGAAGGTTTGGTACGTTGGTATAGTCCTTGCTGGATAGTGTGATTGGATTAGATTCTTGACGTCTGTTTGTGGTATGTGGTGCACGGGATTACATGGGTAAGTGAAGTAAAATACGAGATTAAAGGAAATGGGATTTCAGGTCTGCTAAATGATGTAGCGTGATCCTGGTAAGGGTCGGGGACCCGGATTGGAAGAGATAGAGTTGGTACACTCGGGAGGGGTCTCGATGGCCCGCCTCGTGGAGGCAAACGCTCGGCAGAGGGTTGGATACCCTATAACCAAGTAATAACTGGTGAAAATGTAAACTGAACTACGAAATAGAAACAAGGGTGTATTGTGGGAACGAGTCATCTATTCTGAGTTGAGCCTGTCAAACTCCTAGTGATTGTTATATTCTTGCACAACTATCCTCATAGTTCATTGCATTTTATAAACATGTCATATGAGTACAAGTTTTTCTACTGAGCGCGTGGATTGCTCAGGTTATTTTAATAACCATTTCAGGTGCAAATCAAGGATAGAGGCATGGAGTGCTTGGCGTGTGCATACATGTTTTGCAAGCCTGTTTGAAGAGTTATATTTTCATCTTTCATATTCCATAAACTTTTTGGGAAGAAGAAAGTGTAATTCTATTTTATTGATAATTTATGTTGGATGAATGTACAAACTTATGAGTAATTGGATTTCAAGGACATTTGTAATATTTTGGAAACATGGGGTGCCAATAATGAAAGATCTAGAACCTTGGGACTTTTATGTAATTGTCAAGAAATCTATTTATTTTATGTTCTAAAATCGAGGGCGTGACAACTTGGTATCAAAGCATTAGGTTTGAATACCTAGGAACCGTGGGGAGACTTCTGTCTCGGGGTTTAAACCACTGCATTGTTTTCAGCATGGTTTGTTTGTGCTTGTGTGGTTTATGTACATGGCATCCATGGTAATTATGATAGAGTAGAATGAAGTATGGAGGAATTGTATCATTGGCTGTGTTGAAAGAAAAGTTGGAGGCATTGGACTAATATTGAAATGGTTGTTAATGGTGTTTCTTTGTTGTATTATGTTAATGAGGTGACCCTGATATAAGGTGTTTAAGGAAGTGGGACTGAAAATCATGGTTGTATAGGACAAAAGGGGTACGAGGAGAGGTAGTATGGGGAAGGGTTAAATTGAAAATTTAGTGTAAGGGTATGGAAGTCTTAGGCAATAAATCATTGGTAAAAGGGTATCCTTGGTAAGTTTCAAAGGTTATAAAGGTTAGAGATAGGTAGTGTGTCGGAGGAGGACGTGGTTTAGGAGACTTACTTTGTTTATAGGCAGGTTGGTGGTGTAATGAGATGAGCTAAGTTGACTGTGAGTCTAGTTAGTCGATGATTGATGGTGGTACACTTGGAAGCTAAGTTAAGAATGTAATTTGGAGTATTGTGGTGAGTTGGTGGTATACTTTCTCCCATCTCTCGTTGTTCTGTTTGAACTACGCATGATCTGATTTCCCACAAGGAATACGTAGGCAGCCCGTTTGGCACGATCATACCAAAAACCTTTTTC
>JAOTQK010000024.1:5900467-5922545 GCA_025642025.1 Rhododendron ferrugineum | reverse complement strand
GTCTTACTGCGTATCCAACATTGTCATAGCAGCTGTTCTGTTTTTGGCATGTCCTCATTAGTCATAAAATTAGAGAAGACGACGCAGTGAATTTGAATTTTTAATATCTTGGTCGCCTTTTTGTTTGATGTGCAAAGGGCCGTTGGACTGCTTGGATGCTTTGGAGGAAGATTTGCATGTCAAGTATGTTGTGAGATCTCAGTATTGGTAAGCAAAAGAGTCTCCATTCTATTCGAATATTGTAGTCCGTTTCTTAACAATCTGGTTTTGCTTGTCCAAATTCAGGAAGGCAGATGTTTTCTGATGGCCAGGACTTGACGTGGAGAAGCAAATTGGAAGAGAGACTGATGGGTTTGCAGCTTCTCGACGTGAATAAGCCGTTTCACCACCGTACCCTTTCCACCAGGGCTTCCTTTCCGTCCCCCACTAACTCACTGCATTTCTTCAATGAAATTCTCAGTCATCCTTAATTTCGATCCCTCCAGTCCTGAAGCGAACGGTATTGTAACATGTGTACATTTGGTTTCCGGCTCTTAGATCCGTTGACTGGGATTTTCGCTTAGATCTGATTGATTGGTTGAATGTTGAGATGAGAAATGGAATGTTGAGGTAGAATTGTTTTTCATCAATTTCATGTCTTCCGGAAGGTTACTTTGTGATGGAAAGTTAAAGCTATTTAAATGTTACTCAAAATTCATTCTCTTTTTATTTTCCTCACAACCCCATTTTGTTCCTCCGGTGAATATGTAATTTGAACTTGCACTTGCATTTGTGAGTTTTTTTTTGGTGTACTTTGATTTTTTCGACAAATGCAATGATAGGCTGATAGGAGTAGTTGTAGAATTATTTTTTCAACACTGCTGCGCACCACTTATGTTTCATTTTCTCAAGTTAGAAGTTAAACTTCAACGTGAAATAATTATTAGTATTTTTATAAAGAAGATTCCATTCTAATGGCCATTCCAATTGGAATTCACGAGTTCTTCATGCATTGGGTTTCTGTCGTCACAAAAAATAGTTTGGGGGATTTCTAAAATCGTTTTGGCTCTTCTTAGAATTAATTATGGAGTTGAATTAAAAACCACTTTGGTTAAAAATAGAAAGTGGAATCTAAAATTATCTCAAAAGTTACTTGGCATGAGTTAAATCCACTTTTAGTTCATGTTCAAACCCATGATTCTTTTGTACACTTTATTTTTTATTGCATAGGGTATTTTGGATCAACATGCAACAACCCTAGCCAAATCTTACGACAAAATTAAAAATGTACCGATTGGTTTTGTGCAATCATAATTACGAACTTTTAATATTGTAGTATGAAATAAGATAATACATAACGTTTCCTATATAATTGTACTTCCAATTGAACCCTTATAATAATACATTAACATAGCACTAAAACTTTGTAATAGCTAGGCTGTACTCTAATTCAAAATAATCAACGGGCACGATGATGACGTGCAAAGTACGTCGGTAAGACACTAGTTAAGATCTAAGGCAACTGCAATTGACAGTTTTCTAGGGAAAATACCCCCCAAATCCGACCTGACCTCTGCTATCTCAGTAAAATTTTCCTTAAAAATTTTACCGCTGCCTCTTTAATCTCATTGGGGTCTTCTAGACTTCTTCCATTCACCTTAATTGATCCCACCATATTCTTCTTGAATCTGAAATTTGCTATATTTTGGAATCTCGTATTTTTGTCACCCAATTTCAGCCAATTGACCCTAGATTTTTGGCTCCAATTTGCTTTGGACAATTTTGAGAGCTTCCAAAATTCAGCTTTAACTTTACATCTCTTGGCCTTTTCATCTATTGATAGAATTCTGGACTCAGCAATGACATCAAACTGATGAAGTTCCATCTCTTTCTCTTGTAATACAGAGTTGATATCCCCAAACTCTTTCATGTTCCACACCTTCAATCTGTCCTTAATCGCCCTCAAAATCTGGATTAGAATGAAACCTGCCCATCCAGTCACTACTGAGTTATCCCAAGGCTCCTTGGCAATAGCCATACATCTCGGGTTAAAAAGCCAAGCGTCCAAGAATCTAAAAGTTTTGGGGCCCCAATCTCTATTGTCATCTATATTAGAGATGGGACAATGGTCAGAGATAATACTAGGTAAACCTCTGTGGAAAATGTTTTCCATTGTGTTTGTCCAACCAAACAACGAGAAATGAGTGAAATATTTTATTGAAAATATTTTACATCGAAACAAAACGGAGCCAAAGTACTGTTCTCTGGAAATTTGAGTTGAGACGGAAATAAATTAGGGCGTATAGGGGTCAAGGCCCCCACATAGTTTCGGGATCTTTTTTTTCATAATTTTTTTTTGTTAGGAGTACCTAAATATTGTGTTTTGTATTACATGTCATATAAAAATTTAAATGCTTTAAGAATGTGCCCATTTTAGGTCCCAAAATCCAACCCATATCAGAATTGACAGTGTTTTGCATAAGGTAAATTTTTTTGTATCAATTTTTTGATGAGTTCAAAACAAATCAATGCCATACAATAAGCGATTGAATCGAGCAACAGGATTTAAATCGAGCTTATCTGAATAAAAACAAACAAAATCGAATGAATCTAATTTGGAAAACTTTTTTGTATTAGTTTTTCTATTCTCATCGAGTTCAAAAAAAATCGATGTGATGTGCGAACAAAGCAAATCGCCAACAAACAGAGAGAGAAAATCATGAACAAAGCAAATCGATTTGTTGTGGAAATTTTGAATGAGATGCGTGAAATTTTTGTCGTTGGTTTCTAAGTTTTGATGCCTAAGGGTATTAAGGTAACTTCGTACACATAATTAGACGTATGCGTAAATTAAAAAACATCGTTACTTCTTAATGGGAATGCCACACAACTTTTTGGGAATGGCTGGTAAATCTCTGAATTTTGATTAGTTGGACATAGTGCCGGCCCAAGGCTAAAGCCCAAGGTATGACCTATTTCGGCCTCGCGAGATATGCAAATTTTAACGGGCCTTGGAATATTTTAAAAACTTACAAGTATACTTAATTAAAATTAGTATTTAACACAGAAAGTATAGTTTCCGTGCATTATTTTGTAGAAAAAATCAACGTTTGTGCAGTGGCATGTCTTAAAAAAAAAAAAAAAAAGAGAGTGGCATTCCCATGACCTACTCTAACATTGCAAGTACAGTATTCCGTGGAAAAAAAACTCCGTTCGTGCAATGGCATTTCTTAAAAAGAAAAAAAAAAGTGTTTTCCCCATGTTCTGTTACATGATAAATTTCAATTTTTAAATTGTGAAGCCAAAAGTTCATAACGAACAGATCTGTAAATAGATGAGCGTATCACTCTTACCTAAGTCTTTATCAATCTCATTGGTTTTTCGTCGTTGAATGTATATTTCTTTGCAATCATCAACACTTATAGCTGTAAATCCACAATACAACTCAACAAAAATCTATATATTCTTTTTTTAATTAGCAACTGCTATATTACAGATCAAGAAATTGCATGAAAAATATTTTACTCCTTAGTTGTTTCTGTATTTTCCAGGCTGCACAGGTATATTGAAAATAATACTACATGAAAAGATATGGCTTTGTAGTTATTGAATACTATGGGCTCTACTTAGATAAACTAACCTATTTATATGCTCTACTTAGATAAACTAATCTATTAAAAGATTCGATTGACTGGGTATTCACAATGGTGGGTTCCATTTTGCCAAGTTAAAATAGCATGAAAATTTTGATTAAAGCGTAAGATATGACCGATTTAGGCCTCGCAAAATATGCAAAATTGCAGGGGTTTTGGAATATTTCAAAAACAAATTAATAAGCATACGTACTAAATTAAACTTAGCATTTAATATCCTAAAAAAACTGTCTTTCCGCCCATGGTGACAACAGTGAGTTTTCTGCCACCTCTTTTGTGGGCCTCATTGAGTATTTATGATAGTAATTTGGACCTTAATTTTATATTGTATGACCCGCAACTAGTATATTCACATCAACTTGATCGGACATCGATACACATATCAAAATACAAATTTTGGTTTATCATAAATTTTATTTGGAGGAACGAAAAAAAGTGCACAAATATTAAAGTTAAAACTGTGAGTTTTCAATACGGCTGGTTCCATTGCGACAAATATTAAAGTTAAATGCATAAATAATTTAATTAGCTAGACATTGAATTTGTCAATTGCATGACTTAAACATTTTCAAAATAAGAATAAAATTGTCATTTCCCATTTGGTGGTGCTAATGCCAAAATTGTTTTTGTTTGTGTCAAAATCGTTGAGCATAAAAAGCTTATATCGTGTGCAAAGTACAAAATTTTTATGCATAACAGTTTTTGCATTAACAAAAACTGTTTTGGTATTATCCTTTTCTTTTTCTATCTCTTTTATATTAAATGATAGGCAAAAGGGGAATTCATATGAACACGTCAGTTTTGTCACTCAATGCGCAAGATATGTTCTACTTGTACTTGGGATGAAACAATATGCAAAAAGCATGACAACATACGCAGTAGAAAGAGAGGGAAAGAGATGGGCAGACAAATCATTTTTGCCCATCTCATCACATCATAGATCATTACCGTCCACGATGTGATCGGCAGACAACTTTTTCTCTCATGTTGAATGAATCAACATATTTTGGACAAGATTTGAACTTCGATTTTAACTGCACAACCATTGAAATAACTTCTCCAATTTGGTACCAGAATCTAGTGGTTTATAATCTATATAATAAAACAGCTTAGTATTTGAATCCTATATACATAAACCTAATAGCTCAGACTTATCCCTCATAAATCCTACGGCTGAAAAGAGTCCTAGGGCTGAAAAATCCTATTTTCAATATTCTCTAACCTTTTTTATTCCAACGCTCTTTTGTTATGGGAAGATAGAAAGTAATAAAATTTCATATACAAAATTAGTGCAAGCCAAATCGTAAACTAAACAAAAGGGTAAGAAATATTTTTGTTGATCGGTTGATCAATTTCAATTTTTTTGGTGTGTGTTTTTTTTTTAAACTAAACAAAAGGGTAAAAAAAAACTTTTTGATTCTAATTTAAGAAAAAATCTTCTCGTATAAATCAATTTCGTTGGCGGGGGTGATCAATAGTTTTATGATTCATTTTAGTTGTGTTCAAAACGCGTTGCGCCATGCCTTCAGACACGGACAAACTCTAGTACTCCACTAAACAAGAACTGTCAGTCAACAATCTCTTATTGTACTTCCTCACCATCCTCCACCTGTCTTTGGTTGTCTCTAACATGGCACAAGACACCAAGACCAATTAGCATTACAAAAAAATGACCATACAAATTAACTTGGTATCTTCCACTTGTACTTGGAATGAATCAATTTGCCAAAAACCATGATTACAAACAAAAAAAAAATTAATTCAAGAAACGTACCATGTGACAAAAAGGGTGGTCCATCACACAATACATAGAGGTCATTTTCATAAATCACACGTTCGTTTAAAGATCGTGATTCTTCCTATCCTTACAAAGAACGTACACGTCATTGCTCTGAGAACACAAAAATCATCCTACAATAGCAGCAAGAGAGAGAGAGAGAGAGAGAGAGAGAGAGAGAGAGTGAGAGTGTTCATGGATATTCATAGCAAATATGCGCACCACAGTAGTATCTCCCAAACAAGCTGAAGTGGTGGAAAGATTTTAGTTTTTTGATCATTTTATCCTAAATGGTCATAATTAAATTTTTATTCTAGGGCTCTCGTTGAATAACCCTAAAAAATATGGGTTTGTGAAAAGTTTAGAAATTTCAACTTTGAGATGGTTTATTTTTTTTGACAGTTGAAAATAATGGTTGCGTACATTAGAAAGGGAAGGAGAGGGTAATTTTGTCCTTAGGTTTCAAAAATAATGGCCTAGAAAATTTTTCCATCTATTATCATGAAAAAAAAAATTTCCATCCAAAACCCTAACAGTTAACAAACGGAAGGGGGCATAGTGTGGCCGGGTGATAGTTTAAGGGGGTTAAGTGTTCGATTGAGTAGTTGGAGGGGGCATAGTGTGGCCGGGTGATACCGTGATAGTTTAAGGGGGTAAAGTATAATTTCCCCTTGATTTAATAGCAAAGGACGAGTTCAATAAATTGGCACTATGATAGAAGTAACTCAAATGGGGGACTATCCATCCTCTCATTTTCCATCCCCAAATGCTAAAACCTGGTCTCCAATGGGGGATGGAAAAGGAGATGCAAAATCCCTTTGATGTAATGCAAAGATGGATAGTTCACCAAAACCAACTATTTGTATCAAAAAGTGGACGGTCGGAGTCACCTAAAAGTCGTCGGGAAATAGCTAGAAAGCTTGAACCCGTCGGAAATTGAAAAATTTGAAAATCTAGAAATCTGAAAAAGTGGTCGGAGAAAGGGATCACAGCCGGAGATCAAGAGAGGTTAGAGAGAGGGATCACGACCGGAGCTTCAACCTTGCCAGAGCATCTCCAATCTGGAAACATAGGGTTTCACAGTTTAGGGTTTCGCGATTTGTAGTTTCAACACACACACACACAGAGGGGTTCGCCGGAGTGGTGGTGGTGGTGGGGGGTTTCGAACTCTGGTTTGCTATTTGGAGCTCTAGTTTGAGAGAGAGAGAGAGAGAGAGAGAGAGAGAGAGAGAGAGAGAGAGAGAGTTGGAGCCTTGGAGGAGATCTGACCGTATAAAAAAACCCTACCGTTGAACGGCTACAATTGGCCCAAATGTTTCTTCTTCTTTTTTTAAGCCTATAAATCTGAAAGTATGCAGAAAAAATTATCCACAAGTTTCTTCCCTTCTCCACAAATACCCTCAAAAAAACAAAAAAAAGTAGGACGAAAGATAAAAAAAATTGTTTTCAATTTTTTTAAAATCCTTGTTTGGCTGTCATTTAATTAATTTTATGTTTTAACGGAAGTAGTCAACTAGTCGTTAAATTAATTTGGGGGAAAATAAGGTGGATGGAGTCCCTTTTTTTTTTTTTTTGATCAGATGAAAATGGATGGAGTCCTATTATCCATCCCCTCATTTTTCTTCCCCCATGGGAGAGGAGGGAGTTGAATTATCCATTTTTTTATCCATCCTCTCATTTTTCATCCCCCATCAGAGAGGATGGAGTCCTATTATCAATTTAACCAACTCCTAACCACTTTTTGACACTAAAATAATTATTCATCCCCTCATTATCCATCACTTCATTGGACTTGCTCTTCGAGTTAGAGAACCAATATAGAGGTTGGTTGGAGTTACTCTAGACCAAAACTTCATCTCTTTTACATTCTGCTAATTCGTCGGATTGGAATTTGGGCTGCTCGGCGGTTCATATAATGACCCAGAACCGAACCGGTTACGATTCTTGCAAAACATTGCAACAAACGAATAGATAATCAGTTTTTCAATTAGACACAGAAATTTATTAGTACTCCCAGAGCTGCTGTCATACACGGAAAAAATGATTCACGGTTCACAACTTGCATGTGTACATGGTATTGTATTTCTTATCACCAGGGTTTCTCGCTTCCCGTATCTCCTTTGTAGTTCTCTCGATGCAATTGGGAACGAGACTTGATTAATACCAGATGACTAGAGAGAGGAGATAGGAGTTAGAATCTGCATCCAATCCCAAGTCTCAATTGCAATCGTATCCCTTTCAGGCTCTAGCCTGTGGTGCCGTAGATGAGAGAGGGGGGTCGGATATCGAACCCGTAGACTTCTCCAGAGAGGGTTTTGACGAGAATAGAACCCAGCCAAGAGAGACTTTAGCATTGCCAAAATGGCGCTAACCAATGCAGAGACTTATCAGACAAGAAAGATGTAAAAATGGCTGAGTTTTCAATTTACAAATTTCAAAGACAAATGCACAGAAAAATAGTAGTAACCACAACGGACACCTGTTAAAATGACCTCTCCTCCGCCGGAAATCAACCATATATCAGATGTATTAGTCAACAAGTTTCTCTTGTTTACGCAGTAAAACAAAATACAACAGACGGCAAATGAGTACCGTAAAAACAATTCCCTACATAAAGGTGGAAAACGGAAAATAAATTACCCATAACAAAGTAGCCCAAACAGTACGAACATGAGAGAGAGAGAGAGAGAGAGAGAGAGAGAGAGAGAGAGAGAGAGAACCAAACCATAACCATAACCAAAAACTCAGAGGAGGCTTCTTCCTCAAAGATCTTCTCACCGTCATAACTGTTGGACTGTTTTGTAAAAAAGCCCCTCAAGTGCAATTAGCCTAGACGTTAGCAATACCCCACAGCCGCGGTATTATTCACAAGCTTCGAGCAACCTTTTCATACAAATCTTGAGGCCAGTTCCTATTCAAATTGTTGGCGAGAAAATTTGCAATCTGCAAAACCCACAAATACTCGTCCATCGTGACAATGCAAATAACATGCATAATTAAAACAGATACCAGAAGAAGATTTGAATACAGTTGGTACACGTTTTCTTTGTAAGATTTACAATGAATAATTCAGTTTCTTGATGGCTTACAGGATTTCAAAACTGGACTAAAACTGTGAAAAGGTCCAATGTTTCTGCAGACTGTAGGAACACTATCACAAATAAACACAGAACATGACATCCAAACGATACCTTCAATGCAGTTTAGACAATTCAAACATTTGTTTGGAAGTTTCTTGCAGCACAGACAATTCAAACATTCATGTCAAACGTAGGAATGAACAATCAAATGCAAACATATATATTGGTTAGTGGGACCCCTGTTAAAAATGACACAAGATAATACCACTTAACTAGGCAACGCGGACCATTCCGAGAAGGTGGCCTACTGCTATCAAAACCTCATCAACACGTGTTGGAACAAAAGACACAAGGTGTTAGACAAACATGAATCATGTCACAAGGTGTTGTTTGTTGATTGCATGGGTGGGGTGGGGAACTTGCGATCCGATGAACACGCTAACTCGCAAAACATCCAATGGGTTTGTGAAATGTATGAGACAAACATGTATTTTATCCCTCTTCTTCTAGAGTTGTCTTGTTCACAAGTTTTACATTCTCAATCGACGTTTTCAACTAATAAGCATAATAAAAGCTATAGATAAATCACAGGCAGCCATTGTTAAAGGGAGAACTATAGCCGACAATATAATTGCTTATGCAAAAGCTGGTTAGGAGTTACCATAGAGATGCTGCCCTGCTAGATGTGCTTTAAAGATAGATAGGATGAAGGCTTAGATGACGGCTTAGGACTCTGTGGACTGGGGCATTCTTTTTGAAGTAATGGCTCCCATGAATTTCCCCCTAAATATGTTTTTTGGGTTAGACAGTGTGTGACCTATGCCATGTTTTTAGTCGTTATCAATGGAGAGCTTGAGGGTTTCTTTAAAGGCAAGAAGAAGGGCTTGAAGCAAGGTGACTCTATCTCTTCACACTTGTTCCTGATTGTTATGCAAGGTTTTATAGTATCCACAAGCAGAAGATTGTTGAAGGGCAGTTCACATTTCACCCTAAGTGTCATCCCTAGATATCTCACACCTTGCATTTGTAGATGATCTCATCTTATTGTTTGGTGCTGATCCCAATTCTATAATGTGCTTAACAGTGCTTCGGATGAATTTCACTGATAGTCAGAATTAAAACCCAATCTGCAGAAGAGTTTATCTTTTTCTCTGGGACGAACGAGGCTACTAAGGCTGCGATTCTAAACCTCCTTCCAATTCCAGCAGATACTATTCCAGTAAGATATCTTGGGAGTCCCTTTAATTTCTACTAGACTGAGATATGATGATTGCATTAAATTGAAAGAGAAGACAAAGCAAAGACTCATGAGTTGGTCTAACAAGTTGCTTTCTTTTGGGGGTAGAGCCTTACTAATTCAATCGGTGCTCTTTAGTATGCAAAATTTTTCGTGTTCATTGCTCATCCTCACTCAGAGAATAATGAAGTAAATTGCATCGACGTTAAGAGCCTTTCTGTGGTCAGGGGCTGAGTTAAAGAATACAGGGGCAAAGGCGAGTTGGAGCCATGTGTCTTCCTAAAAAAGGAGGATTGGGAATCTTTAAAGGTTTGGAACAGGATCACAATAAGGAAGACATTTTATGGGTGAAGTGGATTCATAGTTTTATCATTAAAATCCATAATTTCTGGTACATGAAGATTCCTCCCGAGTCCTGACTCATCTTCGACTGTGAGGAAATTACTGGGTCTTAGAGAAGAGTGCCATCATATGGTGAAACATATTGTAGAGAATGGGGTTGATACTTTTGTTTGGTTAGATAATTGGCATCCTTTGGGCCCCAAATACAAAGTTATGGCCCTTTTGGGGTGAGGCAGTGATATACTGATATACAATTTGGGGAGATCCATGTCAATTAAAGTGGAGTCCATTGTTTCATAAGGTAGATAGATGCAAATGGCCAAGACCAAGGAACAGGATCACTCAGACTCAGCATATTCAAGCTCATACTCCTAATAATTTTTTGCACAATGTTTACAGGAATGATCAGGTATTATGGGTTCCCTCTCCTGATGGAACTTATTCTTCAACATTCACACGGGAGGCAATGAGACCTAAGGCAGCTTGCCACCAAGGAAATGTCCCAAAATGCACATTTATCTGTTGGTTGTGCTGTCTAGGCAAGCTTGCCACCAAGGACACAGTTTAGAGCATTAGGTCTGAACATTTATGCTACAGTGTCAGTGATTTAAATACGCGAGGCAAACGCGAGGCGACAAAGTCCTCATTGGAGCGAGGCGAGGCGAGCGCCTCATTCAAGCGAGGCGAGCGTTTAAAAAAAAAGAAATATAAACTATATAAATGACCAATATTCACTCCTACCATCAAAACAAGAATAAACATCACCATATTACATAATAACCAACAATCTATTTGCGAATCGTGAATTGTATCGAATCGTGAATTGCTCCAATTCAGTCAAATTCTTAAAAATGCATAAAAAATGTCGATTTCAAGTTTGAATAATGATCTTGTGATCTAATTATGCAATACACTAGTTTAAAAGAAGTTTATTAGACTATATTTTTTGCTCTTTTTTTTGGGTAAAAGGACTTTTATATGCTCTGTTGTCTGGACTCTCTATACAACACATCTCCCACTGACTAATATATACTCCACTAACTAGAATATACTATATTATACTCCCTCCGTTCCAAATTGAGAGTCCACCATGAAAAGTCGTGCCATTTTTCAAATCAAAAAATCAACTATTTCCGTGTATAATTTTTTGAATTTTTTTGCACCAAATTAAAGTACTAATCGAGATCTTTAATACGGTGCAAAAAAATTTGAAAATTTATGCACGGAAGTAGTTTATTTTTTGATTTGAAAAATGGTAAGAGAGAAAGTGGGACTCTCATTCTGGAACGGAGGGAGTATACACCCCACTAACTATTAAGCATAAAAGACAAATAAAAAACTCAGTACAGTACTAGTATTCGTGTACTCCATGTCTATTTCTCTTTAGAAAGGTCTTATTACATTGATGATTGACCGGAAAAAAAATGGACCCAGCACATATATATATGTATATGTATACAGTCACACACCCTGTCGGCAAAAGAAGAAGAAGAAAATAAAGATTAGATCGTGGGTGGCTGGTCGTGCGACTGTGCGAGAGAGAGAGAGAGATATCTGATCTTACCTCCGCGATTTGATCGATCGTGGTGGCTGTCTTTGACCGTTAGACACCGTAGAGGAGTGAAGCAGAGGAGAGAAGCAGAGAGGTATGTGATAAGATCTGATTGCGTTTTTTGGAATAAAAGATCTGATCGCGGTTTTGCCCTAACGACGCCTAGGCGTGATTTTTAAGTCGACTCACGACTCGCGACTAGTCGTTCGACTCACGACTAGTCGCCCGCCTCACTCAACCTCGCCTCGCCTCACACCTGTGAGGCGTCACAGGCTCGCCTCACGTCTCGCCTCGCCTAGGCGTGATTTTTCAATCACTGTACAGTGTCTTATGTTCTCAGCAGAATGAAAGTCATCAACGTCCATTTTTTGCCTGTCTTCTCAAGGGGCATATGGAGCCATGTGTTGAGTAGGTGCATGATCAATAGAACTCCTAGGCGGTAAATTGCTGAATTGCAATGGGCAGTTCATTGCTTTGGGAAAGCTTTTAAGTCTGATGTGTTCAAACTTGTTTTGGTTGCTGCAGTGTACTATGCCTGTACTGAAAGGAATACTTAAATTTTTGGGGGCAATTTTGTGGATGAAGCTAGGATAATCTCTGCCTTAGATGGGATACATAGGGATACCAGTAGATATGTATAGATTCTCAGTTGTGTAATCCAGTTCATAGGGTGGTTTTAGGTTTTGTTTGCTCACTTTGCTGAGTTCTGGGGAGGTTGTTCCCAGTTTCTCTTTGTTGTTTTGAGTTTTTTCCATTGGTAATAAAATCAAAAGCCACACACACAAAAAAAAAAAAAAGGAAAAAAAAGCTGACTTAGAGAATACTCCAAAACAGAACCAAGCAGGTCAACTTGGCTCTCTTTGAATAATACCAGACATAAGTATCTATTCGCGTAGAGTGGGCCATTGCATTTTCCACTTTAGAAAAACTGTTTCATAACCCCAATCAGAATGCACATATAATCAGTTTGCACAACGCTAGTCTAATTAAGGAGGGACAAAAACCTCTAAAATGGACTCCACAATAGATTATCAGGAAAAAAAAAAAAAAAGGGAATAAACTCCACAAAAGCTACAATCGACAATTATGGTAGACGAGCAACCAAATCAGATAATAGAAAGAGAAAGAAAGGTCTACTCTCAAAACGGCCAAACATACCTTGGTCCTCAAGGCACGAAGTGATCCATCTGAATCTGTGAGATTGTCCAAGCAATGAAGAGCAACCTTCAGAAGGTCTGGCACACAAGCTTGGACATGGTGAGATAAACTCTGGAACATATCATTTGCTAAATCTGGTGCTCGTGGATCTAAAGGAAGAAACGGGAGTTTGGCAACCTCCCTTAGAGCATCTAAATGACGACCCACTCTTGCCACTTTATGGATAGACAATATGGCATCAAGCTGCATTAACACAGTTTGTTGTTCCGAAACAAGTTCTCTCTCTTGAAGACTGCATTAATATAAAGTCGTTTCTCAGGCAGAAGAACAACTAAAGAGAATTTACAAGCAGGAGATTATCAAGAGTAACAAAGAACCAAAATCAAAGTTATACCACAACTTAAGTAGCCATATCAATTCAGTTCCAAGAAATATGGTTGCAAGCCACAGCAAAAAACTCTCAAGAACTTCTAAATAAAGATGTGGATATTTTGGGGCAATCAGGATGTAAAAAGTAAAACAATGCCACAAAATTTTGCCTAGTCCATATTGAAAAGCTTTTCCAAAGAGGCACCAAGTTTCCAGAATGTTACAGCGCCAAAAATGTAGTTTAAGATTCTTTTCCTTCTTTTTTCAAATGGGAAGTGGGATTAAAATTTTCAGAAGCATACAAAGACAAGCCTCTACTAAAAGCATTCATCATAAATAAGGCGTTGACAATAACATATAACAATGAGAACAAATAAAAATCATATTGGAAAAGTCTTGAAAAGACCTGACTTCAGGATAATACTTGTACGTCTGCAAAATCTCATTCCCAGAATGGAGGAGCCCAGCAGTACGGCTCTCACCGTCCAATCTACCACGTGATAGCGCACAAATTGCTTCAGAAAGGCACTTATTTATTGTGTCCAATGCCATCGCAAATGCACCAACTCTCTTCTGGATTTCTATAGACTGGGTTTTGATAATAAAATCAAAAAAGAGAGAAATCGAATACATAAGGTAAGCATCAAAACCAGGTACAAAAACATTTAAGAAAGAAAGTAAATGCATATATAGGCTGTTGAGGCCATTTACAACACGAACTCATGGGAGGACGTAATGAAGAAAAAGATCAACCAGATAATACATCTATTTTAGTAAGCAACAAAATAATCGTACGGGGGGCTTAGCCAATTATTAAGATTATAAATCCAAAGATCACACATCCTATATAGTTTATACAACAAACCACACTCAATCATTCCTTGTTTCTCCAGGAAAAAGGAATAAAAGTTGCTCATAAGCATTTTAATACTTCCGGGAGACACAGTAGACCATTGAAATCTCAAACCACACACAGTAGGTAGTTGCATTCTGTTTACATTATTAATGATTGGGTCATGGTGAAGCCCTCGAAAATATCCCAAGGGAAAAAGAAAAGAAAAGAAAAGAAGAGAAAACAGAGGAAGTACTAGCCAGCTTAATTAACACTTAGTTGAAACTGGAATTTAGTCACACTATGCCCAACTAGTCCCGGCACAAAATTCCTTTAGCATCTCCACATTTATATACTTCAGCGAATCATTACAAGCATATGAATTACTTTAGTGATGACAAACGCTTAACAAAAATAAGAAAGTAAAAATTCATGTACCACGTATCAAAATTTGAGCAAATAGAGGTTATCTAAGATCACATTAGATGAATCAAACGAAAAGTAGAATTATCTTGTTGCTGATGGTGTGGGTGGGTTGGTTAAATATTTTCCAAATTCATGATATGATCAACAGATGAGACAGGTGGTGACGGATGAACTTACATGACGAACAAACAATTACAATTAAAAATGGAGTCTAAAACCTTAATAGATAATACCTCCTCTCACTAGTCACAATCTACTTTACATAAGGTGAGAGAAAGGAAAGGATTGAACAGACTCAGATAGTGCTGTCCTTTTCCTAATAATGCAGATGAAATTTTACACAAGGAAAGAAGAACAGACAGAGAAGTCGAGTCTGCATCAAGTACCACATAAAACTTCACTAAACTCACAAAGTTCTGAGCATGTCCATCAAAAATTTCGAGAAGAGCAAAAACAAGATCACCAGCAATGTGTTCTCTCTTTCACTAACCAATCATAAGAGAAAGAAGGCCCATCTAACTTGAAGATAATCAAAGATCTTTACATTTAAGGAGGCATTCTCGAAACTTCAGCACAGGACCACGACCTAAACAGTGAATCTATTTGACCAATTGAACACATCTTAAGTAGTAAACTTGCGTTAAGGGGCTAGATGTGAACAGTATTGAGAATTCAACAAAAGTTGTAACTTTTGAAATAACATAAAATTTAGAAATTATGCAATTGTGCAGTTAAGCAATTAAAATAAGGAAAAAAGTTACTTTGTCATAAAGCCCAGCTTCCTGACACTGGTGAGCAGCTTCAAGCAGAAACTGTTGTCTAGTTTTTACATCAGTAAAAACCCTTTCCAGTTCACCTTCTTCTCCAGCACCTCTTGGACCAAGTAAAAGATTAATTCCTCCATCCCGTAACAACAGCTCCGTAAGGAGTTGCTTCAGCACCAAGGTTCTCTGCCTTTGCTGATCTACATTACCTCTCCCACTCCATGACAAATGGCCACCACCCACCGCAGCGGCAGCTTGCATGTAATACTCCAATGCCAATGAAAGATTTTCATGACGTAGATAGACTGATCCATACTGCCTGATTATGCTAGATGCCTCAGCAAAAGCATCCATCACCTTCAGTTTTTGCCATGCCCCAGCACTAACAGAAAGGACACCATGGTCCGCCAGCACAATAGATATGTGCACAGCATCTACGTTATAGCCTTCATCTCCCATATCCTTGGAGAGATATATCATGGCAGGAAGCAATTGGATGCTCAAAAGCAAAACATACGGATACACCAAAGGGTCCTTTCCATTCTTTGTGTAATACGATGGCTCAAATTTATTAAGGTAAACCTGCAAATCATCCAAACTATAGGGTGAATATCCTTCATTCGGGATGGTAGAATTAGATCCTCCAGGATAGTCTCGGATAGCAGACAATTTGAACCACAAGAAATCCTCTATGGTGTTGAAAAGTGTAGGAAATTCTCTAAGCAGGCGGTCAATGTGCCTACGAGAACCAGATAGTATTGCATATAGTAGCAACTTTTTCTTGTCATATGCAGCTCGACCAACACGATCACCCATCCTCAACAACTTCTCACACTCTTCTGAAGCAGCAGCTGCTGTCTCTGGTGATACCATTCCTCCAGTAGCAACCCATTCTGAAAGCTTTGAAACAGAAAGAAATTGATTAAAACCAAATGAAGACTCTTATGTGCAGGTAATACAGAATCAGTACCTGAGGAGCAAAGTGGTGTGAAACACGAGAAGATGAGGCAACCTTCCTCGCTTCATCATAATACCCAGTTCTCAAGCAAAAGTAAATCTATTATGATGCAACAAAAAGGAGTTAGTCAGAACCACAAATTTTCATTTATATTGTTATTGCTAAGCATGGAAATTGTGCTTAGCATATAGAAAAAGACTGTTTCAAAATGTATACGTCAGCAGGAGCCCAAATCACTACAAGCCAGAGGCAAGGAGAAAACAAAACCAAATCAAACTGCAAGTCTTACTAAGCAAACAAATTTATCATATTTCCAAAACATAAGAAAAAAGGATTAGAACTACCAGGGTTCCCAACAGACCCAACCCCATTGCTACACTAGGAAGAGCAGAAAAGTCCAAGAATAGTCCATGTAATACTGCTCTGGAGTAGCACAATACCAACCATAAAATTTGGAGGTTGGTGGAGCTAATGAAAGCTTTCTTATTCTCTTTGTGATAAACTTTTGGAATCGAAAACTCAATTTAACGAACATGTAGGATAAACTTTCATAAGTAAACAAGCTAAAGACAAAGAAAAGGCCAACAAAAAGGAAGTGAACATCTTTTTGTTGCACTGTAAGATCATAGTACGCACATTAAGTATAGGTCACTCATACTCTATTAGACTGGTGGTTTCACAATGAGCAGGAAAAAATAGACTTCCTTGCACCGTAGAAGTTCAAAAGAAAATCGGAAGATCAGTGGAGAAAATATAAGAATCAGTGGAGAAAATATAAGATAACTTCTAAATCAAGAGAAACAGACCTGCTGCCATGTCGTATCAACGGGAGGCTGCCGACAAGCTTCCCCTGCATCAAAATCTAGAACCCCATAATCCCTTAAACGAACCTGCAGAGAAAGAAACAATAACCAGCAGACATAAGAAAACAACCCAAAAAAGTAACATCATTGCCTCCCAAGATTCACATGCAAGTTTCTCGAAGTCAAACATAAAATTCAGCTGACAAACCCGAAGAAATGCATGTATTCTTTGCAAATTGCCAACAGCCCCGCCAAGAGCAGCCTATAACGAGATAACAAGCACCAGCATCAAAATATTATTTCAAACGGCATAAAAGCAAGGAAGTTCACTTGGCAATAGCCTATAAGCTATAACCAAGTAGATAGTTCGAAAGCCCTCGAATCATAGATTTTTGAAGGAACAAATTGGACACTGCTGAATTACAAATGCTTGATAAGATGCAAACTTTATAAAGAATTTATCTACCTGAGCAGGATGACTTTGTATTGTATCTACGACATACTTCTCGTGCCCCCATTCGAGGTGGCGCCTTGCACCAATCACCAAAGACATTTTTTTTGAAACGTTCCATTGAACAGTTGGGCCCTCACCCATCAGTGTCTGCCAAATAAGTCACTTCATCAACATACTTGCATTACAAGCTTCACAAAGAGAACAATGACTAGAGAGCTACGAGTTTCAAGACAAGCAATTAGCATAAGTAAAGTAGAACAAAAACCAAGCAGAAAAATTGAAGAAATACCTGAATTAGGTGCCATATTTTCTGCATCGTAACCGATTTCCCACCAGAAGCATCAAGTCCCAAACTCTCATAAGCACCCTTGAAAGCTGTAGCAGGCTAATGAGAAAACAACAATTTAGCAGAATAATCAATAATTCCTCCACCAAAACTTCAAGAGAACTTTGAGGCGAAGTGGGGGGGTACAAATAGCATCAGCAAGATAGTGAAGTACACATTAAAACTTGCCAGCACGACTCCTAACATATACAACAATTGATACCATCAACTTGAAGATACCACAGATCTCTAAGCAGTTACTGTATCCTTGAAATATACTTAAATCACAATCGAATCTGGCACAAGGTTCATGCGAAGAAACAATAAACAGAGCCCTACCTTAAATGGTAAACCGCGCTCTCTTGCATGATTGAGATTCTTAACAACGTCAGCATAGACTGCAGCTTTTTTCTCAAGGACAGGCTTATTGGGTAGAGGTGCAATCTCCATGCTTGACTGACCAGATGAAACCTGAGTTCCCGAAGTCAAAGACATAATTTGACCCGGACGAGCACCCCCAGTATTTGAAACACCCAAATTTGTCTTTGGTAACATAGAAATCCGGCTCACGCTTTGAAGGAAGTCCCGTTTTTCCTTTTGCCAATCCTCCTGCCACAAGTGCGACAAAACTATCAATGACACACCATAATCAAATACCCTGCTTTCATCTGTTACTTAACATAGAAAGCTCACATGGTGCTTCACAATATTACCACTTTTGAAAGAGCTTAAGCTTGTTCGTAATGCTCTCCATCCAATCATAACCTTGAAATCATGAATGTATTGAGCAAGGAACACACAACGATGAAGTCCAAATCCAGTTATTCCAAGAAAGGATGTGTGGAAACAAATATATTTTAATAGGTCCACAAGGAATCCAATCTTTATCTTCAAAACACTTTGAGATATCTATTTTTCTCAAGCTTCATTATCTCCTATAAAAACATCCTAAAAAGTGCAGATAAGAAGCATAATCCTCACATTCAAAAAAATCACTCTGCAATGAATGAGATAAAGAAACACTTGTAACGCATTTACACCTGTAATGCTTAATGGTTCAACTGGAAATACATGAAATGAAAAGAAGATGAAAAAACTCAAACCATTGATTCAGGAGTTCCTAATTCCTACATCTACAAACAAGCAGAGGAAGAAAGAATAAGACACTTCTAAACAACAAATCACATTTCTCAAACGAACTTCAGTTAACTTAAATAAACAAAACACCTCAATAATCTTTTAAACTTTGTCGACATATCAAATAGTAACGATCTGAACGTTTGTGTTCAAGTGAATATTCATGTCTACTCCATGCAATCTCAACAAAGTTACTGACATAAAGAAGATTACTAAAACAGTTAACCTAAGAAGGACTAAAACACGGAGGATACCAAGGAAAATACACTAGGGATCTTATGGAGCCAATTCTGGCACACTTACCTGCAAAACTGTCATCATATAATCATTAAAGCTGCTAATGTTATCCTTTTGAGCTTCCTGAATAGCTGAAACCATTGCCATCTCATGTACCTGAGCACGTCACAGTTAATTATGACAACACAACTGTAAACCAAGTTACTAACCATTGGAGTAAGAAGCAAAAGATTGCGCCTGAGTGTGGAATGTGACTGAATGCTATAAGGTAGCTTTGGAGAAGGGAAAAGAAAAGGCACAAAACCAATGCGATAATATTAGAGAAAAAAAGGAGAGACAAATACCACACTCACATATACCAGAAAAATAATAAATAATCTTCATTTTTTACGTTACAAAAGCATATGTATTTATCAAGTCAAAACACTACATAATGTATTCCAAACCTTCATTCATGAACAAATTACAAGTTCGGCTATGTCAAAATCCTAAAAATTTAAATTGGAAACTGAAGGAATTTAATAGGTAGAATCCACATCAATTTGGGAACATAATAAGCTCCAAAGTTGTTTTTTTTTTAAACCTATGATGTGTTCATATGTGTCTCGTCCTTTAACATGTAGCAACAAAATCACTATTAAATACCTGCTGCAGATATTCTTCCACACTTGTTGCCTCGGCAGGGAAAACATCCTCAAAAGTCGTCTTGAAAAGAAAAGGAAAGAAGAAATAGGTGAGGCCAGTTAATAAACAAACAGTTTGACACAGTTTTTGAACAAAAACCTGAAGAAGAAATACTTTGCAAATGACAAATTGTTACAGCGACAAGTTTTAATGCTATTAAAGAAAGACATACTTGTACATATCCATGCATGCATGTATACGACACACTATGTGCTAAAAGTCTTTATCTTAAATTCCGCATGGACAAAGTTGTTGAAACACTCTTGGCACAGAGCTTTCAAACTGACGCAACTCTTAATCTACTTTAAAACAAGTTGTAATAATTCCCAGGACTCACAATTAAGAATGAAGTTCAAGATAAAGAAGCAATACCTTTAATTCGAAAGATTTAAGATCTCGAGCAAGTTGCTCTGCATTTATTCCTTCACGGGCCAATAGCCTGCATATAAATTACAAAAACCTTCAAAAGCAAGAAAGAATATTATTCTGTTATTATTGAGGAGTCTCAAAATAGTCATTGCAAACCCAATCTCAAAACAGTCATTCCAAATTCTGAATAAAACTATGTAAGCACTCGTATTTGCCAATATATTTCATACATTTATTGCAGGGATTGAACCAAACTTGCGAGAGCGAGGGGGGCACTAAATGGGGGATGGGATTGTACAACAGTGTTCTGGTGCAAGAAATCAATCAAAAACGATGAATCGTGAACAATTCAAAGGGTTGTAAAAGAGCTTGATAAATTATATGCAATTTTCCAAACAGGCAAAAAAAATTACATGAACTCTCAAAAAATACATAGAAGAATACCTACGAGACATGGGACTATTGGTGCATGGTAGGTGGAGGCCACTATGTATTTTACATGGTAAAGCCTATTTGCGCAACACTTTGCACGACAGTACTATAGCACAACATGGTGATGGAGCATTGCTATTGATTGTCGTAAAATATCATCTCCTCCAATTGCCAATAAAACACTACCACAAACTGACAAAAGTATGTTGTAGACATTATTGGGCAAAAACTTGTGATTATAGCATACCTCATTCTACATTACTATTAAATTAGTTATCTTTTGGTGGAGGGGGACCCATCTCTTCTCCTAGTTCCATCCATTCCTCCACATACAAGCATGAATATCCACACATGTGCACTAAGCTGGGTGTGATAATAAAAAAGACCCATTGAAAAAAAAAGTGCAATTGAACGTGTATTATATCCTTATCCATGTAGAAAGAAAAAATAAATAAATAAATATAAACTGGCAGGCGTATAGAAAAAAATTGATTCAACATTTATGGCATATATACCTTAATTCAATCAACAGATTCGAACAACTTTTCATTAACCTTTGTATACATCATGGCACACACACACACACACACACACAGAGAGAGAGGAACCTTGTGGCAGCAATAGATTGAGTAGGAGCTTCAGTTCTTAGGGTTTTGGCCTTGAGCTTTCTCGACAAAGCCTCCAATTGATCTAAGTTCCTCTGAACAACAGCAATAAAATACGAGAATTTTTAGATATAATTCTCGAATACCGGCTGGAAAATGCGCTTGTTTTGTCTCCATTCAAGTTTGCTCGGGAAGTGGAGTAAACGGAGAGGGAAAAAAGTGAGGGCGTAGTAGAAAACCTGAAGAGGAGGAAACTGAGCTGAGGGAGCGGCTTGTTCGAGAAGCTTTGAGGAAGAGTGGAGAAGATCGGTCCAGCTACCCATCTCTGTGTCGCTCGCCATTCTCTTCTCTTCTCTCTCTCTCTCTCTCTCTCTCTGTGCAACCACAACTAGTCTTCGAACTTCGAAGCTCACTTCTCTCCAGCAGTAGAGAATCGAGACCGAATTGGAGCGTTAAAACCCTAATGAGTTTTTGCTTCTGCGAGGGAAAGCGGACTCGGGGAGCCTGTTGTTACAGGGTTGCATCCCCAGAAAACGACACCGTTTAGCTAAAGGAAACCCAGGAATAAAACTCTAGCAGGAGGTGCAAAGCAGGGGATAAAAGTTCCATTAGGAACTCATCATCCTTTCTAATTGGGCGAATTGCTGTTAAGTGGTAAGAGGAGCAAAAAATTCGCAACTCATAGAACCACTTTTTCAGAATTCATAAGTCGTTGAAACGCTCTTAGCACAGAGCTTTCAAACTGACGCAACTCGTAATCCACATTAAAACAACTGTAGGGCTGTGAGTGAGAGTCGGAGAGACGTTGAGAATGAGAGAGAGCTCAGAGCAGAGAGACGTTGAGAGTGACAGAGAGACGATGAGTCTGAGTCGTCTGACTGTCCGAGAGAGGGAGAGACAGAGAC
>JAOTQK010000024.1:5855293-5866660 GCA_025642025.1 Rhododendron ferrugineum | reverse complement strand
CCTCCGTCGGGTGGTGGGCTGAATATCGAGCGGGAAACTCCATATATACTCCATTGACCACCGACTGTCGCCGGCCACTTTCCATTCGAGTCAATAGTAATTTCAATTTGATTGCCGCAAGCATTGTGTTTTTCTTCTCTCTTTCTCCAACTATACACATTATATACGTACACATATACGAGAGTATATTCCACTTTGTGCTCATCTAGTGCGCAAAGCTCCGTATATGCAGGGACTGAGGAATGGTTGATGTACGCAACCTTAATCCCACTTATTCCTGTAAACAGAGAGGCTGTTTTCGAAAATCAAACACTACCTTAATCCCACTTCGTCGAAGCCTCTTTGTTAGAGCATCTCCGATAGACTCAAGCAGATTCTAAGCAAATTGACTACTGAAAACACTCAAATTCTATTTTGAATAGTCACAAAATACATCCCTCTTCCTTTTTTTTTGTTTGTTAAGAAAATACATCCCTCTTCTAATGGCCTAAGCAAATGCCTCTTTAAATCCCAAAACTCTACTTGAAAAAAAAAAAAAAAAAAAATCAAAAACCCATTCTCCCTCAAATCAGGAAACCTGAAACCACGGATTCAAAACTCCTCGGAAGACTTCAGTCCCTTCTCCGTAGCACCCACCACCATCTGCCACACCCACCTGTGCCGGCTACACTTCTCCGACGACTGTAGAATTTCATGATGCCGCGCAGATCGTGGGTGTGGAGAGAGAGAGCAACAAGATTCACAAAGAAACAACAACAAATCAATTAACAATTAGGGGAATTAACTCACTGTGAGCAATCCGGCGAAATTAACTCAGCGTGAAAAAGGATGGTGAGTAGTTGCCGCTGGCTGTGACGACAGAGCCCTCGCCGGAAAATCACCACTGATTGTGATGGAGCCGTTGCTGGAAAATCACCGTCGACTGTGAGTAACCTTTTCCCTCCGTAATTTCTCGTTCTCCATCGGCGGCAACGAGTGGCGGAATAGTTGGTGAGAGAGAGAGAGAGCGCCGAGGGCTACAGTAGCTCGCCCCTCGCAGCGAGTTACTGTAGTAAACTGGGTTCTGTCGAGGTTGGAAGTGAGGCCATTGGGTGAGGGTTTTGAGGGCTTGCCTCGTGTAAGAGACGAAAAGTTGGAAGAGAAGAAGCTATTGGAGATGCTCTTATAGTGCTTAGCTTTGATTGCACATCAGGTGTTTGATGAAATTCCCTTTTTCGACAGCGGCTGAAGTTTGAATTCCTTTAAGCGCCCAAGGCGGGAGATGGGTATCATACTTTTGACTCGAAGCATTTGTCCATTTTCGGAGACACGGGTTCTTCATGGAGTTGAAGGATCCAGTAAGAATGTGCTTGGAGTAAGTTTTCCAAACACTTGTAGATTAGTTTTGAGGGCACAAACGAGGGGAAGAAATAACCGTAGTAAAGAACCGAAGAACCTTCGGTACCCACGACGCCCCAAGCTTCCCCGAGAATCGGTGACTGATAGATTTTGGAAGGATAAGCCTTCCACTGACCAAAATGAGACACATGATTTAGTTTATGAGGATCCTATGGTTGATAATTTTGATGACACTGATACTGAGGGTGAAGGAGAACAAGAAGGTGGAGACAACATTGTTTGGGACCCAGATGAGATAGAAGCAATCTCATCTCTTTTTAGAGGGAGGATTCCTCAAAAACCAGGAAAACTCTTGAAAAGGGAAAGGCCTCTACCACTGCGACTTCCCACCAAAATCCGGCCTATAGGGTTCCCCACACCTAAGAAACACGTGAGAATGACTTCTTCTGCAGCCGTTTCTTCGCGGCAAACTTTCTCGAAGCGAGTATACAAGAACCCGAGTTTCTTAGTTGACCTAGCCAAAGAGATTAGAAGACTTCCTTCCGATGAAGATGTGTCCACAGTTCTCAACAAGTGGTCTGCATTCCTTCGGAAAGGGTCTCTTTCATTAACTGTCCGGGAGTTGGGTCACATGGGCCTTCCCAAGCGAGCTCTGGAGACTTTTAATTGGGCTCGAACACAACCCCACCTCTTTCCTGATGACCGGATTTTGGCTTCAACTGTTGAGGTCTTGGCAAGGAACCGTGACATGAAATTGCCGTCTGCTTTAGAGGAATTCACTACTTTTGGAAGCCGGAGCGTAATTGAGGCAACGGTGAGGGGGTTCATTAAAGGGGGACGCTTGATAGAAGCCCGGAAGCTTATCTTATCTGCTAAAGCTGGTAAAAGGACGTTAGACTCCGGCATTTACGCTAAGCTAATACTGGAATTAGGAAAGAACCCAGATAAGCACATTCGGGTATTGCCACTGTTAGAAGAGCTTGGAGAAAGAGATGATCTGAACCTAAATCAGCAGGGCTGCACGGCTATCATGAAAGTTTGCATAAGGCTTGGGAAATTTGATATTGTGGAGAGCCTTTTCAATTGGTACAAACAATCGGGGCAGGATCCAAGTGTAGTTATGTACACTACTGTGATTCATAGCCGTTTCTGTCAAGAGAAATATAGGGAGGCATTGCCAGTGGTTTGGGAAATGGAAGGTGCAAATTGCCTGTTTGATCTTCCCGCATACCGTGTGGTAATTAAGCTTTTTGTTGCTTTGAATGATCTCCCTAGGACTGTAAGATATTTTTCAAAACTTAAGGAGGCAGGTTTCTCTCCTACTTATGACATCTACCGTAACTTGTTCACCATATACATGGTTTCTGGGCGGGTAGCGAAATGTAAAGAGGTTTGCAAGGAGGTAGAGATGGCAGGTTTTGTGTTGGATAAGCTAATAAAGTCCCAGTTGTTGCAACTTGAATCATTAGCCAGGTCAGCTGTTCCTGATGTGTAAATTATGATGTCATTATTATTTGTATGTATGCAGTTCCAGAGGGTATTTTGCTCTTCAATGGTGGTGTTAGTTTTTGGGTATAATGTACTGATTTGATAAGTCAAATACGTAAGTGAAATGTTGCCATGCTTGATTCTCATGGCCCGTAAGTGACACGGGTGTTGTCTTTTTGCTGTATCTTGACATTTTCTTGGTTACTCCACAGTATGAGAAAAAGAGTGGATGTTTTTCTCTAATTGTATGATTTCCATGGGCAGATCTCGGTTGCCCAAAAAACCGAAAAATAGAGTGTTTATCTCTAACTTTTGTGATCGCCATGTACGGGTTATGCATCTGCGTATCAAAACTGAAGAGCTTTAAGTTCATCAAATCTGATGCTAAGATGCAAATTTTCACAATGGACTTGTAACGACAAATTCTTGAATGAGATGTTCCATATATAATCAACTGAAAATGGTGGTAATCATGTATTCATTTATTGATGCACTTAAAACCCTATTTGCTTCCTGGTGCCCAAATCTTATGCTTAAAAGGTGAAGCTGAAATTTGTAGAACTGGGAATGGGTTCACGTGTCAGCCCTAAAGTAGTACAGTAATTCGATCAGAAGGAAATACACCAGAATCTCAATCCAAATCGAAGAAATTGGTCACGTAAATAACAACAATAAGCATTTAGGGTCCTTCCTTTCACCATTTTTTGGGGTCAGAAGCGGTGGCTTTCTAGGTTTCTGCCGGGTTAATATCAACAAGCTAAGGACAGGAAAAAATGCAATATGGCCCGGCAATATTGTTTGAAATCTGTTGCATCTATCATTGTTTTATTTACAAAACAAGATACGTCTCTCCTCTTCTTCTTTTTTTGGTAAAAAACAGGGATACGTATTCACTCTCTTAAAAGCTACGAGAAAGTCTACATACACAACTCTCGACCATAATTCCGGATACAACTGCATCCAGAGCCGTTCGATGCATGTGAATTCACGTGCATCGAACGTTTCCGAACGTAGTTGTGGTCGAGAGTTGTGTGTGTAGCATTCCTCGAAAGCTACAGTATTACTCTACAAACACGAACTATTTTTCTGGCTATACACCTTCCGAGACGCGTTTTCTTCAGGGGGACCCCGTTGGAACATATCAGGGACAATGGGGCTACTGGTGTAAGTTTTAGAAGATTTTGGGGTAAAAGTGCGGTTTTCAAAAATTGCAGGGTAAATTTAGCGAGGCACAGAATATGTATATTTGTCTGCCCTAAATCACACAATTCGATCACTGAACCCACCGCAAAAGTCTTACTAAATCCTCGATCGCACTACGCTCGGCAGCTCCGGCAACGTTCGGCGGCTCCGGCGACGGTAGTAACCGGTACCTCTCTCTCTCTCTCTTCGTGTCTCTCTCTCTCTTCGACTCCCTCTCTTTCTGATCGTCTATGTCTTAAATTGAATTACTAGACATTCAGGACCCTTCATTTGAGCATTTCTTTGGGGGGCCTTCAGCCGTGTATATTGTTTATATTTGTTTATTTATGTGTTCGTATCATATCTTGAACCCACATTTCCCACTTCTAAAGCCTTGACTTGATTGAGTACCTGGCCAAGATGATTTGTCCTAGTGGATTGATTTGTTAACTTGAATATTAAAGATGCAGGAACCTCTTGTGCATGTGAAGATAACAAGATATGATATCCATTACTGCTGTGTTTACTGGTGTATCTAGGAGAGTGGTTCTTACTTCTTGTCTTTATTTGGGTAATAGACACACACACGCGCGAACACACACGGAGGGGGAGAGGGAGAGTCTTTGCTGTATTGAATATGATTGGACACAATGTTACAGGAATTGAATGTTGGAGCCAATAACATGGACAGTTCGGATGGAACAGACTTGGTTGCATGTGAAGAGAATGTGGCTCAAGAACCACATGTTGGCATGGAATTTGACTCTGAAGATGCTGCCAAGAAATTTTACGAAGAATATGCGATACGTGTAGGATTCATAATGCGGATCGATCAGTGTCGTCGTTCGGAGGTTGATAAGAGAATCCTTTCCCGGAGGCTTTCATGTAATAAGCAGGGTTACTATATTAAGTCGAGAGACCGTTTTGGGCCTGTTAGGAAACCAAGGTCAAGCACAAGAGAAGGCTGCAACGCAATGATGTTGGTCAAGGTGAATAAATCTGAAAAATGGGTTGTGACAAGATTTGAAAAGGAACATAGTCACCCGTTATTCGTTGGGGGCCATTCTCATGCTGCCACGGTGAGTTCTAGTATATACTACCCATGGCCTATGTTGATTACAATTTGATATTTTTCAGTTTCATGGTTGTTACTGTAGTTTGATCAGATTATCACATTGCTCATACAGTCAAATGATATTGTTCGTTCTCAATTGATTGTTATGGAGTTTGCTTGACCTCTCTTCTATTATGATGAATGAAACAAGACGAAACCACTAGTCAATGATATACATTATATCATCTTGTCAAAGTGAGATGATTTAATGACTACATTATCAGATCTAATGATACACTTGCTAGTGAGCTTGGGATCAAGTGGTAAGATAAATGTCTTTTTGTCTGTCCTTGAGGTTTCACTCTTGCAATTGTTCTCATTATGTTTCATATCGCTTTTCATTTTTGGACTCCGTTGTAAGTTTTGGTCTTCGTAAAATACTTAAATCGAGGTTGGTGTGTGTATTAGTCTATCATACATTCTTATTGGAGTTCCAAACCATGTTGAACTTCAGAAACTCTGATTGAGATGACCCGACATTGGAAACTGAAGCTTTCAGGCCAATTACATTAGAACTTGTATGATGTATGTTGTTTCAAACTTAAAGTTTTACATGCATCCACATGCTCTCTCTCTCTCTCTCTCATCCATTTATATTGTGATATTTGAAATTTGTTGGTTGTCAGTGTCATAATTTCATTTCAATCGAAGTTCTTTGTATCTATGTGCTGGGTGATTTTCTTTTCTAGGATGCAAAGGATAGAAGAATCCAAGAACTCCTTAGGGAGTTGGAGCGCCAAGATCAGTTATGTGCCAGGTACAGAGAACATATCGTTATGTTTTTGAAGAATGTCGAGGAACAAACTGAACAACTGTCAATCAAAATCCAAGAAGTTGTCAATAATGTGAGAGATGTAGAAACTGAAGCACAAAACGCACCTCATCACCAGTAGCCCAGGCTAGAAGAGTAAGTATGCTCTCTCTCTCTCTCTCTCTCTCTCAATACTTTGTGTTTTCAAGAACCTAAACTGCTAGTCCTAGTCTTTGATGTTGTCAGATTGTTGGTGTGATGTTTATTCGGAAAGCTCAAATTTGTTTTTTCTGTTGAACGAATGGGTTTTCACAATTGGTGTTGCGGTTGATTCCAAGTTTTGAAAGTTTCTTTCTTTGTACCTTAGTGCAGCCGAAGAAGCAGAGGAACAAAGTTGGTGCTTGCATTTCTGTACCAGTGCAAGCTTGGGAAGTATCAAGTTGAGAAGATGTTTTCGGTTGAAGTTGTTCGTCTGTTAGTTAATAGGTAGGTGACTTTTTAGGTGCATAATTAGACAGACCTTAATTGTGATTGCAATTTAACCAGGCACAAAATAGCAGTTTAACATCTTGGTGTATCAATGTAATTATATTAGTATCTAGTTGTTGCATTGTATGGATTAGGTAACGTTCACTGTCATATTCTTAACTAAGTTGGATTTCTAGTTGAATTTTCTGGACAGGAATTTGATCTTTTGTCTGAATTGACTGGTTTTGTTAACAGAGAAATTAAACATCAGGAAATTACTAAGCTGGCCTGGTTTTAGTAATTCTTGCAATTTCAATGTGGTGAACGAATTTTCTCTTCGTTGTGCAAATTCCTCCTCAGAGCCAAGATTCAAACACAACCTATGGGTGGGTACTCTTAGTAATGGGTATGGATAATAGATTTATGGATTCAAACGCCGCACTTCCAAATATTAACACTATCAGCACAATGAAAGTACAAACGCGTCCAATTTGCCAGAACACCAATTATACTGTGTACAGAAAATGTTATTATCACGTTTAAGAAGAAATGGAATTCAAACATCTATCATCACTTGCCACTTCAAAATCAATGAGCTTATCTTTTATTTCTTTTCCTTAAAAGTGAAGCAGCTTGTAGAAACATCCGATCAACTTCATCAAAATCGTTAAACTCTTCATCTTTTCCCATTGATTTGTCCTTTCTCGACTCAGAAGCCACTTGACGCAGATGCTCCTCGAAATCCTTTGTTCCTCCGTCACTTGGTCCCGGGAACTTGTCAAACTCATCCAAGTAAAGAGGCCGTTCTGCCTTCTCCTCATTCTCTGTGTCAGAATCTGTTTCAAAAATATCTGACAAATTTTCAGAATCTGACCCCATGCCCGGCTCTGTCGACGAGTCATACTCCGGAGGGCATTCTGCGTTTTTGGCCAGTAGAGCTCTCAGCTTATCAGGTTTCTCAATTTGTGGGTCTGAAATGCTTCCAGAGACACTGCTATCTATGCCAGTAGTGAGGGTTTCTTTTGCGATCTTAAATTTATTCTCAGCTTTTGCCTGAAGCAGCTCAAGGTCCTGTTCAAGTCTAGGAATATGTTTCCGAACAGCTCTTAGGCCATCTCGATATTTCGATTTGTCCAATGCCTGTATAGGAGGGAAACAGAATGTGGGGGGAAACAAAAAGGAACAAGGTTCTGTTAAGTGGGAATTGAATAAGATCTAAGTGGCATCACATACTTAACAACCGTTCTCAAATGCCATGCTACATGAGGGGTACAAACCGTGGTAAAACGTGCCAAAGGGTTTGGGTATACTGCATAAAATTGAAATTTATCAAAAGGGATGTCATAGTTCCCCCATAAACAAACAAAAACTTTCTTTCTGTGATTGAAAGCCACATGATCTATATACTTAATTTTTTGGTTGACATGAGTATAATCTAAATTAAAAACATTTATGAAATCAGTGGCAGAAAGATGGTTGAGGTTTTTGTTGTGTGGTGCACCAAAAAGAATATACCATCCATGGAATCAAAATAAGTACATTCTTCAGTTGGTATTCACAAATATGAAATATCTACAAGGAAAACTGTATTTGCATGTATATAAGAAAGAGGGAAGAAGAATTATAACCTTCTTTCTGGGGAGAGAGATCCTAGGAGACATTATCTCTGTTGGTGGCTGAGAGTAGTTCTTCCCTCTATACATAATTATAGTGTTGCCTTCCTGAATGTCTAGCACAATCCCTCCACTCAATCGCGCCAGCTCTACGGCAATCTCCTTGACCTCCTCTGGGGTAAATGTCTTCACCACCACCTTCAGAGTTTGGTGCTTCTTCCAGTGCAAGTGCATGTTCAAGATTACACCCTGGTATATTCCTCGTCTCCCAACCGGCACATAATTCTTGCTCTTGATGCCCATCTTCAAGAAGTAGAAGTGCTCTTCTGGAGTCAATATCTCTGGATCATGTGTTGTTTCAGATGTCTCCTTAGGTTCAATCTTCTTGAGAGCTTCAACAAGCCTTTCCTCTTTCCTTCGAGCCTGAAATTAAAATATTGCAGGAACTATCATTTGATTCTATAGCGTATTTACAATATAGAAAAATCCCATACAAAATTAAAACGAAAAGAGCAGCGTGGCACTGCCGAAAACAGTTTGACGTGGACTAAATAGAAACAGATTGAATCACCCTCAATACCGGAGTGTAAGATTTTTAACAAGCTAATAACACATCCTTTCATAAATGATTTTCCCAGAAGTCACATGTGAATCAATCATAATGAACAAGCTAATAACATATCCTTCATAAATGATTTTCCCAGAAGTCACATGTGAATCAATCATAATGAACAAAGCAGACAATTACCTGCTCAAGTTCTCATCTATTCTAATAGATCCAAGTTTGCAGACCAGAAACACACATATCAAATGGAGTTCTACCTTTACCATCTTTCGTTTTAAGGAGATTATTTCCAACCATAGCATGTGATTTGTTACATTTCACCAAGTAAAAATTTGGAAGGATACCCCACAAGATGCAGTATACGCATTTGTTTCAAGAAGATATACAGGCCATATAACTATCCTTCAGTCATATTTCAGCATTACATTATTACTGTTGAAATGCTTGAATAAAACCATAAAAGCTCCAATAGCTCAACATGAGCACACACAAGGTGTACAGTTGCAAAGTATCCCAACCAAGCTAAAGGCGTCACCATAGAGCACTTGGTAATTTCAAGGCATGATGTATAGAAAAGAAATACACGAAGCGATTTGATTAAGAGATTACCAATGGAAGACTTCTCTGAGTGAAACCAAAGTACATAGCCAGATATATATTCTTCATCTGAGTAACTAAACTGATAAAGTGGAAAATAATTCCCCAATGCTTGTGAACTGTGCAAAAACAACAAATGTACTCTCAAAACAATCGGAACTAGTTTAATTCCGAGAACAAATACAGGCCAGTGACTGAGTCAACTAGGATTTGAACTAAACACAACACAAGCTATGTGACAGTTCGTTTTGAGGATTGTAGTTGTACGAGGATCCTAAAAGCTGCATCTCATCCAAGTCTACCTCCAAGGCTCCAACCCATGTCTACAAGTCGCCTTATCTAAATGGAGCATAAGCAATGTTTCATTTAGTTCGTTATTCTGATGATTCTGTATTTGGTACCAATCATCAGAATAGCAAACTAAATGAAACATTGCTTATGCTCCATTTGGTTGAAGGGATTCTAATTTCTCTGTTCAATATTCATATATCAGAGGATTAGATAAGGTGACTTGTAGACATGGGTTAGAGGTAGACTTGGAGGAGATGCAGTTTTTAGGATCCTCGTATAAGATTCCTAGAGTTATGAACATGCATTACATCCTTTCCAAAAAAAAAAAAAAACATGCATTACATATTGATGCTGAACTACTCCACTGCTACGTGCTGGACAAATGCACATAACCATAAAATGATTGAATTACCTTCTTCATCTTGAACAAAATCTTTTCCTCAGCAGTCATTCTCTCATAATCTTTCTTTTTCTTCCATCTGAAAAACTTTAACCACCGGACAACTGCTCTTTTCCCCTTAAGTTTCTTCCTTTTCTTTTTAACATCACCATCAGTGACTGTGATGCTTCCAGAGTGCTGTGGATGCTCCACATCTTTGTCAACCGTGTTCAGAGACTGCCCTGAATGAATGCGTACAGAACCCCAATGGGGAGACCTCCATGAACCAACTAGCGGCAACAGTTCGCGACCAAAAACCTTGCATACAACATCACAGCATCTATTGCACAATGAGATTTTTTAAACGTAGATCGACTATATCTAACACAATTTCCAAATACCATTTTAAAATACATTCAGATTCACGGCAATACGGCATGAAGTATATAAGAAATCTAACTATCCATTATGATAACATTGGTAGCTAATTACACTAAAAGCTTTAGCCTTTAAGGCAACCTCAACTCTCAAATCTGATTTTTTTTGGAGTGCTAGATTTAAGCGCCTGTGCGCACACACTCACTAGAAGATTCCTGCTTCTGTTCTATGTAAATCACTACGTATCATAGCATGGTCGTTGGGACGAATTTTTCTAAAACGTTCCATAACCGGAAACGAATCATGTTGATGATGATCACAGGGGTAAAAATAAGGTGGGTGGGTGGGTGGTTTTTTTTTCACATGGAACTTTATTCGAGTAAAGCTTGAAACTTTCTACATACATACATACATACTTACTTTCTTATCAAAAAAAAAAAAAAAACTTTCTACATACTCAAATTGAAATCAAGAACAACTACCCGAGAAGAAAGGGGAAGGGGAGGGGGCGGCACCAAAAAAAACCAATTGTTCTTCTACTACTACGCCATGAAACTCAATTAGTCCCAGACAAAACTAAACTAAAAACAGCTAACCAGTTTCTACACAGAATACAAATGTCCCATCGCTCCCCAACATGAAATTCAATAAAACCTGAATTCTTCATTCACAGGGTTAGTCCGAATTAAAGGGGGGGAGGGGAATACCAATCAATAAACCTCATTATTGCAAACCGGTTTAAAAAAATAGATTAGGAAATTTGAAGAAATTGAATTACAAATCGAGTACCTGTGATTTTGAAGAAGGAATTCCTTTACAGTAGGATTGAAGAGCATAGGGTTGAAGAAGAGATATCTGAGTTGTTGCGATTTACACAGAGCCCTCATCCCCATTTCTTCCACCTCTTCTTCTTCCCCTTCCCTTCTACTGGTACAGTGTTCACACGATCCGTCACCACTCTCTCCTGTTCCAAGGGGTTAGGTTTATGGACCTGGACCCGTCCAGAATTTACATGGCCCAAATTTATGGCCCATGGAATTCGGTTGTTGCAGTTTGGACCTACCCAAAATTTTTTGTGTTAATTCTGGGCCGGTCTTATTTTTCAATTTCATAGCCCACTAGATCATTTTTCTATAGAGTGCAATTCCTAATAGATCATGTGGAGTGTATTTTACATTTTTACCCCCGTTTAAAAATAAATGA
>JAOTQK010000024.1:5818941-5832752 GCA_025642025.1 Rhododendron ferrugineum | reverse complement strand
CCGAGCCATTAGGCGCCTGAGAGCTTGCATCTCCCCCTGAGAAAAGCCACTAACATGATCAGAAGACGCCTGAACCCAGTACTGAACCCAGTACTGAACCCAGAATTAGGCAAGATAGCAACTCATGTAGACTCCGAAACATGGGCCTGGGCCTGAGAACGCATGGGACCACGACCGTGACCACCGTGTCCACCCCCTCGCCCATGAGAGGGACGGCCGTGTAACTTCCAACAGAAATCCCTAGTATGGCCGGTGTTGTGGCAATGATCACACTGGAGTGACTCACGATCAATAGGCAGACTGTGACTTACCACTCTGTGGAACAAGCCCACCACTAAAACCAAACTGACCCTGAGGAATGGCAACCAAGGCAGAACGATCAGAAATAGGAGTATGCACCATATAGCACCCCTCCTACTTAGGGGTGCAATCGAGCTGAGCCGAGCCGACAGCCGAGTTCTACGCTGCTCGAGCTCGGCTCGCCAAAAATATACTTGGCTCGAGCTCGGCTCGAGCTCGAAACGAGCCACTAAAATATGGCTCGAGCTCGGCTCATAGTTAAACTTTCCAGCTCGTGCTCGACTCGAGTAAGCTCGGTAATGGCGTCGTGTGAAGGACACAGCAGGCATGGTGCGGGTGCTCACAATATATATAAGATTTTATCCAAGGGAAGTTTGTAATCTGGACGATGTGGGACTGAAATACAACTCCTCCTCTTTGCATTTCACTTTGCTTGTCCCACATCGAAGAAAAAGGAGTTCACCAGCCACTCCTTTGGGTATAAAGCCCTCCACTCCCTTACCCCTCTTGTGTGGATGAAATGGCGTATGGACAATGTGCTGCCACTTGGCAGTCAAATCAAATGTCATTTTCAGCCTTAAAAGTTGAAAAACGTTTCATATACATATACATACATTATAAGTATATATATTATATAAATAAATATATAACAATAATATTAAATATTTATAAATATAAATATGTATATTTTTTTGGCTCGCGAGCTCATTCGAGCCGAGTTTGGGCCAACTCGAGCTCGGCTCGTTTATCAAACGAGCCTAATATTAAAGCTCGAGCTCGTTCGTTTAAGTCATGAACCGAGCCGAGTCGAGCTGGTATCGAGCCGAGCCTCGAGCCGCTCGTGAGCGGCTCGGATCGTTTGCAGCCCTACTCCTTCTCTCCTCATGCTGAACAATGGCATAGGCCTCTTCCGAAGACAGAAACGAAATACGATCCAACACCTGCACTTTAATCGGATCATATTCCACATCAAGACCAGCAAGAGAGTCATAAACACCTCTTTCTCTATCCTCTTCAGCCAATTTGCAGCATCAACAGCACAAACAGCCTGAAATCCCTGATAATAATCAAATTCCTGCCATGCTCCACTCAAGTCAGCAAAGTACATAGCAAAGGATCGATGATTTTGTTCCAATGCACAAAGTCTCTTCCTCAACTCAAAACACTGTGCATCATTACCTTGCTGAGAATAGGTTTGGGCTGCAGTAATCCATATCTGATGTGGAGTATCAAGAAGTAGGAAAGTATGACGAATATCAGCTCTCATAGAGTTAAACAACCAAGTCATGACTAACGATTTCTGAGATTTAAACTTCTTGCGTTCAATCGCCTCAATAGGTGGAGTAACAGGGCTCTCAATGAACTCTGACATCCCTTTGGCCTCAATAGCCAAAGTAAAAGTATGAGACCAAATCAAATAGTTGGTACCATCCAAATAATATGACAAATATCCAGAGAATAGTTATCCAGAGTCCTTACACGACTCAACTCATCCTTTGGACTAGTGGAAGCCTTTTGTTTATCCTCTAACATTTCAACAGAAGAATAGCAAAGAACAAGCCTAGCAGGTAATATACCAAAAAAAAAACAACTGACTGAAAATACCAAAACCACCTCCAAAGAGTCCGAAAATAGCAGAAAGGACCTTGGATGGTCAAGCCCAGTTGATTTCGGAACCAAAACAACTCACCCAGTCAGAAACGAGGGCAACTCAAGGATTTCGGAAATAAATCAGCACAGGAGGATCAAACCCAGTCAAATCTAACCACTGCGAGTGAAGTTCCAAGTCGCCGGAGGTTAGAAAGCGACCGTCGGTGGCCGGCGAGTGCAGAGGGGAACTAGGTCAGCGTGTGTCAGTGTCCTCTGAGGTTGCGAGACCGAAAAATGGCCGGGTCAAACTCGTCGGAAGAGAAAAAGGGCCGGTCGGCAGTCTTAGGCCAGCCGACTGAGAAGAAAATAGGTCTGTTGGTGCCTGATACACGTCGAGCAGTTATGGACGAGATGGAAGGAGGCTGAACAGGCGACGAGATGTAACGTGGGTGAGGATCGTACGCTCTGATACCATGTGAAATTGTAAAGGAAGAGAGACGTGGAACGGGAACCCAAAGATTAGTGTTATTTTCTCAGTAACGTGAGATATGTATACAACACAATAAACTAATTGCACTATGGTCCTAGAGAATGAAACTAGTTACACAATAGAACAAATAATACATTAATTACAAATACACCCGAAATCTAACAGCTTTCCATCTCCTCATTGGTTGCTGTATATCTTCTTTCCATGCACCATTATGATGCCTCTTTCAATTTTTGGGAAAAAATATAGATATTATTGTGCAGTTGAGTAAAAGGAATATAGCGGAGTTGCGCTGTATTTAAATGTATAGGCGCTATAGTTAAATGGATGCTAAAGGTTTTGTCTTGATGAGTTCACTGGTGAATGTGTACAGGTAATTTGTATAAATGGTGGAACCTTCTCCTGTCCGGAATAGCAAAAATTTCTTACTGCTCCTAAGCTTTGCATACTTCTTTTTCAACAATATGATTTGAAAATTGGGCAAAACAAAGATTACCTTTCTATGGCTTGGAAAGAAGAATATAAGATTTGAATCTTGGAGCACCTGGTTGACATTGCCTAGCTTGTGGCCCATACCTGCCAATTCGTCCAATCTTGACGGTTAATTCATTCATGTTATAAACTTGGAGTGAGAAACCATTTGGCCTAAATTCAACTTGAATGTCAGCTAAACTCTTGTTTAAGTTTGGGTGTAGCTTCAGATTATATCAAGATTTAGTTTTATAGCATCTCTAGTTTGTTTCTCCTAATTCTCTTCAAATTACAGGTGACTAGTTTCATGGTTTTAGATCTACTTGGATTTTACCTAAATGGAAGCTGCCTGAACATTATGAAGTTGTTGTTAGCTATTGTGTGGCATGGTAGCTTGCATGTTATTGATGTGAAGGATTTTTCTGTTCACTGCAGTTCAGTGGAAATCAGTTCTTCACTGGCCAAGAAACAATTAGAAACTGTTGGAGAAGTTCACACTCATTTATCAAAGTTTAGAGTAGAGTGTCGTGATGCTGCTGACCAGAGTGGGTGGGGTATCGATTCTTATTTCTCTGCACTTTTTCATTTTCTATCCCCATTGAAGATATGTTTGCTTTAATTCCAGAAATATGCTGTCTTGGTTTGTTTTCCCAGGGGCCCAACTGATTAGTGATTTTACCTTGGTTGAACTACTTGAATGAAGACAAATATGCTTAAGAGGCTATTACAGCTTCATAACCTATTGCTGTAGTTGTGCTATCACTCTTGGATTCTTTTTCTGTTATCCTTATTTTCTTCTCGTTACTGCTATTGTTGTTGTTATTAGTGATATTTCTTTTATTAGGTATGCATAAGAAGTATGCAGTAATACTACGTACGAGGTGGCTGTCTTTTAGTGAGAAGCTAGGTTTGACTTCTAAGATGAAGGAAAGAAATATGCTTCATTTCATGCATCCTGAGCACACGAACTTATGGCCTGTTGTATGTCATTATTTTCTTTCGGCCTGAAGTCTGAGTGAACAAATATCTGTTGCTCAATTAATAACAGGAATTTCTATTTTTATGTGCACGAGCTCACTTGTGATTGGGTCAAAAGTGCAATTGTTAGTTGCATTCTGCTTAGGAAATCAAAATGAAAGCCTGAGAAAATGAGCAAAAAAGGGAATCAAAATGATAGCCTGAGAGATATGAGCAAAACAATAAAAGGAGAAGCATAATCCAGTTGCTACAACATGCTCTGAAATCGGAAGCTTATTGAAGAGCCATCTTTAGGTTATCAAGTTTGGGTGGATGTCTTCAGAATATCCGAGTAAGATCTTCATGGAAAGTCTGGAGTCGAGTTTTGGATATATGCTTGCAAAGAGAGGATACAAAGAGCTTCATTTGAAGTTCTTTTTTCTAGGGAAGGACCCTCAATTAACAAAGTTTATTCGAAAGGATCATAGACTTTAATTGGATGGACGTTCTACTAATTGATCATACTTAAATGTTTGAAGTACATTGCCAAGCCTTTATCAAAATGAGACTTATCCTCATTATCTCTGCGTAACAGGGTTTATCTCAAGTTTTAGTAATGCAAGACCCATATCCTCGTTGCTATTTCTGTAGCTGAAAGTTAATCAATTTCAAAACCATGAAAGGGTGCAACCCCAGACCATGCAGTGTTTCCTGTGATATATGATTAGTTAGATGAGATTGTATGGTTCAGCAATCACATGCAGTTTATACCAAATTATGAACTCATAAGAACCTCTGGTAATGTGGAATTAATACTTCTAATGGATCCTGTCATCTATCCTGCAAAACAAGAACACCATCAACATGCTCACCAGCCAATGGGTTTGGCCGAAGGTGCACTCCGATAGTTAAGTCGGCAAAGGGAATTTGATGGTCAGAACATGGTTGATCTACTCAATGAAAGAAGTATAAATCACATAGGTGGATAATATATTGCAGTGATTATGATTGCATCATCTCCCTTCTCCCCTGCCTGAACTTCACCTCCCATTTATAGACGTGGCAAGATTGTCCTCCAAGCTTTGTTTGGCTGACAATGATGCTGGTCATTGGGTGCCAGCCATGGTTAGTGAGATCTCTACCCTCTTTACTGGAACTTCTTCTTCGTGTAGCAATTAAATTCTTATTATTGGTGGACCATTACCAATGGTTAACTGCCACTGTGCTCTTTACACCTGGTCTGCTCTGCCGAGAAGGCATGCATATGCTTGGCTAACTCACTTGCTGATAATCATCTTATCTGGTCGGGCATATGCCTTGCGGACCGCAGAACTCTTTTACCCTGTGGAAAGATAGCTTTCAATAGTCTTTCGTATGGCCGACAGCATCCATAATGTACGTTCGATGCATTGGCACACATGCTAATGACTACAGCCTTGGCCAACTGTTTGGCTGTTTTCATGCCGTGACATGTTAAGGATCTCTTACCTTAATCCCGGCTCCTAGAATTAAACAAACTCAGCATCAAACAAATGAATCCTTTAAGTTGATTTCACCTCCCACATTGTGCATCTGTATCAATTTGCAAAAAGTATGGAGCCCTAGCTTGCAACTCGACAAGGGACCTATCACCCAAACCAAGATCTTCTGAGAATATGGTCTACAACTGACCAAATCTTATGATCCATGTCGAGGAATAAAGACTGTGACTTATGGTAGGTCACCTGTTAAGTATTGGACTTTTTTAGGTCCAAGGATGACATGCGGTTCCTTGGTTGCACGTGAGATATAACCAGATAGTACATGATGTCAATCGCTACTGCAAACTGCAACCAAATCATTACTTGCTGCCCTCCAACCTCTCGGGATTACTGAGATGAGCTATAAATCTTCACAGCAACAGTCCCAGTTGAATGAACCTAGACAATCCAAATCATCAAATCACAAAATTTAGCGCCGCATTAAAATTTAGCATAATCCCGAATCCACTGAAGTTTAGAATAAGTAGGCGATCATGGGAAAAATGCCAAAATAATGACTGCCAAATGACCAGAATAGTGGACTGAACCATTTTTCTCCACGAAGTCGAACACTCTGTGCTTCGAACATCTCGGGAAACCTATCAAGTGTCTATTCGGTACCCTAGAGCCCCATTTGAGCCAAAAGCAGCCCTAAAAAGCGCCCAAGATGCAAAATCCAGAAAAAACCCTGTTTTTCCGAAGGTCTTAGGAACATTGGGAAAACATAGTAAATCAATTCACATGAGGTATGATTATTTTTCCTGAAATCAGCGGCCTTACATGCTAGTCTGTTGATAAATTTTAGGATTCATGCTGGGAAAATAAAATCACATTAAGAAGCTGCGGAAACCATTGTGCAGAGCAACGGATTGCAGCTCCGATACCTAGCTAGATCTAGTGGTGAGAAAAGAGAAAGGAGGGGGGATGGAGAAGAAAAAGAAGAAAGGAGTAAATTAGAGGGAGTAACTTATGGTTGTTTCCTACGTACAGTGATATTTAGATTAAACTAGTTCAGGCTACAAAATTACCCGGCCTCTAGGTACATGAGGCATTATGCAGCATCATTAAATTATCAACTGTCCAAACTTTTTCAGGAGTGGTTGGCTGAGGAAAATGCCCCAAAAGGAACTCTTCTGCTCCACATTTTGTTCCTTTGATGCTCCCACCGTACCATGGCCCCTTTTCCATTTCACGTGTTACATCTCATGTCAGCCTTTCCAGATAATATATGAGTATGCTTATTAGCAGATAGTTGCACTACTCACTTGACCTCTCAATTTTGAGTTCCTCCTGAAGTTTTCATTATATTGCCCTGTACACAATGCTGATCATTAGATAGTTAGCCACCATCACCGCCCTATGTACTATATGATCCTATCTGGCATAAGGTAGGGAAGGCCTCCATAAAAGAATGACCAGCCCACTGTGCTTGAAGTGTCATAGAAAATTCCACTTTTCCTTTCTCCCACTGCAAAGCAGGTATGCATGGCAGACCCGTCCCAACCTCTCCAAACCCCTTTTGCAAATACTGACATATCTTTCTGGCAAAGGAAGCTAAGACATAAGCAAGGTTTTCAAAACGAGTTAAGCAAAATGTATCATTATTTCCATTTATATTTTATTTTGGGGTACGTATTGCGGATCATAAGATACGTTAACAAGCGTAAACATAAGTTAAAGTAATAGTTATACCCAATATAAACGACAATATTTACTGCACATAGTCAGTAAAAACGTTGATGATACAAAAAAATTCGCCTTCAACATGTAACATGTTCTAATAATAAAAATATATTGCGCATTGCGTAAGGATCATGTGGTTATCACAAGAATATTATTTAAACAAAAGATATGTTTATAGGTCTGTATTGATTTTACCTGTAAACATACCAATCATAAGACAATTACCATCTCGTATGTGTATCACAAGATTTATTTAAACGTGAGATACCTTTAGACATTCATATTGATTTTTCCTTTAAACGCACTAAATTGTACACAGATCGCATATCATAGGATTTTGACAACATTAGGCATAAGAACTTACAGGCATCCCCAGTCCCTTTTAAGAACCCATATTTTCCCCTTACACTCTTTGTAAAGGATCCCCTCTGCTGCAAATAGCCAGTGTGTAGAACCTCGGTTTTTTGCAGATCTCTTTTGCACTGTAATTGAGTTCTTGAAATAAAGTGGTTTATTATTTTGATCTCTTTGTGATGTTACTGTTCATGCTGTTCTGATCCTCATTTGATTGATTTCTCACTGTATTTACTGTTCATATTTGGAATCAGTAGAGACAATTTTAATTTTTTATTCCACTTTTCATCAATGTGTAGAGTCCTATTTTCTTAAGGAACAATGTGTCTGTGTGTCCGTGTTATGTTGTTCCATGTTCTTTGGTGCTACCTAATACTTCATTTTGTCTTCTTGTGCAACATTTTTATTTCTTTTCGATTTGCCTTCGTGGAATTTTGGTTACAACAGGAGATGCAGACCAACAACCATGCTGGGTAATAATGCTGGAGGTATCTTATTTCCTAACCCTTGTACTTCATCTTGCTAGCAAACCTCTGTTAGAAAAGAGAAAATGATCGTCCTCTAAATGATTGTCCCCTTGTACTCATAAGACTTATCCTCATAATGTTTCCTTATGATCTCTATGCATATGTTATGTTTTCTTCTTATGACCAAATCTTTTACGATACACGATTCGCTTCGATTCACAATTTAGAAAATGGTCATTTCGATTCACGATTTGACAACCTTGACTGACAATAGCAATTCAATCACAATTGCTACTTCCTTTGCAAAACTCGATTCTTCTTTTACTGCTAGCCCCCTTTTTTGCCACTAATTGGCATTAGTCCACGTTGATTGCCCTGGCCATGCGGATTACATTACGAAAATGATTTTCGGTGCCTCAATTGAAGGAATCATGATTGATCTGTGATTTATTTCACCTAGAGAGTGAAACAGGGGGTAACAATATCTATTGGTGTGCAAACATGTCATATTAGAAAGGTATCAGTCCATATACACCTCAGTTGATGTCACAAATGCAATTAATTGGTAGGTTACCAGCTGGGAAAAAATGAAAAGAAAACAGAAGTTTTACCCGCAGATGATTCTCAATGCTGAAAACAGATGTACAAAAGAGAATGGGGATTGATTCATTGGAATTTTGGCAATTTTAATGCAAAACGTGAGTTTTTAACCAAAGTAGAAACTTAAAAGACTTATGCTTAGATATTTGGGGGTGAACTCCGCTTTACCTCCTGGTAGTTTAAGCCTTGTGCTGATTGTCTACCTGACTTTTACCCTTGAACACGTAATCCCATTACGATCTAGAGTGAAAAGGGCCCTTAAATATTTCATCCATTTTATGGTCTGTATAACACACGCCTAAATAGAATGTTTCTTTTCAAAACGCATCTTTCTTCGAAAATAACAGCGCAGGTGCCCTTAAACAAATAAAAGAATACTCTCTCTTCCCCATTCCTTTGGAATAAACACCCAACTCTCTATCTCTCTACCATGGCTGCAGCACCACCATTCACCACCACTCTCCTCTCCGTCCACCGCAGCAGTCGCAGTCCAATTTAGATGTGTATCTCGTCAGCGTACTTCTCCAGAAAATTTTGATGTGCATCTTGGTGGGGAATTGATGTGGGCGTGCTTGTTGCCACTTGCCACTATGAGTTGGGTGTTTTTTGAATTTCTTAAAATTCTCCCTTTTTTCCTAAACATCCAAAGGTGGGTAAGTGTGTGAACTCAGTTTGGATATGTTACTATCCTTGAACACTAATAAGATATAGCCATTCAAATCCCTAGGATGACAAAACAACTGTGTTTGTAACTAAGTTATTGTTTCCATTACATACATGCAGTTTAAGTGGTATTTTTACTTTTCTATTTACATGCTTATGGGGGAGATCTAATTGGGATAGATTTAATCTCGGCTAATACTTTGTGAACTCTCTGTAACCCAATGACGGAGATGGTCTCTTTGGTGAGATGTTGTAGAGTTAATAGAGTCAGAAAAAATCTTAGACCCATGGAAAACTTTTGCGGTGATGGCAGCTGGGATCACAAGGGGCTCGTCTCCGTTGATGGAAGAGAAAGAGAGCAAAAGTGCGAGAATTAGAGAGTTGATTCCGCAGCTGACAAGTTGTATGCATGGCAGAGGGGTGAAGAATTGAAGTAGGCTAATCAATCGTAGGGTTCTTTCGGACTTTACTTTTTTTCGGTAAAAGAGTCGCATGTGCTTATGTGGCCAAGTGTAGAAGGGAGCCAATCCGCATGAGGCCTGACCTTCAGGGAGGTAAAGTGGACATTACCCTAGAATCCATAGAAGTCTGAGATTTGTTTGATATTATCTGATGTGGCGGTGGCACATCAAAATGTGGTTTTTTTTAGGAAAGGAGGAGTTGGCAGGTAGTGAAGAAAAGTGGCGGTTGGTGATGAGGGCAGGGCATGAAGTTTTTTACGTTGCATGTATATATGACTATATGTATACACATACATTTTTATACTGTGTGTGTGTGTGTGTGTCTATAATCGAGTTCATTATAAACGAAGAACGACACTTCTGTTTTCGTACAAGCACCATTAGCGAAAACAACGGTGCACTTTAAGACTCTTAGTCCACAAAACATGGTGGTAATGTACAAGTTTTGAAATACCAAGGGAGGAATCCGCATGAAGTCCAAACCGAAGGGGGGTGGGGGTGTGAAAGTGAAGTTTGTCCCCTTTTTTTTGGGTTCTTTCTCTTGTGCATGAGCTCATCCCCAATTAATTGGAACAAAAGGCTTAGTTTGGTATGTTTTGGTTTATGAGAGGTCACATTATGTACTTTGAGTCTTTGACTACATTGTTAGTTGGTGCTCAAGGTTATTTGCGTGTTGTGTTAATATTCATTCTACTTATTGAGTTATTGATTAATTTGGTCAATTTGTCTAGGTGCTTGATAATCTTCCACACGATCTTATCTATTCAGAGAATCAAGTTTCACCATGGATGGAAGTGTGGGTTGAAAAGCAACACGAAAGGTGAGTGACCACATTCCACTAGTGTTGTAAAATTTTACTGTGACATATGTATCCACATGGACCAACCACAAGACATCTTATTATGTACGACTGTCTAATATTGTGTTCAACAACTCTTATGGTGATTATTAGCAAATCTATATAATTATAACAGATCGTTATTTTTATTTTTTAATATGCCTAAGCATACGAAGGAGAGAACCTCTGCAGCCGTTGATCGCCTTTTTCTATCAAGGTTAAAAAATTTAGAAAAGGAAAATCTTATCAGCTCTCTCTGCAATATCTCCAATTACCGCTATTGACGCGTTTTCTAATTGAGAAAGAAAAAACTATACACATTTGAAATCTGCCTCCTCACTTTTTACGATTTACACATCAAACACATGTGACTACGCATTTAAAATTCAGAGCTCTCCCTCCCTTTTTTGCAATACCCATCAAAACAGATAATCATACACATTTAAATTTGAAGGACTACTTTATTGTTAATACTGTCATTTTTGACATGGCTCTTTTATGTAAATTTACCATTGAGCAGATTGTAAATTTTATTCCTGAGTTTTATTGACATGGCGAAGTTGATGTGAATTTGATTCTGAATATAAAAAAGGTGAGACAAATGTGTTCATGTCTAAAGAAGGTCTAGATGTTTTTAAACACCATACACACGGGTTAAAGAGAAATCATAAGATTCGTGTTGAAATTGCTTTCGGAACGAGCAATCTTCTAGTACTACTAAAATTTCCTTCTCAGAAATACACATGGTTTGAAGTATGGTTGCCTAGGTAGAGACGATTGTGTTTAATGATCTGTTGATTGTTTTGAGGTTGTTAGTGTGTGACTTTGTTAACAAGTCTTTTTTTTTTTTGCTCGGCGAAGGAAGATTAATTTGTTAACAAGTCGTTATTTAAAGGGAATCTATGTAATGTTATTGATCATCCTCCACTTGTCATTTTGAGGTTTTTCTCTATAGTCAAATAACCATTTAATTTTCTGCGTGTACCACTAGGAATGTAAGTGTGACATATGAGACTTCTAGGGTGGCAAAAGGTATATTCCCGTTGCTGACTATGTTGTATTGTGATTTGTGACATCCGGAACTTCTAGGGGGGCAAAAGGTATTTCCCCTGTTGTTTGACTAAATAAGCTCGTCATCATGGTACAAATTTGAAAACAGAATCATGATTTGTTACCCTAGTATTAGCTAAGTGTTCATCTCTAGCTTAGCTTTACCCACCTTTCTCAGCTTTCATCGTTTTCATTTCATTTTGGACTAGTCTGTTCACGGCTCATAGACAGGTCACAGGCAGCAAGATGATCAGTCCGAGAGTGCTGGAGAGATTTATCTTGTTTAACTGAGATTTGGACTTAGTGTCCCAGTTGGTGGCTGAAAGTCCGATTTTTATACAGTCTGTTGTCTAACACTGCAGTGTTCTAAAATAAGGAATTAATACATCATTGGCGGGGCCTATCTGATTAGGTCCGACTTAACGATTTATCGCCGATTACTAATTAATATGCACCAATTAATCTGATTAATCACTCGAAGGTGGCCGACCGCCCGACTAGCGCCTAGCGACTTTTAGAAGAACATTGTCTAACAGCTGTTTCAAGCTTGAAACAGTTGCTGTTCAAAAAGACAACTGTTTCAAGCTATTTTTTTTCCCTGTGCATGTGGAAATCTGTTTTTTTAGAATCCGTTCCATCTCAAAGAGTCCTGGAAAGTGAATATGGATCGGTTCGCCTCACAACAGAAGTCCAAAAGCTAATTTAAGTTCTTTAGTTTTTGTTTCTCTAGCCTACAAGAAAATGAGTCTTTTATGTATTCAAGCGTTATAGTGTTAGATGTGGGACCATTCATTTTGGACATGATACTCACTAGCACAGCATTCTGGTTATTTATAGGTCAGAACTCTCTGAGTCATATAAGCCATTACAAGATCCACTAATTAGAAGATGTTTGGAGATCATCAATTTGGACAAAGATAATACAACTCGAGGAGGCTGGGCAACTTCCACAACCCGAAATATCATGGCTAAACTTTTTCCGAAGCCTCGAAGATGCTGGCTTCCTACTGGTTGTTTGGTAAAGCATCAAATACGATGATGGAATAATTCTTTTTTCCCTAGTCCCACTTTAATTACACTGAAAACCACTTTATTCAGAAACTTCTAGAAGTTTTACATGGAGCCCTACCGAAGATGTCTTTGATTGCTTCAGATTTCAGTTACCTTCCTGATGTGAAAATACCTGGTGAAAGAGCTCCATTGGTTTCAACGAAGGTGCATTCTATTTCTGGCTGCTTGTTTTTATGCTTACTTTCTCTTGCATCTTTTTCTAAAGAGTTTCCGAATGATTGACACAATGTGTTTATAAGTGAGGAACATGGGGAACACGAAAACGTAGTTCAACCATGACTTTATGTGGTCGCATTCATTTGAAACACTTGTAGGGTTAGATGCTGCTCCATAATGAGTGGAAGAATGGTTAGAAATTGGGTAGAGCAGCTTAACTGCTGATACTCCAGAGGAGTTCCAAGTTTAACTCTCTACGGGCGACAACAATTTTAATCTAACAGTATAGATTTATTTGACTTTCTTGTGTAATTCTCAAGGACCCTTGTTCCTATGTTCGCAACCATAATCTTGTTTTCAGTAAAAATGTCAAGAAGAGATTAAGTTTTACTTGATGTAATTATATCTGCGATTTCACTTGGTGTTTTGTTATTGGATTGTAGACAATCATGTCAAATATGATGAACAGTCTGACAAGTTCGTATTCCTTTCTTCACCTTTTATCTCTGCAGAAAGATGGGAGCAGTGCAGATTACAACAGTTATCTAAATGCAAAGGTGCAACTCCATCCCTTGAGACAGTGTGTGTGTGTGTGTGTGAGAGAGAGAGAGAGAGAGAGAGAGAGAGAGAGAGCTTTTCTCTTGCAACTATTTTGAACTTGTTTTCAAATTGCAATCATACGATGACCAAAGCATGAGAGAGAGAGAGAGAGAGAGATTATGTGAGCTTTTCTCTTGCAACTATTTTGAACTTGTTTTCAAATTGCAATCATACGATGACCAAAGCATGAGAGAGAGAGAGAGAGAGAGAGAGAGAGAGAGAGAGAGAGAGAGATTACGTGAGCTTTTCTCTTGCAACTATTTTGAAATTGTTTTCAAATTGCAATCATATGATGACCAAAGCACGAGAGAGAGAGAGAGAGAGATTACGTGAGCTTTTCTCTTGCAACTTTTTTGAACTTGTTTTCAAATTGCAATCATAAGATGACCAAAGCATGTAAGATGTTGGGTAAGAGTATAATACTGCAAAGCTGAGAGAGAGAGAGAGAGAGAGAGAGAGAGAGAGAGTTTTTCTTGCAACTATTTTGAACTTGTTTTCAAATTGCAATCATACGATGACCAAAGCATGTAAGATGTTGGA
>JAOTQK010000024.1:5805317-5818841 GCA_025642025.1 Rhododendron ferrugineum | reverse complement strand
AGAGTTTTTCTTGCAACTATTTTGAACTTGTTTTCAAATTGCAATCATACGATGACCAAAGCATGTAAGATGTTGGATAAGAGTATAATACTGCAAAGCTTAGACATATCATAGGTACGAACTATGTAATGTAGGTGCTTTAGATCTAAGGTCTAATTGACATATTCCTTAATGGACATTGACCTATGTTGTGCTAGCATGTCTACTGATATGAAAGGCCCGTTGTATGTGGAGATACAGACACATTTTCATGTGCTAGGTAAATGATTCCTTTTTTAAACTTGACTAAGAGATGTGCAAATAGATTATTTCCATGAACCCATCCGGTGTCCAGAGCACCTGATGGTGCAACATTTTAATTTAATCAATGAACAGAAAATCTTTTATATCTTCCTCGCTCAGTGGTACATCTCTTTGTTATCATCTGCTACTGTACCTTCCAACCATTACAATGATACAGTAAGACTGATAGATACTGTCCCTATTTGGTATTGCAGGGTGACGCTGACATCTTTTTCCCAACAGACTTTTGGCTTTTGGAACGCGTTGATCATTATTCCTCTGGGTGGATGAAGCTGCAAAAGGATAAATCGTCCAAGCCAGGGAAAAAGAGGCGGACGATTACGGTAATTTCTTCTTGTGTTGACATTGTAAGGAGAAGAAGTGTGTTTTCTAAAAGAATCGCCTTCAAAGGCTGAGCGCTTTGGATATGTTTGTATGGGTAAAATTTCTTTCTATGTTTGTAATGGTCTCTTAATGTTTAAAGCAATTGTATTCGTTTCGAACAAGCTAATTTGGATTTTATGGATATTTAGCAGTAATGATTTTAGTCGACCCCAATTGATTGGGACACAAGACTCGGTTTGGTTGGGTTAAAAGTACCGATTTAAATTTGCTTCCCGATCTATTGTCCAATTGGATGACCAAAACACTTGTAGATTAGAAACATGGGCAAATCAGTCTCACAACTTGAGTATAAAAATCTAGGGATTTGGAAACTGGTGCCTATGTAGCATGGATATGGAACGGACATAGCGGGGTACAGAGGCATAGCATATGTTCTAAAAATCGGTCTAGGCGGGGTCCAATGCCCAGATAAAAATTGGCCTAGGTGCCGACTAGTTGGTTGGCTAGGGAGCTAGTCGGCCTCTAGGTGCTAGGCGTCCCTCTTTTGCCCGACTAGCGCCTAGTGACTTTTAGAACACTGGATACAACAAGGTAGATGGAATTTTTTTTGAATAACTTTTAAATTATGGAGACCTACATTATGACTCTAAATATTTGGGTTTGACTCCTACCAAATGCATTATTTATGGATACTGTATGCCTATACGCATTCGCATACTGTCTCCATCCAATAAAGGATGTCTATTTTCAGTATTCACACCTTTCATAAAATTGTCTGTACTTTAGCTTATAATATTGTTTATATGCAGTATGGAATTTGTTTGATATATCTCACTTAGTTTCATTAAATAAAGTTTTTGTGAATAGTAAAAGTGGACAATCTTTGTGGGAAAGAGGGAGTATAATTTCTATTACACTTTCGGCACAGTACTTTAAATTTATAAATATTTTACCTCAGAGTTATTAAAATTTATAAAAATCACATTGTCGTGTCTCCATTTGTGTCCATGGCGTGTCCTCCAGTGTCCCCTGCATGTTGCGGCATAAACAATACTAAATATAATGGACATGCCACGTGGTGTGTCCCCAGAGTCTCCAACAAGGATACGACGATCTCTACTGAGTGTCAGTGCATCGTAGATCGGCGCTATTTGAAAATCCACCACCTTTGGGTCGGCCTCTTGACCATTAGTCTAACCATCAATAATGCCTTCTTATTCTCTCTCTCTCTCTCTCTCTCTCTCCCCATAGAGCCAGGTTTGTGCGCAATGAGATAAGTTTTGAAGGTGCGTTTGAGTCTCTTGCAGAATAGTGACAATTTTAGAAATTGAATATTTGCGAGTTTAACGTCTGTTTTATTAGGAGTCCTGATATTGAGCATAAATTCCTTGTAGGTATTAAGTTGCCTGATTTGAGTTGATTTAGTTTCTTATTATAAAGGATTAGGTTTAATTTGCTGTAAGTAGCCTTGGAAGTTAGAAGCCATGCGGCTAATTTCAGTTGCTGGTGATTGATAATTTGAGAGTGATCTGTTTTTTTTTGGAACCAAAGAGTGTTCTGTTATTTGATTATTTCCACTTTCTTTGATGCCCTTATTCGTGGTGACTTTGTGAGGTCTCTTTAACAGGTTATGAATCATGTCTGCGCTTGTCCATCTTCTATATGAATCTGATCTTTTGGTGTCCTATGAATTTTTAATCTTGTAATTCATGTTCTTATGTGTATTTATATGGCCGATTCTTTCCAAATTCACAGATTCCAAATCCTTCCCATTGTTTTCATATTTATACAGTAAGTAGATTTCAAATTCATTCTCAAATCAAAACTTGTGCTTCCACAAGCCACCTAATGGCTGCTCTGTTTTTTTTTTCAAATGCTTATTTTGTTAAAGACATGCTCGTGTTTTGTCATATGTTATCATTTCCACATCCCCTGATGGTTTAGGACAAGTTTGTGTTACTCCATTACTTAGGAAACAAGATTTGCAGTAACAGCCAACTGGAATCTTTTTACAATGCTTTGGTACTTTAGCAGTCTTGTGCAATTACGCGGGCAGAAAAGCTTTATATGTATTCCTAGAGAATGTTTTCCACTCCATGATATGTGGCATTCATGTTGCTTTCATACTGAAGGATAAAATCTGCTGCTCTTCTTTTTGGTCTTTTTTTTTTTTTTTTTTCCAGCTCACTCCTTATCTAGTGCTTAGACTTTTATGCTCATGTTTTGTTTTGGGTGCAGCTTGATACATCATCATTCATGGAAGAGTTTGGTCAGCCCTCGAGAACTAGAACCAAAGATGGATACAACCCTCTTCTCGATGACTTCAAGAATACAAAAATTTATCTGAGTGTTCCAACACACAATACCAAGTAGACATCTGGCATGGTAAATTCTCGCTCTCCATGTAAACATTCTGATGGAAACACTTGGCGGAAAATTTCTAGGGCATTAAAGCGGCAGATTTTGGAATATTAAGAGAAACGAGATAATACCAGTTAAATTTTATCACCGGCATCTGAACAGTTTTATGAGCTTTGCATTAGCGCGTTTGATGATGTATCTTGTCCTGTACATTAGAATGTTGCAGGAGCAGTTTTTGGAAGCATGATTTAGGTCCAAATGATGCACTGAAAAGTCATCTGGGATTTGCTGATTTTTGTATGTACAATAATTAGTGCCTTACTAGGTGACAGTTACTTTTCTTTTCTGGGTACGTGAAATTGACTAAACATATGGTGCTAAAAAATGATTCCAAAACATTGATCATAATTCATACCTGTCCTTAGTGAAATGCTTTGCAATTTTTCCTTGTTTCATTAATTTCTCGTAGCTCAATCGGAAGTCTTGGTGAAGACTGGTCCGGCGAAAAATAGAAGTCGTACGTATCAAGTGATGTGAATTGCTCAGTAGTGGTTAGTGCCAAACCACTACTGTAGCTGGCGGAAATAGCTTAATGGTAGAGCATAGCCTTGCCAAGTTCTTCTAAAGTACCCCTTGAAGTACCCACACGGGGGTCCATCGTTAAAACTTTGTTGAACTTGCTCTCATCCTTGCTTGCAGAATTAACTGTATGTTCATGTTGCATTGTCTTCATTATTTTGTATTTGTGGCAGCAAAAGAAAAGGTAAGGAAACAGAGTTGGATTTTTGGAGGGAAATAAAGACCTTTCATTTCCCATCACAAATTCTAGTACAATTTCAAGATGCAAACACCCTTTAAAGGCCTGCACAGTTATAAAAGAAGGTTCCCATCTCTGATGTCTGAAAGCTTAACGTGGTAAAAAATGAAAAACTAAAAGGTCAAAATGTAAAGAAATGGCATTAAAACTGCAAAGAAATGGCACTTTAGGGTTTCACATCTTCATTATTGCCACATCTTGAGGTCAATGAGAGTGTATAATTGAGATGCAAACGTTAGCCCGTCTAGTGGTACCCCTTGGCTTTCAAAGGAAAGGTTTGGGGTTTAAGTCCACGGAGAGACGTCAAACTCCTTTTGACTGTTAACCTACTGATTCGCCTCTAACTCCCTGCTCATGTATACAATTTTGGCAAAAACAGAGAGCGTATAATGGCGACTTGCGTGTTAAAAGAAGCAGACTCTAAAGATTAGACCGTGATTTTAAGCTCGATAATTAAGAGAGCGTTTTTTATCTTGGGTTTTAGGGGATGGTGGAATATCGTAATCATATTATGGTTTGATTTTGTTTGAGTATGATTTCCGTTATTTCGATTTGATTGTAATTAGGTAACTAGAATGATTTTCTTTCTATGGTTATGCTCTCTTCCCTTGCATAAATAGAGGACTCATTTTGTAGTTAAATTATCGAATCGAATACACGTTTCTCTCTTCCTTGCTTAATTCTAATAGTGGGTAAGGTCAAATTGGACAAAGACATTCTTTTCCAGACAGGTTATATAGGTGTTTGTGTTATCTTGTTTCAGTAACAAAATACAATTGGTCAATCTATCGCAATAGGTAACTTTTGTTTGATCTCAATCTTGTCATATCTATCCTTGTCTTTTCTTTTAGTATGATCGATGATACACAGATAGTGTCTTGTTTCTGTATAGGACATGATTTTACCATGACTAGAAAGAGAGAATCTTATTCAGGGAAGAGACGTGAATAAGGTTTTCGGTGCTCAATCTCGGACGTCCAAAAGTATTTTGGACGATTCGGATTAAAAACAATCTAGTAACGGTAATAGATCTATTACCGTTAATAAACTATTTCGAATCCGGATCATGCAAAACACTTTTGAACGATTGAGATTGAGCAAAATCGTGAATAACTTAATTACGGATAGAAAATATGGTCCAACTGTCCAAGTACATGACTAAAAGACAACGTTAGTCAGGTCAATAGAAAAGTCATACTATGTTGGGATTACTTCTCCTTGGTAGGGGCGGCTTAAATTTTGTGGTCAGCTCCTGCACTTAAATTTTGTACTTATTATGCTTTTTATTTAAAGAAAAAAAAGGTGTACTCTACAATTTTTTTATGTAAATACCCATGACCAATCAATATTGTTTTTGACATGTATTACAAATCAAATACCCCTTCCGTCATTTTTTTAAGTGTCCCAATTTGACTTTTACGCAGTTTTAGGAGTCAACAGAATTGTACCTCAAAAATATTGCTTTTCATACTTATCTTTTATAGAGATATTATCATTACACTTTTACTCATCAATTTTTCAAAAGGGAATCTATTTTTAGCGGCAAAATAGAAAATGTACCAATTTTTACCTACTAACTTTACAAAAGGACACTTATTTAGGGACAGTTCAAAATAAAATACAGGTTACTTAAAAAGAAACGGAGAGAGTAATTCGAATCTACTAATAGGCTCGGAATGAGAGAGCCCGACCGAAAAGCACTCCCCATAACTACTGTCCATTTAAGTCACATAATCCTTTAGTAGGAGTCTGTGCTTTCACTCCGAATTTTCGCTTTGCGCTTCCATTTTTACTTTTTGCTCTCGCAAATTTAAGTGGCTTGAGATATTTTCAGAAGTCGCTTTTACGCTCGCTCACCCGCTTTTGCTTGCGCTCATGCACAGAGTGTCCCAGAGTATGTGACTAAAGCCATCCACAACTCAAGTCGGGACCCAATTCCCCAATTAAATGGATTAAACATGCATGCATGGATGCATTTTTGTTTAGTCCTACCACCAAGGTTCCCACTCTGACAGGTCAACCCATGTCCAACAACAAGGTACGATGCTCGTTGACCTCTCCCCTCGAACACTACTTGCCAAATTATAATAATTGATAGATCAAACACCACTGCAGATGTGATGTCCCCAACAACCCTTCATATCGAACAGAGAATGCAAAAGGACAGTAACAATTTTGTATGGAAATTGATTTTTCCAAATCCGGAAACACCAAATGGACCGAACTTGTCGGTACCAAATGGACGGGATCCAAGTCCCTTTTTTATGCAAAAAAAAAAAAAACTTTTTTTTTTGTTCTTTAGCTTTTGAATTTACCAAACAGTTCTTGAAACAATACACTTATCATAAGTTGCAGGGACTGTTTGGTAAATTCATATGCTAAAGGACAAAAAAAGGAGTGTGTAAATCAATTTCTTTTTGTATTTTTAGAGAGAACCTAAGAATTCCGAGTCCCAAAATAAACTCTCATTCCTTTGAGCTTTTTATTTTATTTAAAAAAAATGGGCTTTTTTTTTATTAAAAAAAACCCTTACTCCTTTGCTAATACATTAGCAATTACATGATATTTAAAATTCATAAAATATAGAAAGAATCTAAATTAATTGTCAGCAGTTGTTATCTTGGAGATATATATAATGATCCGTGATCTTCATTTTGAGGGTCTGCCAACTAGATTATCGATCATCAAATTACATGGTGATCACATGATCTTCATAGTAGCTAGTCATCTTATCCATTTGCTTAAAAAAATTTGACAATCTATATCTTGATGGATTTTGATTGTGTGGCTATCACATCATTCTGGATTAATTTCTATATATAATTGGTACTATAATCCTTAGCAAGGATAACGATTGATCCGTAATAATTTTTTGGCTTTCCGATACCGTACCCACTACCCAGGTATACCACTGGGAGGGAAAATTGCATGCGTATCGACCGGTTCTCATTATGTATCGGTCCATTTCCGATTCACAGACCTATTCACGCCTGTTATGAGTATCGATGTACCGTTACGGGTGATTTCGGCACTTCAAAATTTCCTCTTGAAAAATGGATTTTTAAATATTTACAACCACGACAACCGATTCCCATTACATATGGTTGATACTCCCAGAGTCGATCCCAATACGAGTATAGACTCGACTGTAATGTCCCGATCAGGGGCGGAGCTATGTTGAGGCCCGGGGGGTCCCGGCTCCTCGAGCGTTCGAATTTTAAAATTTTTACTTTTTATATACTTGATTTTGAATATTTTGGATAATTATTCATGTATAGCTACTTATAATCTTAATAATTTTGATTCGATTTGATAAAAAATCAGTTATTTTACATTATCATTTATCAGTTTCTTTCATAAACAAAAAATACGCACGTGATAGTTGATATAGTCTAAAGAATCATTTCAATGTACAATTATAATGAATTGAAAAGCAAAAACTTTATGATATAAAAGTGTACGTTCCGATAAAAAATATACGTCTATTAAGCCGGCCCCCCGGAGTTAAAATCCTGGCTCCGTCACTGATCCCGATGCTGTTATTATGACATAATCATAATTATAAATGGTTCAGATCATCAAGTGAGCCCACTTGAGAAAAATCTTACGCGTTATACAGTCCAGATCTAAACGGCCATGATGTGACTGACTATCAACATATGGAACTTAAAAGGACTGAAAATTACTGGGAGAGAGGATCGATCCCATGCATTACAGAGGAAGTACTAAAAGAAAATACAAAAGTTGTATTTGGTCCCGCCAAAGTTCATGAAAAACTGGAGATGATCATTTTATCACATGGTGTTGTTTGCATGGATAAAACTAAATATCTGTTGAACTGAACTCGCTATATCTTCCGCCGAGAACCGCGCTTCACTTGTAACCTACATATACAAGCAAGCAGATCGAAGATAAGTTTTTCGGGTATATAATCGCAACATAAAATATACGTGTATATATATATATATACACATATATAGTTTGCTCGGGCTTTAAATCAGCTCCACTAGTAGACAGTAGAATTAGTCCTCGAATTAGTCAGTGCATTAGGCCGGATACAGAGTTATCAAGAAGAACATACATGGTTCTATGTATTTGTGTTGCCCTATGCAGACACCTCTAAGTGATGAGAAAAACTTATTTATGGAGCGCGTCTAAAAGTGTTTTGGAAAATTCGGATTACAAACATACTATTACCGGTCAGAGATATTTATTACCGGTCAAAGTTTAAAAACATATCTCAACTATCGATTTCCGAGACGGACGGGTGAGATTGCGCGCTTTCGTGAATAACTTATTTATTCACGGCCCTGTGAATAAGTTATTCTCATAAGTGATAGTATGCATGCAAGATTTTGAAGGACAAAGTGGTATACCTTGACATTGAAAGAGTAGAGCACAGTTTGTTCAATAGTGGTGATATTGGTGTGGAGGATAATAAGCTGCAAATCCTCCAATGCAGCAATGGTCTTAATAAGTTGCCCTGGCCTTCTTCTTGACAAGATCTTTATCATGGCATCAAACCCTAACATCTTCACTTCGACGTCGGCCAGGACCGACTTGCTCTCTGCCGTCTCCTCCCGGAGTCCGGCCGTGGGATCAAACTCCACAAGTTTAAGCTGATTATCATGACCATTTGGGAGCAACGACGGCACCACTGGAGGAGGAAAGAATGGCGGCGGGGGTTGAGATGGTTGCGGGATATTTGCAAGGGAGGAGGTGGAGGAGTCTCCCATTGGCCGAGGCGGCGGTGGATCTCCGTAGAGCCTCCGCCGCTTCTGGGATTCGAGGCATTGGAGGAGTTGCTCTAGCTCTCTTACAAACTCAATAGCTCCTCCAATGATGGATGCTTGATCTCCCTGTGAAATTCCCACAAACCCTTTTGAAATTTTAGCTAATAGAAATGCTACAGACCTAGAAATCTTTTACATAAAAGGCGTTTTTAGTAATTCCAATGAAGGGTAAGCTTCGTTTAAAACGAAATATTACTTTTACCGATAAAAAAAGGTAAGCTTCGTATAGAATAAATGGACTGATGCCAACGTTTTATCATGTAAGAAAGAACCAGACCAGACCCTGACTTTTTGGGAGCCTAAAGTGAAAATTGAAGAAGGGATCATTAATTTATATTGGAGTATTATAAATGGTACCAAAGTAAAAGGGGCTCTAAAATTTGTAAATTTTGGGGGTCTAAAACGACTACTTAGCTCAAGGCGGGTTCCGGAAAGGACTTAACTGTACATGTTCTGCAACACAGAAATAAATCAATGGCCTATCAAATTGGGACTTAACTATACATGTCCTGCAACACGGAAAAAAAATCATTGGCTTATCAAATTCAGTGCTATATATATATATATATATATATATTGTTTTCAGGACTTCTTTTTTCAAAACCTTATTTCGAGATTGGTATTTTTTTTTCAGTCACAATTAGCTTAAATCCAGCTTGGTATCGTTTCCTTTTCTTGCTCAAATCTTCGTTTTTCCAAAAAAAAAAAAAAAAACCTTATTTTCATAAATTGTTAGTGAAAATCGAAAACATTTTCTGAATTTTTTTTTTGGAGACTATACATCTTTGAATTTTCAGTTGTGGTTCACATAACAAATGACCAATCGACGAGTGTTTTTTCCGAAAAAAATAAGAAAAGAAAAAGAAAAACAACACCAAACAGGCATAATATATAAGCTAGCAGATATATATAGGATCATGTACATATATGCATACCCTCTGGACGTAAGAGCCAGGCATGAGAGACCTCAAAACCCTAAGATGCTCATTCATTTGCTTCCTCCTATTCCTCTCCACAGCAATATGAGTCATCCTCTGGCTCTCCACTTCCTCACTTGTCTTCACACTTCTTGCTCTCTTCCTCTTGTTCTTATTACTCACTCCATGATCATCTGCTGCCAAATTCTTCTCAAAATTCCCCCCAACAATCCCAAGCCCCTCCGACGTGGCGTTATTGTTGTTTTCCGAATTACCCCTACCCTCTCCGTCTCCTCTCTCCTCGCCTCCTCGTTCTTCGCCCAACCCTTTATACCTGTCTTCATTCAGAACCGGAAACCTCAAGAAATAAACCGGGTCGATCCCAGTTTCCACTTCTTCCTCCTGTCCTTCCTCGGGTATCTTGGTTTGGTTGATTAGGCCCAACCTGGGCCCGAAATCTGCAAACTGCATCACATCCGCGAAGCTCAACTTATCGGGAGAAGTTGAGCTTCGCGGATGGCTCGTGAGCGAGGTGTAGTCTCCTATTTGGTTGCTGGTATCGACATACGTTTCTTCGGTAATCCTTGGCTTCATGAGCTGGTGGTGATGGTCGATAGAGTAGTCTGCTCCTTGGAAATTACCCTGCAACAGGAATTAGGGTTTTAGAGTGAAAAAAAAAAAAAAAAATTGTGTGTGGGGATGAAAAGATTTATCAAGAAAATATGGTAGACAAGGGAAGTTATGGGATTTTAGTTATATGTACCGAGTAGTTCCCTTCTTTGTCCATTACTAAGAATAGAAGTAGCTTTTATCAGAAACCCTCAAAGAGAGCTCAGTTCATGCAAATAAAGCCCCAGTGAAATTTCACAGCTTGGGTCCACCTCCTGAAAAAAAAAAAAAATTACTATCATAAATTTAGGAATTGGCTGCTGATTTTGCCACTCCCTTTTTTGTTAACGCCACTCCCCTGCAAGCAAAAAATACACTTGTAGGGGAGTGCCGTTAATAAAAAAAAGGAGTGGCAAAATCATTTTCCTTTACAACTCGTAATTAAATTTTGAAAAATTCCAACCTCCTCTTCGTACAAAAATACTTCGCAATTACAAGATTTTACCCTTATTTATTAATTCTTGACACACTTTTCCACAAATGAATGGTCCATTTTGCAAGTTTGAAAAAATAAGGACAATACAATTCCCTGTAAGAAAATGTTAAAAGATAGGGTTCCGTTTGTTTAATGTCAAGAACTGTTTTTTTTTCTTTAACAAAAAAATTCAAATTTGTGGTTGTTTAGTTGGTTTACAGTTATACCCTAAAAATAAATTTTTCAATGAAATTTTTTTCCTCCCAAAAAGTACAACAAAAGGGAATTTGCAAAATATATATATAAAAAAATAAACTTAAAATTAAAACGAGAAAATTTTGAAACAAAAATAGTTAAACTGGTTTTCGAAATACGAAAATCAAAATACATGGTAGAAATACTAAACGAGCATAGCCGAGGTATTATCTCGCCTAAAAAATATTGGGTATTGGTAGAAAAACAAGTTACTATAAATATATATCTCTTGTCGATCAAAAAACAAATAAATATATATGTACCACTCCCACTCTCTATAGCACAAGCAAATATATGATATAGTTTTTTTTTTTCTCGGCAAAAGAAATTTTATTAATCTCTGAAAGGGGAACGAAGATTAAAGGGAACAAGGGCAAATAAGAGCTACCCAAGACCCAAAAGATATGATACAGTTGTGGACAAACAAGTTTAGATGGCAGAGGCTAACCTGATTGGAAAGAGAAAGAGAAAAAAAAAAACAAAAGAGTCAAAGCTAGTGGGGTTATGATGCTTGAAGAGCAGAAGCATCCATATATATCAGCTGGTACATCCCTAGAGAAGTTGATAACTGAAGGGTCTGAAAATACAAGATGGAGTTCTGGTGTGTATATAAAGTACTGGGCCATGCATGGTTGTCTTGTTAGAGTTGGCTTTGACTTGAGAGAGAGAGAGAGAGAGAGAGAGAGAGAGAGAGAGGGGAGCTGGGTGGATTAATTTCCACCTCACAAGATTAACACTCATCATGCCTTCACTTTCACCTCTCTCTCTTTTTATTAATGGGAATCACAGGCCAGTACCCAACGCTCTTCCACTCCCACTTTGCTTTACCCACCTCTCCACTTTTCATGACACTCATAAATTAATAAACGCTCAACATTTGATTTCTGAGGTTTGAACTTTCAAAACGAGATACTAATACATTTGATTTTGATCCAATTCACAACCACTTCTCTCTCTCTCTCTCTCTCTCTCTCTCTATATATATATATATATATATATATATATACTGTATTATTTTAGAGAAAATTTCTTTTATATCCCTTCGACTTTGACCAAAAATTCATTTTGGTCTTCACCTTTCAATTTCGGCATAAAAATACTTCGACTTTTCAATTTTTTTCAATGTCATTTTTTAGGGATATATACATATATACACGAAAAATAGAGTGTTTGGATCAAGCACCCTACACACATCGGATGCCGTTGATTCCCGCGCAAGCCCTCTCATTTTTTTTAATAGAATTTTTGGACGGCTCGGATCGGCCGTCCGGTGGCCGGAGACGGCCCGGAGCAGGACTCAAAGAAAACGGATTCTTTCTAAAGGACGACATTGAAAAAAATTGGAAAGTCAAAGTATTTTTATGCCGAAATTGAAAGTGAAGGACCAAAATAAATTTTTGGTCAAAGTCGAAGGGATATAAAAGAAAATTTTCCTATTTTTTAATAGAGAAACTTATTCACGGCCATCCGTTTCGGCTTTGGAAAGGTCCGGATTTAAATGAAACTTTTCTGGAGAAGAGTTAAACTTTTCTCTGGAAAAATTTCATTAATATCCGGACTGTCTAAAAGTTAGACAGTCGCGATTGGCTCCGTAAATAACTATTCACGGCTCCACCGTTAAAAAGATTTTCTCTCTTTTTAAACTTTTGTGTGGTTTGTCTTGGAAGGAAGTGGGGTAAACATCCACATAATTATCTGTATGTACAAACATCCACATAATTATCTGTAGGAAATGTAAAAACAAATTGACGATACAGGAATTGCGGTAAAATTTATTGCACAAAAATTGTCGGAATGTAAGAGAAATTAATTATGACTACTGTAAAATATATAAATCATAACGACTGTGAACTGGACATTACGATAAAGTTGTCAATTTACCGAAATCTGATTCGGTTGAGCGGATATGATAAATATTTATTCTTTGGAAATCAAAGAATTCAAAAAGGAAAATTCTAAAATCAGTCCAATGGGCTGACAATAGTAAGTGAGTGAATGCGTATTAAAGGGTCTAAAAGGTTCACAAAAATACGTATTTTTCTTGTCTTCTAATGTGCTTATCGTCAACCTAGTGGCTGACAATAGCAAGACCGTTTCAAAAAACACTAGAAAGAAGCAAGTCCTGGGGTAATTAATTGACTGCAACATTATCAGCTAATTGTTGCGTTAAAAAACTAGGACGATCCGAAAATACAATAATATTGCAATTACTAAAATTAAAGGGTAGTGATTTTGCCACACCCTTTTTTGATAATGCCACACCTTGCAAGTGTATTTTTTTTGTGTGCAAAAATACACTTGCAGGGTGCGGCATTATCAAAAAATGGTGTGGCAAAATCATTTCCCAAATTAAAAGATTGTTTTGCTAAAAGCTTCGCACTTTTGTTGGCCTCTTGCCGCACCTGCTTAACCATCCTGAAATTGAATTGAGCCACCAAAGATATGATAAGGTTTTTTTTTTTTTTTTTGTCAAAGTTTAGAAGTGTTTTCACACCCTGCAAGTGTGAAGCTTTTAGCAAAACAATCTTTTAATTTGGGAAATGATTTTGCCACACCATTTTTTGATAATGCCACACCCTGCAAGTGTATTTTTTTCGCACTTTTGTTGGCCTCTTGCCGCACCTGCTTAACCATCCTGAAATTGAATTGAGCCACCAAAGATATGATAAG
>JAOTQK010000024.1:5773616-5787631 GCA_025642025.1 Rhododendron ferrugineum | reverse complement strand
CACTTTGTCGTATGATTCAAAATGAAGAGAGGCATTCATTTCATCCATCCAAACACTTATCCTTTGCTAGCCACGTTTAGCCTCCACCGCAAGGTTTGACCAAGTCAAACCTTGTGGTTCGCCAGAAATTGACTTGTCCTTGCTGTCCGAAGGTTGCGGCCGCAAGGTTGAACCGATTTTTGCAAAAAAAAAATGTTTCTCCTACGGTTTGATGCATGGGACCTTATAGGGCTATGGGTTAGGCCTAAAAACATTTAAATATACTTAGAGAAGGGTTGGATAGGATTATAATACCTTGGGTTGGTCGAATTGAATCAAAAACCGAAACTTTGAATTTGAAGAAGATGACTTTGGGTTTGGCATGGGGGAACCTTGAGACCGAATTGAATATTTTTTGGCGATTCTTTGGGGTGTAGGAGGTGATTGGAAATGTTGAATTGGGTTTTGGTTGGGTCTAGGTACAAAACCCACTTTTATCTCTCTCACTTTCTCTCTCTAGAATTCCATTGATTGGAGCTCAAATTGCCCACAGTTTTCTCTCGTCTCTGACTCGGTGGAGTGTGGAAATGTGGTGTGTATGCTCGTGGGTCAATGGGGAGGGGTTTCTATAGGTGAATTTGGGAGAGGTTGGATAAGATCGAATTTAATGGAGGTTGAGTTCTTTGGATTTGGAATGGACAAATTGGGCTCGATTTAGGGTCAGGGAGGAAGTAGGAAATGGATAGGAAAAAATTGAATTTGGATTTTTTTGGTTATGAAGGAAATTTTTTGGTTTGTGTGAGGGAGATGAACATGGTTTTCTTGGAGGTTAAGAAAAAGAGAGAATGAGCTATGGGAGATGGAAGAGAGAGAGAGAGAGAGTCTAGGAGAGGGAGAGGGAGAGGGAGAGGGACAGGAGAGATGCATGCTTGCTGGTGCATGCATGTATGTATATATATATTATGTAAAAAAAAATTAAGACCTAATAATATTAATGCTATTATTATTACTATTACTTTTATTAAAAAAAATTTAGGGTCAAAAATCCAGGTTGTTACAATAGACACCGGCAGTGTAAACATTTGTTTCCTCCAAATCAATTACATTGCCCCATGTTATCAAAACAGTGGTTCCAATTAATAGAACATGGCAACGTGATGCAATGTAATTAATTTGGAAAAAACAAATGTTTACACTGATGGTATAAGTAATTTAATCTCAATAAGTAAACCCATCTAATAATATGAACCCAACAAATGCAACAACCAATACCCAAAAGAACAGAAACCCCCCATAGATGGCACATTGGCACCGTATTAATTAGCAAAATAAAATCATTTAAATTAATTAGAATCCAATAAAAAAAATGTCACCAAGGAAACAAAAAGATGAATCCTAATTAGGAACATAATTGCACCAACTTCTTTCGGTGAATTGAAAGAGAAATATCCGCAAGTGGAGTGGAGTGCAATTGGTCTTTCCTTTTTTAAAAAGCTTTAAAAGCATTCTTTAATAAATTAGAGGCTTACTTAGTAATCTTTTTGGTATCTCACTTTATTATAAAGTAGCCATTATATGATGGCTGATGCACTTGTTTCCATCAAAATTATCTGTCTACCTCCAATCATACATTTTCTTCCCCTCATTTAAAAAAAAAAAAATTATTGAACGGTTTAGATTTAGATCATCTGTGCGGGACCTGGAGTGGCCCCACACAGCGTGCGGTGACCAAATATGCGGTGGGCGTATCATTATAATATGACATGTGTACTCTTTTGTACTGCATATAACATAGGTTAGCGGTTGAATTATCCTAATTTTGCCACTGTCAAATTTCGAAAATGATATAGGTACCGACGGTTTTCCTACGGAAACCGTACAGACGGCTGCGCCTGGCCGTACACGAAAAAAAGGGCTTTTAGATCAAGCACCCTACACACATCGGATGTCATTGATTCCTACGCAAGGGCCCCCTTGGTTCTTTTTTTAAAAATTTTTGGATGGCTCGAATCGGCCATACGGTGGCCGAAGACAGCCCGGCGCGACCGGTCGGTACGATTTCTCTCCCCCCGGTCGGTACATATAGCATCACTACTCGTCAAATTTAGATCATGTTGCTGATCTCCTGCTTGCTGTTGATTTTTTTTTTTTTACTCGTGATGGAATAAACTTTTTTTTTTTAAACCATGGAATAAACTATTAATAGCCCCGTTTCACCAACTAAAATAAATATTTATTTTTAAATAATTATTATTTTTTGAATTAAAAGTGATGTATTGTGAGAGAATGACCTGTTTCGTAAAATGAAAAATAAGAAATTTAGCGGAACGGGACCTGACCAAGCATCCAAGTACCACAGTTTCCACAATCACTTGGAGAAAAATATAATAATACTAATAATTAAACCCATCTAATAGTATGAACCCAACAAATGCAACAACCAATACCAAAAAGAACAGCAAACAAAACCCCCCATAGATGGCACCCTATTAATAAGCAAAAATAAATAAAAATCATTGAAATTAATTAGAATCCAAGAAAAAAAAATTGTTCTGTCACCACGAAACAAAAAGATGAACCCTAATTAGGAACATAATTGCACCACCTTCTTTCGGCAAATTGAAAGAGGAATTAATATCAGCAAGTAGAGTGGAGTGCAGTTAGTGTCTCCCTTATACTCTCATGCACATGGGCAGGGTTTGATTCTTGTAAGCACTCATCCCCCTCCCCAAGTCCCCTAGAATAGAGTAGATTAAGATTATTGAACAGAAAAAAAAAAATTAAAGAAAAGAAAGAGGAATATCCAGAACGAATAGAGTCCATTCTTAAAAAGCCTTAAAAGCGTTCTTTAAGAAATTAAAGGCTTACTTAGTAATCTTTTTGGTATCTCACTTTATTATAAAGTAGCCACACTATATGATGGCTGATGTTACATCAAAAATATTTGCCTACATCCAATCATACATTTTCGTCCACTCCTTTTTATTACGGCTGATGTAGAAACCATCGACTCTTGCGACCCAATAGCAATCGTAGTTATCATTGCCAGGCGAACAAAAGTGATCTATCTTGCGATTGAACACGTCAAACACTCGGTCTTTCGAACCCCAATAGAAGTGACAAAAGTAGAGCGTGGTTTCTATGATGTTGTCGAAAAATGTCCAATTGAATTCGCCACCATCGTTGAGTGTCCGCATTTTAAGATCATCATCTCCAGATTTGCAATGAACTTGTAAATGGCCGATGGGTTTGTCAGGCACATTGCTAATGACATGTATCGTAATCTGACCTGAAGCTGCACAGACGAGGTGAAAGATCACGATGACTAAGGCAAGGAAGACCCGACTCATTTTGTATAAGTAACCCTTTGGATCCCAAAATAACTTGGCTTATTTTGCTTATAGGTATTGTTTTCATTCAAAGTTTATACACATAAGAGGTATATATACGCGCTATGTGAATGTGTGGTACCAGGGCCGATCCAAGGGTTTTAAGTGCCCAATGCCTAATAAAAAAAAGTGTGTCCTTAAAGAGTTACGTAATACTTAAACAATTTTTACAGCAACAATCACAATACGAGAAAATTAAACCAATATAAAGTTCTACTAATCATTACATATGAACACAAAATACGAGATCGTCAAATTTTTGGGGTGAGTTTGGGGGGAAACGATTTTTGGGAGGTATTATTTATTGATTTGGGGAAATGATTTTGGGGATTTAGTGGGTTGGGCATTTGGGTTTATGGGATGATGGGTTGGACTAACTCGTTACCTCTAATTTTGTACTCCCTCCGTCCCTTATTTAGAGTCCAATATTCTATTTTGGGCTGTCTTTTAATAAGTGTCCATTTTGTAAAGTTAGTGGGTAAAAGTTGGTGTATTGTCTATTTTGTCCTTAAAAGTAGATTCTATTTTAAAAAGTAAGTGAGTAAAAGTGTAATGATGATAGGTAAATAGAGAAAATGGAGAAAAAAGTTGATGTGAAAGGTATAATGATGATATCTTTTTAATAAGTTGGAGTTACGAAGCAGGACACTTAAAAAGAGACGGAGGGAGTATTTTTTTTAATTCTGTTGGGCTTAAAAAGAGTCATACTCAAACCCAAATAGTAAAAATATTGGAATGCCCCTAAAAATTGAACTTTTTTGGATGCCCAAGGCCCAGGCCTCTTGGGCCGGCCTTGTATGGTACCATAAATGAAATTAGTTCTTTGCAATCCAAAAGGTTTGTGGAAATCTTGACTAAATCTTGACTTGATTTATCTATGAAAATCTTAAGAAATGCCTCACGAAGTCCCACAAAAGAGGCGAAAGATCATAATGACTAGGGGAAGGAATACCCAACTCATTGTACATAATTAACTCTTTGCATTCGAAACAATTTGGTATATGTTACTTATATATATATATTTATTGTTTCCATGGCAAATTTATATAAATATAGATATATATACTAGTAATAACTAAAATAAGTTCTTATTTTTTAATAAATTTTTTTTTTTTTGAATTTAAAGGTCATGTATTGTGAAATAATGACCCGTCTCTTAAAACGAAAAATAAATACTTAAAAAATAAAAACCTTTAACTTTTATCTATTTACTCTTTTATAACTCAATTGACCCCTTTAATGTTACTTCATCTATACATTTTGGATTAAATACTTTTTCCATTTAATATAAATTTAAACATTCTCTACTTTACTTTCCCACCAATAAAAAATTAATTAAGATCTTTAAATTGGTGTCATGAATTTTATGAAATTATGTTTGAAAGTACTTTATTTTTTTTATTCAATAATTGCACATCTTTTCCTGAAGAACCAACAATATGAGACAGATGTAATATTATATTATATCCCTCTTCGACCATAATAAAGACAATTAGACCTAGTCCACACAAATGAATTCCCACATCAGCAGAATCTGTAATAGATCTGCAGAATATGTAATAGATTTGCAAAATTAATATATAGATTCCCATCACTTTACGAAAATATTTAATTGATCTGTAATATTTGTAATCCCTTACAAAGGAAAGGACAATTTAATTTATTGCTTGAGCCTGTGAGATGTATATATATGGGTAGTACCATAACCAAAATAAAAATCATCTTCATTATAAAATGAATCGATCATCCCTTCTTTTACCTTTGTTGACAATATTTCACCTCGCTTATGCAAGAGATGATATTGTGCTTCATATCACCAGCCTTGTACCAAACGACCCGCCATTGCAATTTCTTTGTCATTTGAAGGACTTCTATTTCGGACCGTACTCTCTCTCCAAAGATCAAGAACGACAAATGAAATTGGCTCCCACCAATATTACCGACGCCGTCACCCTCTTCTGCAATTTCACCTGGGGTCACAAAGTTAAAAATTTTGCTGTTTACGATAAGAATATAAACGCTTATTGTGCAGGGTCTTATGATTGTTACTGGGAAGCAAGGCTTGACGGTTTTTATCTCAGCAAGGATAATAGTACTTGGAAGAAGTTCAATACTTGGACATGATTCCTTTTTTTTTCCTTTGGCAAGAGTTGATGCATGAGTCATCAGCTTTTGTTTTGATTACCAATACCTAAATAAAGAATAACAATGATAATTAACTGGCGGCTCTGCTTGAAGAGGAAGATGGTCACATGACCACTCCAATTTTTTTTGCTCCTTCATAGAATACATGAAAAAATTGTACGATTATAGGTTAGTTTATCATTTGAACACTCAGTCCAAATATGAATGAACACTCAACCCAAACTAAATGAACATCCACCCAAAATATTAGCCCACAAATTAATCCATTTGAACACTCAGCCTTATATTATATATTCACCCATCAATTTAAGTAATTCATAATCGAACACCTAATACATTTAGCCCAAACAATGTACATATTATTATAAAAGAATTATAAAAAACATTAAGAGAAAAAGAATGACTTGTTGGTATTAGTATCATGCTCTGGCTTTCCATTCTACATCTCTTAAAGGAAGAGAATATGTACTAAAAGATTTATGCCAACGGCCTATTCGCCTCAATTTCCCCTAAAAGAATAATAGTAGATTTATGCACCTATTTAATCTTGCTTGGTTCAAATGGAAAATTTTGTCAAGAAAAATTGTAAAATTTTATGTGTTTCTATATTTTCTAATCGCGATATTAATTATACTTCCTCCGTCTCAAAATGATAGTTCCCTCTGAAAAGACGTGCAATTTTTGGATAGAAAAATTAAATACTTTTGTATATGAGTTTTCGAGTTTCTTCGCACCTAATTAAAGATTTAGATTAGCTCTTTAATTTTGTGGGCAAAAATTTGAGAAATTATGAATGCAAATACTTAATTTTTGATTCAAAAATTGTAGGTCTATTCGTCGGGGATTATCATTTTAATTTGGAATATAGGGAGTACGAAATTTTGTGTACATTCTACTTTTTATAAAGGGAATAGAGTTAAAGTAATTCTTGATCAACACCCTCCTAAAAATCCTGGAGCCGCCAACATGCCTGTTGCATAATCAATGATTGCAATAAATTATTATTTTTGATACTTCGAGGTTGTTTATTTGTTTAGAAAGTTTTAATTTGGTCGCTGTTTCATCCATATTTATATGCGGATCCTCTACTTCAGAAAATTCAAATTTTTTTCCCGGCAAAAGATATTTATTAATCTTTAAAATAGAGATACAAAGATTAAACGGATGAAGGATAATCATTTTATGTCCCTTCCACTGTCCGGTAACTCCCACAGTGCTTAGGGAAAAAACAAGGATGAAATTGATTATGTAGTTTTCTTCTCAACTACCTTAAGGGGTGTTTCCGGTAGAGAATAAGTTAAGAAAAAGATGTTGACAAATTCTTAGTTGTTTTCACTAACCAATAAGTTATTGATCAGTGTGAACGAAATGCTTAATACGTTATTGATTGTGAGTTGATTAGTGTGAATAAGTTGTTGATTAGTATGAACAAAAAAAGTATGAACAATATGCTAAAATGCCAAAACTTGTTAATTAGTGTGAATAAGATGGTAAATTGGCACACACCCTCGATTCCCCACCGGGTGAGTACCCTGATAGTAAGTGGGAGCCGTGACTTGTGTGGCCGCGCGCGCTAGTTCCTCCCGAGGTTTGGCCGGGTCCAATTGTGACTCGGCTGTAGGGCTGTTCCTCGGTTATCAAAAAAAAAAGATGGTAAATTGGCATAAGTTGCTAGTTCCTCCCAACGTTTGGTCGGGTCCAATTGTGGCTCGGCTATAGGGCTGTTCCTCGGTTATAAAAAAAAAAGATGATAAATTGGCATAAGTTGTTGCTCAAAAATCTTAGTGGAAACGCCCCGTTATTGTTATACTGTTTCTAACGTTTCTAACGTTTTTGAAGCTAACAAATTCGCAAAAGGTTAGTTGCAGAAACTCAACAAAACTGTAATCTAGATAAGATTCTTCTAGTACGATTCTTCAAATCCTCCTTGGGGGGTCTATATATAATACAAGATTAACCATGGTGGGATTTAGGGATGACGGGACATACATAGAGCCAGGGACTTAGGCAGGCTGTTGTGCCCTCCATTTGGGTCTTGTCCGAGTTTGAAAACATGATCCGAGCCGTTACCTGCTTAGAGCTATACGCGAACAATTCTGGAAAAAATCAAGTCAATCGGTCCTTGGTAGTTAACTAATCAAATCCAATAATCTTGTTGAGTATTTTGGAAATTGGATTTGCCATTACCTTCTCTCTTTTTTTTTACACGGGATTTGCTATTACCTTGCTTGATAAAAACACAATGTGCTTACTAGGTTAACGATGTCTGGTTGACTTGATTTTCCATTCAATTGGTGTTTGCGTATAGTTCTAAACAGTGAATGGTTCAGATTATTTTCAAGTTCAAGATAAAGCCCAAAATCAAGGCACAACAGTCTATTGTGTCCTAAGACACGACAAAGCCCCGAGTCTCCTTATCCTTGAAGTAAAAAAAAATGAGAAAACCAAAGCACCCATCACAATGTCATAGTCGTTCGTCTTTCAATTCCTTATCGAACTAGCACAAAGAGGTTTTGGGCACATAAGTTCAAGACCTCGTGTTGGACCCCAGTTCCCCAGCCCTTTACAAGTAGTATCAAAACCGATCCAGGCTAGTTTGGGATGAATAAGTCACTTTTGTCTGTATTCAAAAAAAAAATTCGCATTTATTAGTTTAGCGTCATAATTTTTTGACTTATTTTCGTCTCTATTCGAACAATTATGAGTTCAATCATAATTTTTTGCTTTTCTGATTCCTCTGTCGAGGCGAAACAATAATCTACAAAAATTTGATGCAAAACTAACAAATGCGGAAAAAAATTTGAATAAAACAAAAAAGTCACTTTGACATATTCGCCAAAAACCAGCCTCAATCTGATCCTTTGTCGATGTCACGCTAAGTTCTGGACCCGTGTGCTTGGTGGAAAGCGCTACAATTATTGGCTCGCAATCCCGCAAAAGAAAGCAACATGTTAGAGCATCTACACTAGCATTTCTACTTGTCCTTCTTAGCTAAAACAGCGACTTGAATTCTAAAAAATCATGTGCATCAGCCTCGCTCAACCATTCCTGTATTTTAGAATTGCAACAGTTGCTCATTTCCTATCACGAGCCACTGTTCACACAGTATTGATTATTTTACTATTTTCAAAAAATCAGTAGCTTTGCTTTTGCATTCAATTTATGAGTTATTTTACTGTTCACACGGTATTGCTTTTGCATTCATAGAATAAAAAAAAATAAAGAAACAATATTTTTAATGGAATAACTTTAATATAGAGATAGCCTAATGCTATAGGCATTTTAAAAGTGAGTAGCTAAAATAATAAAATGACTTTTTAATGTGTAATTTGGTCCAAAATTTGAAGAGAGTGATGTGGATGCTCTTAGGTAGGGGTGTAAACGAGCCGAGCCGAGCCGAATTTCGGCGAGCTCGAGCTCGGCTCAAGCCTTAACGAGCCGAGTTTAGTCATTTACTAAACGAGCATCTTTAATCGAGCCTAGCCTCCCTTAACGACCCGAGCTTTTGTCGAACAAGCCGAGCTCCACTCGGCTCATTTAGTAAACGAGAATACTTGAGCTCGAGCTCGGCTCGTTAACTAAACGAGCCGAGCCAAGCTCGCAAGTAGCTCGGCTCACTTACAGCCCTACTCTTAGGCTAGTTTTCGGATTGAGCCTGGCTCATGACACAAAGCTTAGCCGATTTTCAGCCAAAGCCCACAGGCTTCCGCCTGGGCGCCGAGATTTCCTCGGCGAACCTAAGGTTTTAGACAACCCAATTCTAACTTACTCTTGTATCTTACCCACATGTTTGTTGCCATAGTAGAGCATATCTTATCAACCAGCAACTAACAAGGTTACAAGCCAAAACATGAAGAACTTCTTGAATTTGGGACCAAGGCAGCCCATGGTCCCAAAACCCCGGGCAAACGGGCGGGCTTGGGGCTCCCCCAGCACTTCCAGTATCATCACCAACCATTCTAATAAGAGGCTAAGAGTGACCAGTAGGTTCAATCAATAGGAAATCTAAACAGATGAAAGGTCCATTGTCTTCACATGAAGATAATCAAGCCAAAGATACACAGAGATGAAAGGTCCATTGTCTTCACATGAAGATAATCAAGCCAAAGATACACAGATGAAAGGTCCATTGTCTTCACAGGAAGATAATCCAGCCAAATATACACTGTACATACATGACATAATTGCTTGACAGAGGGCCAAGACCCCAAAAAAAACACATGAACAAAGGGAAATGGTTCATCTTTATTCCAAAGAGTTGGTTCCATCAGTACAGTATAAACAACAAAGGGGGAGGGAAAATACAAGAGAAAATCTAAGTAAATTTCTGTACCCACCTAAGACTGGACCTAATTGATTCAACCCTAACCCTAACCCTAAAAACACTAAAACCCTAACTCCCTTCCCCATTCTCAGTTGATCTGTTAGACAAAGGACCTTGTTGTATTAGTAGTTTGTTTTACTGACAAGCATTTCATATGTTGCAGATCATTAGTCTTTTTGACAGCCCGCCTACTTCTCTCTCTACAAGTTAAGAAAGGAGATGGAAAATGGAAAATAGCACCATCACCAATACCATGTTGCCTAAGGCAAATTCATGCAACTGTTTCCAACTACACTAAGTTATTCTGATCAACTGTCAATTTGCGGGGAAAAAAGTCTTGATCAAACACGAACACCTATGAATCCAGCTTCGACCATTCGTAACGTCCAGGGAGGGGAGCGTTGTTCACCGGATCAAAGTTGTACCTGCCAAAGAAGTCCATGCTAACCCGTTTAGTTGTCGGGAAAACAAAAAAAGAAAAGAAGAGTCTTATATTATTCTGATTAAGTTAGCGGGATAGTAGTGGGATCACCATATTCGACTTTCCCCTTAAGATTAGTTTCACCACATGACCTATAAAACCATTTGCTGGATTCCATAATTTTTAGAGTTGATAATTGTATAGTTTGATGTTTTTGTTTGTGAGTAAGGTGTCTCTATTTTTGTAAAGGGACGTCATTGTAGTGGGTTTTGCCTCGTTCAGGGGGATGCCCCGGTGATTTTGTAGCTTGTCGCATTTTTTGGTGAAATAAATTTACTTACCACAAAAAAAAAATAATAATAATATTCATATGGACTATTCGTAAACAAATGGGGCTGTATCCTTCTCAAGAAACAACACAAAACAAGAAAAGGCAGAGATGAGAAAATACTTCTCGATAAATTGACGTCGTTGCTTTTCTTCTGCACCGGCAAAGAACTCATCCATTTCCTTTGAGGTCGGTATGTGTCTTGGCATGGAATTCTGCAATCTCCTGTTAGCTTCGGTAGACATGGTAGGCCTAGTAGTGGAACCAGGGGTTCTGATGCAGTCTGGATCTGTTATCAAACTGCATGGTGTGCTTTCCCTGTTACTCCTGTCACATAGTAGATGCATTTCCCTCTACCATCAAATAATGCTACTAAAGATTACAATATCCACTCACACACACACACACAGAGCAATACACAATGCTGCAATAACCCAACAGTCTCCCTCCCTTACCATGAAAACTGAAACTAAACTTTCTGCAACTGACATTGATATAGCAAGAAATTCATAGCCATTGGCAGCTTTCATCATGTTTTCCATATCTGATCTCACTGCTCCATTTAATAACACATGGCGACCCACATACACCTTTAAAATCAGGAAAAGTGCCCTCTCAAACATCTGTAGTTATTCCTTTCAAAACACCAAAACAAAATATTGATTTGATCTTTTCTGAGTTTGTATACACAAACAACTTCTCTACATTATTTGGAAAAAAGAAGTTCCTGATCATTTGTCAATCTGTACACAAGGATCAAGGGAAAGGCTAAAGAACCCTGTTTCAATTTCAATTTTGTTGCACTTTTTGTCGTTCTTGTAACAACTTTCAGGTCAGCTAAGGCTTTGTCACTAGCACTAATCATAGAAACCTTTCCCATGCATATATAGCCCCAAATTTAATAAAAGTTAAAATACTCAATTGCTATCCCAATGGTCCTTGCACTAAAATAAAAAATAACAACAAATCTTGGAGGGTAAAAGCCATGCATCTTATATATGCAGTGTTAGGCATGTTGAAACGTAATGGAGGCTTTAAACATCCAAAATCACCAGATTAAAGTAAACAATGAAAAGCAATTAGAAGTTCCCCAAACACTGAAAAATAAAATTGACCCACCTCTCACCATAATTGAAATTAGAAGTTAACTAAACCTGGTATTCCCATAATTAAAATGAGTATCCTCAGGCTAAATGGAAAAATAGAAAAAAATAAAAATAAAAATTAGAAGAAGAAATAGGTTCACCTCCAATTCCATAACCCTCCACATGCAAATGGCTAAACAACATTATTTTCATCCCACATTCTAGCCACCAAAATAGTTTTCAGAATAGGGAATTAATTAACAGAAATGGGGCCTTTAAACCAATATAAAAAAACAAGCCCCCCATGTTTTCAGCAAACAAACAGCCCCCAAAGGCAGTCCCAAAATTAAAAGACCTAATCAGCAAAGATAAAGGGAGTAATGAGACAATCCTCTGTACCGAAATCCTTCTTTACCTCTATACCGGTGCATTTCCAGCCGTTGGATCGCACAATAATTATTATTTTTTTAAATCTCACACAATCTAAGGACCCAAAATACATGGGTACATGAAATTTTTGGTGCAGATGATTTGAGGGGGGTCAAAATCATGGACCCAATTTCCCAAATTCAAGAAAATCCAATTCTTCACCCCAAAATTCTCAAAACAACAGGCTTTTTAAAGTTGTGATTTTTGTTCTTTCCCCTGCTTTCTCAGCGACCAAACAGAGCAAAGACAATATGGTAAACGAACAAGGGGAATCTTTTGCAATAAAGAACAAGAAAAAACACCAAAACATAGGTTACGAATTTCGACTTGTTTCTTTCCAAAATTTACAAGCCATCAACAACTGAAGACCAAAAAATTAAATTAAATAGGAAAACCCACCTCTCTCTACCTTCAAATCCCACCAAATTTTCCCCAAAAGAAGCTTCAATTCCCTCATCAGCATCGTTGCACTTCTTTTCCTCTGTCTCCGAACGAGTCCCATCATCGGTCACCAAATCAGGGCTTTTAGGGTTAGCTACAGGACTTTCTTTGGGCGTTTGCTTCTGTCTCTTGGAATCGCAAATTAGGGTTTGTTTCTCGAGTCGCCGGCTGCGGAGCTGGAGGTAAGACCCACCGCCGCCACCGGAATTGGCCGGCGCGGGAGCTTTCTGGAGACGCTGCTGCAGAGCTAGGGTTTTGGCACGGGTACGGACGCCGAGGGAGGAGTCCATGAGGGCCACCTCTCTTGATGTCTTTCCCTTCTTCATGTATTTACCCATCTCTCTTTTTGATTAATTTTTCAGAGAGAGAGAGAGGGGAGAGAGAGAGAGATGTGAGTTGAAGGGTGGTTAACAGATGGCTGGACACGGGGGAGAAAATCTAGAGAGGGAAGAACAGGTGGAGAGAGAGAGAGAGAGAGAGAGAGAGAGAGAGGCTTCTGTTGTTGGTTAGAGGGAGAGGGGAAAGGTGGCGGTTTACAGTTGTCGGTTAGAGCGAGCGAGCGAGCGAGAGAGAGAGGTGGGGTAGGCTGCAGTGTACTACTGCCTTTTGGAGAAGAAGGGGGGAAAAAGATGGAGAGAGAGAGTAGGGTTCGCCCGTCTGGGGGTTTTGACTCCTTCGAGGGAAGTGTTGTTCCTTTTCTATCCAATCAACTTCTAGGGAACCAATTTTTTCCGGGAGATTGATATATCCGCTATAGATACTCCTATTTCATAAGCCTGGAAGTCCATCTAAATAATTTTGTAAGCTTGCAAGTTCACACAATCTAAATTCTAGGGTACTTTATAAAAGTGCTTAAAACTCTAAACCCTATGAAAATGCTTAAACTATTAAAATCCTATAATAGAAAAGTGCACCTTAAAATTCTATAAAAATGTCTAAATCCTAGGATACCATACGCTAGGGTAATCTACTCAATCCTAGGGTAAAAAGTGCATCCTAAAATCTTATGAAAGTGTCTAAATCTTAGGGTACCTTACCCTATTCTAGGGTACCCTAAAATGGACTTAAGACCTTACAAAATTAATAGGTGGACTTGTGGGTTTATGAAGTTCACATAATGAACCTAAGACTAATTTTCTAATTTTTTTCCAATGAAATCTCTACTCTTGTTTCAAAGTGTTTGTCCAAAATGAGAACTTAAAAATAAAAAAACTACTTAAAAAAATTCAATCTTTATTCATAAATTAAGAGAAATCATTGGTCTCTAGTAAATTGTTGAAAAAGTTTGATTTTTTTTTAAAACGTGTGTTATTTTTAAGTCATCGTTTTGCGGACTATACAAACATTTTGAAACGGAGAGAGTAACAATTTTTTAAACTTTTGTGAAATACACTCCCTCTGTCCCAAAATAATTGACCAATTTTACTATTTACACTTGGTTAATTATACTTTATATTTACAGTTTAAAATTTCT
>JAOTQK010000024.1:5741997-5760028 GCA_025642025.1 Rhododendron ferrugineum | reverse complement strand
TTCCCTATACGGACATGTTTTGCAATAACAATAAATAAAGCTCAAGGTCAAACACTAAATAGAGTTGGAATCTATTTACCTCAACCAGTTTTTTCACATGGGCAGCTCTACGTTGCTTTATCAAGAGCTACAACATCTGCCAAAGTCAAAATCCACCTACAACAATCAATAAAAGAAGTATCAGAATACAATCATACAGAAAACATAGTATTCACAGAATTACTTTCCGAAGCAAATTGTGTATAGATATGTTTCCACTTCTAATTAAATAAAGTCTACATATTAACAAAGGATAATAATACTTATAAAAGATGTTCAATTTCAGTTACAGTATATTAGTAATACTCAAATTTTCATTTTATTGCACAGGTAAACAGAAAATGGCTCCAAACATCATGATGATAAGAAATGTAAACATACAATCACACAATTGGACATGTCAAGCCATGGTTCTAGAGGAGGCCATTCCACATTTCACCAAAGCAGGTAGACCGTACAAAAGGTTTATTCTCCAAGATATTGAGGTAAGTATGTAACCACTTTAATACACCACAAATTTCATTAATGCATAAGACATACTAATTATTTAATGTTCACATATCAGGGAACCAAAATTCAAGCTACAAATTTTGGAAACGATATTCATGTTTTCAAAGACAATCTGAAGCTATACCAGACATATGCAATCAGTAATGCAACTGTCACACCAATTGAACAAATACGTCGTCCTGTGCAAAATGAATTCCAATGCTTGATTTCATCAAGAACACCAGTTCGAGCAATGCAAATTGATGGACTAACTCTGAGAACCATCAGACAAAATTTCATCAAGATAGCTGATATACCGAATATATCGGCTCCTGATCCCAGTTTTGGTATTTAGAATCCAGCCTCTTTTGTATATTTAAGACATAAATAAATTTCTAACAGAAATTATCTACTATGGTGCAGATATATTGTTTGCACTTTTAAGCATTGGTGAGCGTAGGAAAACAACAAAGACATACGTGGCGAATCTCCGAGTAATCGATCAAAGGTAAGAATCCAAAAACCCAAAGTATTATTTTATATATATTATCTCAAAAAGTCAAATTACTCATATCGAAATCAATCACAGCATGAAACCAGTGACAATATCACTCTGGGCTGAGTACAGTGACCAAGATGCAACTGAAATCACAAAGTTACAAGGACCATTCCCAATAGTACTTGGCACAAGGCTTAGGCTATCACCATACTACGATAAATTGTACATAAATATAATTAATATATGTGAAAGTTCTGGTTTATAATATCAGAAATTTATGAATAACAACAGCTTCAGGACTGGCCACAAAAAACACAACAATGTTTATGCTACATCCCACATTGCCTGAAGCAGCAGAACTACAGACATGGTAAATACTGCAAATTCTGCCCTTCTATACTAAAAATATGTGCATATAAGCTATTCTTATTTAACACTTGAACATAGACATGTAATAAAATGCACCTCCAATCAAAATATTCAGACAGCACTGAATATAAATTATTGTTTTATGCATAAAACAAAAATGAAGTTTTAAATGCATTGAATAGGTGTGTTGCTAATGCTACAGCAATAAAAGCACTTTCAAATGACAATAGCAGCTCAAGTACAATAGTTAGGGCATCTAAACCACCAAAAGAGCTACTCACAAAAATTGCCAATCTACCAACTGCAGTTGATACGGTATGTATATACATCAAAACCATAAACTTATAACCCATTAAATGAATAAGCCTTCAATTATATATGCAGCCACAATACCCAAGTATTGAAGGACAGATCAGAGTAACAAATTTCAACCAACAATTCTACTTTGTGGCCTGTCCAAAATGTAAAAGAGCAACAAATGCATATGATGATGAAGAAATGTGGTGCAATCATTGCAACCAACAAGTACCTCCACTTCCAACGTAAAACACTATTCCAATTTTAAATAAAACCAATATCAGTACTTGATTTGTATACAACAGTTACCTAACATTTTGAAATATGACAGGCTCAAGTTTGAAACTGAAATATCAGATTCAACGGGTTCAATAACAGCAACAATATTTGACACAGAAGCAGAGAACATCTTCAACATTACTAGCACAGATGTGGAACAAACTGAACCTGACGTAAGTCTCTAACATCAAAATAAAGCCATCTATTCATAAAGTAAGTAACTATAATTCTGAAAATAAAAAATAACTACCAATTTATATTTGCAAATGCAGGGTCAACAAATAGCTATTGTGAAACAAAAGCTCTCAACTCCAAAATGGTGCGATATCAACCTCAAAGTGTATAACTATAACTTCGGAGGAATAAGTCAATGCAAATTCACAGTGAAATCACTATATCCAACAACACCAGTGCAACAGATCGAAATCTTACCAATGGAAGCTATCACTCTGCCAAGGAAATCACAGAAGCAACTCTTCAAAGATGAGGCCACAAGCAAATCAAAAGAAGCTAAAGATGAGGAAATGAAAAACGAATCAGAGGTCAGCAAACAACTTCACCACAACAAAAAAAAAATTAAACCACCATCTTAGATCAACAGCTTTTGACAAAAGGAGAAAGACAACTATGTTCAGCACAGTTGAAAACAAACTGATCTACAGTGAATTCGCATTCTCCAACCTACTCTAACATTATGTCTGTAATGATATCCATCAACTTTAGACCATAATACCTCTGCCCTTTTGAATAAGATTTCAATCTTATATGTACTTATATAAGCTCTACAGGTCATATTAGAAAACGGTGTCTAGAATCCTACTGAAATGCATGCTTACATGAAGTATAAAATCTATTTTTGGTAAACTGAAACGATTCTAATAAGGACTAGATAATAATTATCAACCTCCTGCTATGTTTCTGGTTTCCAGTGTATAGTCATATTACAGAACGATATCTAGCATCCTACTCAAAATGCATGCTTACATGAAGTACAGAATCTATTTTTGGTAGACTGATATTAATTATCAACCACCTGCTATATTTCGGCTTTCTAATGTCTCAGACATATCATAATCTACTGTATTGAAGTTATAAAAAAATAAATCCTCATATAGAAACATTCTTATACCCATTAACAATACTTGTCTATTGTTCTCTACTTTTAACTTTCCAATCCCACTGTCATCTTTTCCTTCGGTTTTTTCAATATTCTCTGATGTCTTTTATTCGAATAGAAGTAATCAAATGATGCTTATCCATTTCACGTTCGCACGTTTGATTATACATATGTTAACAAAATATCAAGGCCATTAATTTAGTTCTCATGTCTAACAGCACGATATAGTTTCATCTATCTGTTGTAATACTTTATTTGCTAACAGCTGCTATGTACAATCTAAATTATACAGCATGTTATGCCCATAAACAAAAAATATTCTGTAGCTATGCAATAAAATCATCCGCTTAAAACACAGTTAAGAAAAACCCAAACCCTTTCTATAAAATGATGCTTTAAAGACCAAAACATGACTACCCTACAACCCTTCATAAAAAAATCACCTCTCAAAACCAAACTCTTTCATATGTTTATAAATGACTACATACATATACCTAAACAGATCTATATATATGTATATACATACATAAAAAGTAGATACAAATTTACAGCATTTCCAAATCTGAATCAACAAGGTACCAAATACAAATCCGTAGACAGAATCGAACGCTGCTTGATGGTAGATCAGCATCCGATTCAAATTACAAACAAAAGCTCCTGAATTTCAGGAACAACTGAAAATTGAAAATCAAAAACTGAAAGAAGACCTAACTAACCATATATATTGGAGAAGAGAACAGGTGACTCCAGAAACGACGTGACATCAGGAGATGCAAGGGGATCTGGAGATCGGGAGTTTAGCCGCCGACATCAGCATGAGTAGGAACAAACTATCTTTTTGAAGTTTTCTTTGCCCATGAGTAGGACGTCGTGAGTTGCTACCTCCCTCGCCTGCGTCGGATTTTGGCAGATTGACCTCTCCCAACAAGAAAATTAAAATACACAAATACCCCTAAACAAAAGTTACAATGTCCAACGAATACAAGTTACTAATCTTTTATTTAAGCCTCATTCAGATTATTATATCATGATGAAAAATGGAATCTAAAAAAAAAAACAATTCAAACCTAATTTTTCAATAAATACAAAAATTAACCAATAAGCCATATTAATTGGTTAAAAAATAACCAAACAATGAAGACACCCATCAGTAGACAAACGTAAAAACAATTGCCCCTGACCATTACACTGCAAATTCTCACCCAAACACTTGATTGAAAAAAATTGAACAAAGATTAAATTGCAAACTATCTATTACAAAATTAGCAATTAATATTCATCTAAATACTAAAACCAAAATACCAACAAAAACGGCAAATTTTTTTTTTACCAAATTCTATTTAAAAATAAAGCTAAATAAAACATAACAATTTTAAAACTCATATCTTCCCTTCCTTGACAAAGTGTCAATTTCATACCCAACAAATCCGATACTGTAACTACAATTTTAATACAATAATTACACACTAATTATTAAAAAAATCTGCTTTTAACCCATAACCAAAACAAATATCTATTTAATACTTCACTATGCAAAGAAAATATAAACAGCAGATGATCACGCATACAGAAGATAATTTCCCTTATATTTCCTTTCCTCATTCTTATCACTTCCACCGTTTCAGCAACAGAAACAAACAAAGACAAACAAAAAACGAGAGGCAACGAAAGAAACAAAGAAAAGAAGGAAAAAAGAAAACAAGAAGAAACACGCTTCGCAATCCCTCACACCGAACCAGAAACCAAAACTCACAGGTTCAATTTCAATTCTGTTAATATTTTTCTTCTTCTTCTTATTCCAGTTTTAGTGACTATTCCAATCAGTCTATTTTCATTTCTTGAGCTTTATTTATGCACTGGATTAGCGTTTTATTTTCTTGGTATTTTTTAAAAACATGAAATCGATCTCCATCCAAAACCGACTGATTGAAGTAAGGATTTTAAACCCTCATTGAGTTCACTTCGAATTTGGGGGTTTGCCATCAGGAATTAGGGATTTCTGAATTGGGGGTTTTAGCGTTTCGAAATTGGGGTTTGTATCTTCGGTATTGGGATTAAATTTTTTTTTTCCCATTGCGTTTTGGGGTTTGTGGTGAAGATACACTGGATTGGGGTTTCGAAATCGAATTTTTTTTCCATTGCCTTTTGGGTTTGTGATCATGCGACAGTGGTAATGATGGTGACTGGTGTAGTGGTGATACAATGGTGAAGGTGGTTGTGACTGGTGTTGGCTTGGTAGTTCAACCGTGCTGCAACGAATGGCATTTCTACCCTTTCTTCTGGTTTAAAAAGCCAAGTGATTCGCATATATGCTATTCAACATTATACCATTATACCTAATATATTATTATACTACCTAATAATATATGTTGAATTGCATATATTATTGACTATGATGATATATTTTTCAACTCTACCTCTGTGTCCAAACTATAAGCAACAAATCATATAGCTGTTATGTCCAAATTGCATATTCACAGATTCAGAAAAATCATGAACCTGTTCCATTCTGGCTGAGTTTTTCAATTGAGCCATTTTGAGCCTCATATTACCATCAATTAAATAGTATGCTGAAACCTGAGTATCCAAATTTCATATAGGTCCAGAAATTTATGATTCAGCAATGGACTTGAAACAACCATTTGTGCGTCCACATTTTAATAGAACAACTGGAATTGTTTCTCTAGAAACAACACAAGGCCAATTGCAAACAGTTGCGCAATGTTCAACAACAACAACTGGAAACTTGCTATATGAGGCATGCCCTGCATTCATTGCAGCATACAACCAAGCAATAGATATAGGCCCTGTTTTCAAATGGACTTCTCAAACTGATATGGATACATGGCTAAACAGACTTATTTACGTATCCTTCTTATCACTTGTTGAAGATAGTAAGTACAAATTTATTTAATGCATTCTTTTATATAACCCTTCCTAAACTCATAGCACATTTATAATTTCAAATACTTTGACTGATATTTAACCTTTTTACCCAATGTAGATCATGAAGGCTATTGGTTCGTCAAGACAATTACTACTAAAGATCCTACTGAATCTGCGGTTTGTTTCCTATAATAATGAAACTACCTTCTTTACACATTATTCAATAATACAAACATTAATCCTTATCATATATGCATTAATATTCTCCTTCCACCTATTATAGGACATCCCCACAGAATACCAACAAATTTTCAATAGTGCTAACAAGGATATTTGGATCTTGCTCCTGGATGGAATCAAGATTTGGCCTATTCGAACAATAAATAACCGATTCTATACCGGATGGGATAACTTTTGCATAAACAAAACACTTCAACCAGGATACCGCATAGTCTTCGGAGCTGAACAAAAATGGATTTTTCACATCATTGTTTTAGATGATAATTTAGCCAAGGTTCATCATAACTTACCTCGGGCGTCTAATCAAATCAACTATGCAAATACTGACTCTGGTACAAACCACAAAATTCCAATTACATTTATTTATAAACATCATTACATTTTTTAAACTATTTACATCTAAACTAATTGTTTGCGACTGTTAATACAGATTATCTTTCAACATCATGTGCACCATCAACCATCACAAATACCAACTACGACTTTCAGTTTGCTCATCTTTGCAATCAAGCCACTTCTATTGATCAGGTTTGTTTCACACATGCAATTATTTTCCTATTCCAAATTTCAACTATCTATTTTAAAAACTCACTATACAATCTGATATATCGCAGGTATTTGCCGAGCAAATGGAACTATTTAAAATAGACAATGGTAATACAAGCATTCAATTCAAAATGGGAATGGAAAGCTGGCTTATTCTTATTGTGAATGACAACTTCTATTACCCAGTATTTAGAGACTTCCTCGAAGCTTTGGAACTATGTGATGGAGATTTGATTTTAGTTGGAGTAGTAAACAAAACAATGGTTCATGTCCTAATTCTAAATACCAACGGGCTAGAGAAAATATATGAATGGCTTTGAAAAAGCCAGACAATACCAAACTTCTACTCTTATCTCTGTAATAATTCACTCCCCTCAAACACCAACCTTCTTTAATGAATTTTGCTATTTCCCTTCATGTCTAAAACCAATATAATCACAAAACTTACAAATTACTACCTCACTTATTCTCCATATTGACTACAAATTTATTATTCAAATTGATTACAAACAGATCTATTAGACCAGCGAGCAAAACCAAACGTGCAACGCACGGTGCTAAAACACTAGTATTTTTTAAAAAGGTTTCTAGAACGGATATTTACCCTCGTAACATTAAGGTAAATTATACTTTACACCCCTCAAGTGGTATTAATTCTTTTCATGCCTGTCAACTTCAGGTATTTTCAAATGAGTCCTGAAACTATTTCTTGTTTCGGTGCCATGGCCCTGGGAGACCCCAAAAAAAAGAGGTTTAAGGAGTCCTGATTTTGAGAGGGGTTAAATTAAATATATATAGGAGTCTTGATTTTGGGAGAGGATCTCAGATTACTCCAATTAAATTAAAGCATCTACGAGAGAGAGAGCAAAGTCAAAATTAAATTAAATTTGAAGATTCACAAAAGCAAAACACTTTCCAATAGAGATAACTTGCTATACTATTTTGGCGTAGCTCTCGTTCTCTTGAAAGTTGAAGAGAGAGAAACCACTCTTCAAATTGCCACAACATGGCTGGACACAACACAAACACGGCTGGACATGACACAATGCCCACTGGCAAGTCGTATCCCTTACGTGTCCGACGAAAGAATTTATAAAAGAAAATAAGACGGCAGTGGAATGTCCGATGTGTATTCGATGTCGGTGTCTCACAGCCACTATAATCAAATGTCTGTGCTTCATAGACCACAAGCGGCCCAGGCTTTAATTCAACAAAAAGTTTCCTGATGAGCTGCAAGTACATCGATAACATGGGGATTTTCCAAAACAAATGCACAGTCTAAGAAAGTCTGGTGCAAATGATTTTGACAGACTTGCCATCAGCTTACTAATGCTTTGTAGACAATAACAAGAAATACAGAGTCAAACCACGTTCACCGTACAGGATTTACATATGAAACCAACCATAAAAAATGTCGAATATAAACCAACCATTAAGAATCTTGGTACCTGAAACAAATGACTGGAGCACTCAAGATGCCTCCAAATATGGCCCATACATCTGAGAACTTGCAAAGGGCTTTAGATGGAAGAGAGGGCATCTTCTTGATTTTCTGAAGTATCATCGGAGGACATGAGGGATGCTGAATCCTCTTCTGGAACGGGTGCAAAAGGACTAAAATCCATATCATCTGGAGAATCAGATTCATACTCCTCAGTCTCGAGCCTCGAGACATTGGCTACGAGATGCAGCCGCACATTCTCAAGTTTGTGCTCTGGCGTGTGCTGTTGATTAAAGCGGCCTGGAAACTTGGAGGAACTATTATAGCAGCCTTCGCACAGGTCAAAGCCGATTTTCTCCTTGCAGTCTTTGCATCTGTATCGCTCCCCAATTATAGGACACATCTGCATTAAAAGTAGACGGAAGATTTGCATGTGTTTGATTTGAAGGATCTTGCACAATCTAGTGGTAGTACAGAACTCCTGTTCTCACAAATTAGAGCATGGAAACATATTGGACTGGTTGTGATAAACTAATCACCAAACCAATTTTTTACGGATTAGAAATTTCGTGAACCCAATCAATCCTTGAAATTCATAGAACAGATTCAACTGAATCAATAAAATCCAGTAGACTACCATTCGAAACTGGTTTTGAAGCACAGTTCATTTCAAACTGAGATTACCCTATTTACAAACCATTCAATGCACTCAAAAATTGCATTAAACAAATCAAAATTATTTTTGAACCAATTCCACTGAAATCATTAAAAACCAACAAAATCCGTCAAAGTACACCATATGACTGAGACTCTTTAAGTGATGTTCCCCACTAAAATTATCATACTGCACATACGCATGTATGTATATGTCTACATACACTGCCATTGAGGTTCTGATTGATTTGGAACCAGAACCATTAGCATTCATTTAGAAACCAAATTATTCTTCCAGTTCCCTATGTTTTTAAACCACCGAGACCAAACCGACCACCTAAGAACCAAACCAAATTGCTCGGTTTGGACAAAGTCGGACTGGATTCGTAGTTCAACAAAGTTTCCCTCGCCCCCTAATTAGCCTGATAAGTGGCTGCATAGACACCAGGACATAGTTGGTTTCGTGTTACGTAGCATGGACGCTGACACATCACACACAACATGACAGACACAGTTTCACTAAAATGGAGAACCTGATATGTTAAGGTGTAAGAACTTCATTCATGGATCATGAAAAATGAAACATAACACTAGGCTAAATTAAAAAGACTTCCATTACATAAAAGACCAAGCGATGGATGGAAATTGTGTCTTGGTGTCGGAATTCAGGAACAGAGATGTGCATTCCAAGGTGTCCGTAGAGTGTCCAATTCTAAACCACGTGTTCAAAGGGGGCAAGGTGCTAAAAAGTCCACAAGACATGCTTGGACCAGTGTTCTATAGCGTCTAGCGAGTTCCAATGTCCGACAGAGTGTGCAACTTTCTTAGAAGTGTCTGGCTTCTTAGGCTTCATGAGGTTGTGTAGTCAACCCTAAAGACCTAATAAAGAACTTCCTGTTGGAGGTCTTCCCACCGATATCACCCTAAATGGATGACCGCTATCTCCCCATTCTTTACTATGCTCTTGATGATTGCATGACAATCAACCCCAAGTTTGTCAATCACGATGAAGAAGCCTTTCCACAAATGAGATGGCCGAACCCGTTCAACCAGCCCGAACCGACCTGTCAATTCAATAGAGCCATTTGGACAGTTTGGCGCGGTTATTTCAGAATCTGGCCTAGAAAATCTAAACTTGATCAACGCGCGTCGGGTGATAGGTCAGAATGAAACCCGACCAGAACTGGCCCACTTGCCCCTTAGTCAAGCCCTAAATAATCAATTTTATGTCAATCCCAAGCACTCGTTCAGTTATTCTGGTTAACTGAATGTAACGACCCGCGCCAGTTGACCCACTAAACCTTAGCCTAACCACGTAGCTCAAAAGGTTAACCTCAGGTAGTAGCTAGTGGGCGTTGTCTTATATACTATTCACAACTCCCACATCACTGATGTAGGACTACTGCCCAAGGTGGGCTCTCACAATCTCCCCACCTTATGATGCAATGTCCCTCTTCCCCTGGTGGCCATGGTGTGGCACTTACCAGATTCTAGAGGTGGCCCCCGCCATGTAGACCAGGGTACTCTGATAACAACTGTAACACCTGTGCCACATGGCTCAAAAGGTTAACCTTGGGTTAATAGTAGATGGTCAGCCTTACCTTATTTAACATTCAAGACTTTCATAACTTCCCGATGTGGGATGTCACAATCTCCCCACCTTGTGATTCAATATCCTCGTTGCATTGGCCCGGCAACCGTCCACCGGTGGTTATGAGGTGGCACTTAGTTCTGTACAGCACAATCAGTGTGCTCGTACCAGATTCTAGAGGTGGCCCCCACCATGTAGACCAGGGACTCTAATACCACTTGAAACGACTCACGCCATGTGACGTGGGGTTGTTTTTTTTTGACGTGGGGTTGTTTGATAACCTAAATTCGGCACTTAAAACTTAATCAATTAAGTAACAAGTGATTTAGTAGGTTTGATAACCACATATTATATTGCTAAACAAATTAACTACTACTTAAAAATGTAGACTAAAAAGTTGAAAAAAAAATAAATAGCTTTGAGCTACTTAATTCTCGCTGAATTTTTGTGTACTTGCCTTCAACGACCATACCACCACCACCACTCCAGCCCACCCACCACCACACTGCCACTACCACTACCACGCCACCGCCGCCGCCGCCGCATTGCCACAATTGTACAACCACCACTCCACTGCCACCACTCCACCTCCATCACCACTCCACCACCACCACCACCACTTCCACCACCACCACTACCACGCCGCCGCCACCACACAACACCATGGTCGCCACCATTGCACAACCACCACTCCACCACCGCCACTCCACCACCACCACTACCACCACCACAACTACCACGCCGCTGCCACCACCACCACTACCACGCCGCCGCCACCACAATGCCACCATTGCACAACCAACACTCCACCGCCGCCCCCCATTACACCACCACCACCACCACCACCACCATCCCCACCCTTACCACTCCACCACCCTCGCTCCATCACCACCAACCCACCACCGCCACAATCACCATTCCACCATTACCATAAGTACATTCTAACCATTAGTAAATTAAGAGAGAATCAGAACTAAAATTAATTCATCATTTTTTTAATTCAGTGCTTAATACGTTTACCAAACAGTTTTTCAGCTTAAAAAATTTAGCTTTCAGTACTTAATTTTTCAGCTTTCAATTTCAGTTTTCAGTTTTATCAAACAGCCGTCTAACCACGTGGCTCAAAAGGTTAACCTTGAGTTATATTATACAGTAGCTGCTCGCAATTCGTTATATACCACTTGACTTTCCCATGATTCCCCGATGTGGGACTTCACACTAAAACTATAAACGGATACTTATGCAATTTACCCTGTCCTCCTAACTACTCAACTAATTAATTTTTCTTCTTCATTTCTTTATTCTCTGTTCCCCCTCTTCTTCTCATATCCACTGCCATCTGACCACCGTTGCGCAGCTTGGTTTGGGCTCACTATTTTCAAAACCATCTCCCCTAACCGCCTTTACACTTAGTCTCCACAACCCACCACCCCATTTTCCACCACAATAGGCCGCAAAAATCATTGACCGCCACACCTCCATATTATAGATTCACCAGCAAATCCAAAAACACAACCATCATCGTGATCTTGAATAAGCCAAGACTTTCCTAATCACTATTATAAATTACTTTGAAATAAAATGGTGTATTATTATGTGCTAATTGCTAACTTATGGTTCTATTAGATCTAATAACTTGGAAGGAGGATCACTGGAAGGGGATGGGAGTGACGGGGCTAGGAGAAGTACTAATGGCTTGGCTAGATAAGAGAGAGATTAGAGATGGTGTTATCCTGTGGCTAAGTTCAGGGGGTTGTATTTGGGAGCTGCAATGGTAGGTACGAGATGACAGCAACTGTATCACACCATAGCACATCTGTCATGTCATCTTGTGTCTCTCTCCACAAGTGCCCTAACGAGTACTTAACACTAGCCTCTAATCAAGAAGTCCTGTGATGATGGCGGATAGAGTCCTAGGTTGTGTTCTCAACATAGGTTGACGAAGATCTTGGGTGCTGCTTGCCTATAAGTGAAGAACAAGCAACCACGGTCATGGCCAAGGGATGGTTGCTCGGTTAGGTAGGTATAATCTTAGTGGGGCAAAGCGGAGCTTGTTGAAGAGACCCACTGAGCTCGCTGCAATGGTGACCAGCTAGGGCCCTAGCCTACCCTCTTGGGTGAGGGACCATGAGGCTGTTCACAGAGTCCACGCGTGAGCCTACGAGCAACCCGATAAGAGGTCAAGTGATGGCTTGTCACGTATTGTGGGTAACACATAACTTGGCTACATGGCACCAAAAGAGCCGTACCAACACTCTTCTTGATGGGTAATCTTTGCTCTTGTATAATGCATATTCATTTACCAAGACAAAGGTAATGGTCAATGGGTCATAGACGCATAACTGCACACTCCCTTGAGAAAATGGGCACAGAAGGAAGTCAGCAATTTTCAGTGATGATCCACACATCAATTTGACAAGTACCAAAAAGAAAAAAAGGAAAAAAAAAAAAGAATTAAGATATGAACGATGTTTCCAGTGGCAACAGGTTTTTAGTATCACAATTTACGAGTACGAAATTCATCGCTTCCAATTGCAAGAACCATAAATCAAGAAAAATATTGACCTTACCCCACAATAATCACAACCAACTCCGATATGAACCTTGGGACCCCGGCCAGACAACCATGATTGGTAAGGATTGGTAGATATTGACGGTAACATGGGAGCATTATTCAGAGACTGGATTGAACCTAGCATTTTAGCAACAGCAGCAAAATTCAATCATGCAAAAAATACCGCCACAAAACGTAACATGGCTAATATAGGATGCATTGTTGAACTAATCCAACTGTATCTGCAGGAGAATATCCAAAATATCGTGTTGATATTCACACCCAAACATGATCCCATGAGAAAGTGGCCAAACTGTGTCTTCTAAGCTAAAGAACTTTTCATGAACTATGCGGTTAAACAGAAAGGAAGAGCCTTGGATCTTTAAAATCTTAGTTGGCAAATATGCTAGGATATTCTCCATATCAAAGCTTTGCATCATTACAAGATGCTCAAAAGCTAGCCATGTTACCCACTCTTTGATTATTGATAGATGACCTGCAGATAAAGAAGCTAGCCCGTGATGGTGGGAACCATTTAGCAACTTGGTACAAATAAGTAAAATCTTCAACATACTGGAAAAGATAAACATATTATTGGCGAAGGAAACTTGTCGATTTGAAGTCAAGAAAAACATTCGGACGGAATACTAGTCAACAACGTACGATTTACCATCAGTTCATGATATGATTCACCATTCATGACAACTTGATAAAATCTATAGGTGAAACTTTTATGAGATAGAGTTGGTGATGAATCCCATTATCTCACAATTCACAGTTTGATTCCCGATTCAATTCATAGTTAACAATTCATGCGATTCTTGAGACAACCAATTCTGAACCTTTTTTTCCTCTTCTTTCAATTGTGAAAAGGCAAGAATATGTTAGTGTTTGGTATCAAACACCAATACGGCAATACCCATGCGTAATTTGTTAATCACATGTTGATTTAGAGTGTTTAATATATCTAGACAAGGTTCTTAGGGGGTGTTCCGGATGCATAGTAAAAGGAACTTTAGGAAAAGGAAGGTTTTTCAAGCTCAAAAATCATGTGTTTACGCAAATAATTTTCCTACCAATATGGATCTTGTTTGATAGATCTCATCGAGATCTTTTAAACGGTGCAAAAAAAATTAAAAAATTATTTTTCATTTTCATTATATTTGAGCTTGAAAAACCTTCATTTTCCTAAAGTTCTTTTTACTGCGCATCCGGAACGGGGTCTTAATCTTTTTCTTCATAACTTTTCCTACCATCAATGAGTAAATAAATCTTCTAAATATGTTAAGGCTAAAATATGTACACTTAGATTGCCTTTACCGATTTGGTGATTGTTGGATCTTGTCCCACATTGGTTAAATATAACCTACAAACCTAGTATATGAGCCTAGCCAGTCTCTCCACTCATTGCCAATTGGTTTTGAGTTGGATGCTTTAACATGGTATTAGAGCTATGCTTTCGGAGGCTTGTGGACAAGACTCTATGTCGTTGATGGTTGGTTCCCCCTTTGTTTGTCGTTGATTGTTGATTGTTGTCGTTTGTGTTGAATTGTTTGTTTACCTCACCACGGGCGAGTCAGGGTTGCACGTGCGGGGGAGTGTTGGATCTTGTCCCACATTGGTTAAATATAACCTCCAAACCTAGTATATGAGCCTGGACAACCTCTCCACTCATTGCCAATTGGTTTTGAGTTGGATGCTTTAACAGTGACAATACCCTAGCTATAATGAGTAACAAAAGGACTCAAGAATTTTTGAAACAATTTTCTTTCACCTTTCTTTGAACGTTAATGCACTTCACAACTCTTCCAACACAAGTGTCTAACCTATTAAACAACATAATTGTCAGTCAACACAAAATTCAACCCCAAGGGGTTGGCCTAATGGTTAAGGCCCAGGACTTAGTGGTTTGCCCTCTTAAGGTCACAAATTTGAAACCTCTAAGCCCTCAGGTGCTATCAAATCTTTTGGAGTCAGTCTATATGGGGCTTTACCCCAGCTGTAATTGGGCTCCCAAGACCCCGGTCTCGGGACTTTCCAAGTCACTGCGTCTTTGCAAAATTCGTAAACAAAAGGAGTATAGCTAGTGGACGGTGGGATTAGTCCCGAGGATTAGTCGAGGTGCACGTAAGCTAGCCAGAACACTTGAGTGATAAAAAGAAAGAAAAAAAAAACTCCTATAAAACAAAATTCAATATCGTAAGCTTCAAATGTAGAACTTAAATTTTGAACAAGTAGATGTTTATCTAAACACTTTGGAGGTTGTCACCAAAACTTTTTGACTCATGATTCGGTTGACTTCATGATTCGGAGAAAGACAATTCCAATTCTAGATCCGACAACTATGCACAAAAGTACTAGTATAATTTAACTCGTCAGATCAGCAAGAATAAAAAGTTAAAAAGTAGGTAAAACATACATGCCAATGGACTCCTATTCTGACTATCAGCATGCTCATGAACATTCTCCTTTCTTAATGCATATTGCTCAGAGAACTGCTCCTCCAAGAAGTTCTTCAACAACAAACAAACTTTTGGGCACCCATTTGGATGTGCACTTTGACAAACTTGACATCTAGGGACCCTATCAGTGGGACTGATGATGCAAACTTCACAATATACTGCACAAAAGAAGACATCAGACTTACAGTTTCTTACATAACACTTTTCAGACTTGTAGGACGACTACTTAGTAGTAAGATTTACCATGGCCACAGTTAAGAACTACAGGTCGATAGAGCAGTTCCTTGCATGCCACACAATGAAAATCAGTGATAAGCAACTGCGGGGAATTTTTTTGCCTACTCAATATTCCTCCCAGCATACTATCCTGTTGGGGGGACACTTTTTCAGTTCCTTCAATATTTGGTTCTGCAGGAATGGACAGTTTAGCGTCTATATGAAAGACAATAGTACTTTCCGAACCCTTGGATGTTGAAGGTTCCCCCTCTACGATATAACATGATCCTGAAAAAACCATACTATTGCATGAACAGGTGGTAGAATGTGGAGGAAGATGACTGCAAATTCTCAACCCTTTACCGGATTCTGATCTAAAGCAATTATCAAGCTGAGGTGAGAACCGTTCTAATCTCTTTTCTTCTTCTGAAACAAAGAAATAAGAAAACATCGGACGGTATGAGTATGAAAATCTACGGATGACAAAAGCATATATCTAATGAGTCCAGCTGTTACACACGGCTATAAAGTGGGAAATAGCACATTAATGTGTATATTAGGTGTTCTTACTTGTTACTTACAAGTGAAAAAAGGTGCCAAATGGAAATTTTGTTGAACCAGATGGTCGGTTTAGCTAAAATACTCAAAAAATATAAACATAACCCTTTCCTCAGAAGGGGACAGGTTTTAAAGCAAATGGTTCTGACATTTACAATTGTGGGTAATTTTTCATTTCTTGAAAAAATGGACAAAATATCTAATATTCATAAGTAGTTTGCTAAATCAGAGAGAGAGAGAGAGAGAGAGAGAGAGAACATCTGTGCAAATAATATTGAGATGGTAAGAACCATTGTGACACACCTAGCACTTGTTGCTCCCTTCTTTTATAAGCTTGTGGGTACAACTTCAAAAGCACGAAATGAAGTAATTGACAGATGCTAGGGAAATGATTGTACGGATGCCGACAAACTGGACAGTGTGACACTAACACCTGCCGATTCATCATTCTGAATACACACCAGAAGCATGATATGTGCCCACAGGCTGCAAACAAAGGAAATGGGCACAGAAATTTATGAAGGATCAAAACTGATTTGTAGTCATTATAATGCCTTCTTACGAATCTTACCTAATACAACAGGCTTGAAGAGGAGATCCCTGCAGACCAAAATGAAATTGCAATCAAACAGATCATTCACCAGAATAAAAGATAACCACATAGATTCAGTTAGTGTGAATCTAGATATCCCTTTGAATTTCAACCCCATTATGCTTTTAATGAAGTTGAAGTAAATATCAACTAGGGCAGGGCCCTTGGCAAAAATTATAACACTTCACCTCATTCCAAGGTGCATGAATGAATCAAATTTCCTTGAAGTGACAAAATATAGTGTCGGATAATATTTCATCTTCCAAATTGCTCCATCAAGCACCAAGATCATTGAAACATTTCCTTTTTAGTGACATGGAAGAAAACATGGGTGAAAAACTGAACTTTTCGTTTTTCCATCATAAAGTAAAGAAAGTGGTTGAAAAATAGCCAAATCGAAAATTTCAATGTGTTAATGACAAAATCATAGGTACTGTAAAGTTTTCCATAATCTGTTTAGAAAACCAAAAGCTGCAGTAGAGTACCTGCTATTTTCTTCGAGATTTGCTGTAAATAAAGACAACAATCTAAAAAGGATGAGAGAAACAGAATGTGAAAACTGATCTCCTATGAGTGTACTTGGTCGCTGAATAGCTTTTTAAAAAATTTGCTTTTGTTTTATTTTTGTGACTAGTGCTAAAATATCTTCTTTGCGTTTATTACATGTATACCTTTTGTTGAAATGATGCACTATATTAGTATGATGACAAAATCAGTTTTACTTGTAGAGCCAATATAAATTTTTGTTCCAATGTGATGGTTAAGACACAAACAGTCCTCAATCAAGTCAACTGCACGATGGTTATGCAGGGTCCAAAATAATAAATACCACCGAACTAAAGATGTCATCAAAAACTATCTAAAAACAACAGAAATATAGTGAGTTGATTCATACAAATTGTAATGTGCAAGAAAGACCAATGGTTGCAGAAACATTACGAATACGATTAAGGGCTACACATTGACAATTAAATTGACGAAAGAAATTTGTCTGGATAGAAGGACTAAAGAACTTTAGGCCTCTCTTTTAAATGAAAAACGGGCCAAATAGATCAAAATTGGCTAGCAGTATTTACAAAGCCAAAGGAGATAGTTCTATTCTTACCGGGTTCTGTCGATGTTAAATATAATTATGGGATCTGATGTATGTATTTTAGGAAATTGAAATCCCCTTAATGATGTGATTTGATGTAGATAATTTA
>JAOTQK010000024.1:5715484-5740134 GCA_025642025.1 Rhododendron ferrugineum | reverse complement strand
GATATCACGGAAATGGGAATTGCTATTCTATTTTGGGTATCGTACGGATATTTATGAGGTTTCGTTTGTGAAAAATCATTTATATTTATGTCTAAAATCGAGGTCGTGACACGGCTTGAGCAATCAGCAAATGCAAATCATCACGTGCTCGCATCTGCAATATCTCAACCTCAGTCCAACAATTTGATCAACTCTACAAAAAACAATAACCCTAGCATATTCTATAGCATTTAAGCTCAATAATAAGGCAGGAAATAATAATCAGCAACTTTCAATTGTTAATTGATGAAAACTAACTAAACAGAGTAGGAAACCTTTGCTTTGGAGATGAAAAACCAACAAAATCGACAATTCCAAATTAAAGTTTCAGAAAATCTAAACACCCAATTAATATAGTAGAGATGATAAAAAAAAGTAGAAATCATCATTCATGGAAGAAGAAACCCTTGGTTCACATATGAAATACAAATCAAACCCGGCAACTCCCAATTAAAGTTTCAGAAAATCTAGAGACCAATGTCCAATTAACAGAGTATACCCAAAAAGTAAGAAGAAAGTTAGGCCCCGTTTCGGAACGTAAAAAAAGTCCTTATTTTTTAAGAAGGCAATTTCAAGCTAAAAAATAATGGGTTTATTGAAATCTAAAAATATGCACTATGGATATATATTGTTTGAAAGATCTCGATGAGATCTTTTATACGGTGAAAAAAAATATATATTTTTCATTTACACTATTTGTTAGTTTGAATATGTGAAATAAGTACTTATTTTTTAAGAATGTGTTCTGGAACGGGGCCTAATGATCAAAATCAAAATATGTTATTTTTAGGCTAATAGTTGATCAAAATCTAAAATGTCAGAAAATCTAAACACCCAATTAGCAAGTTAAATGGTGCAATATTGTTTCCGCTCATAAATACAATTTCAACCATCAAAACACTTTGGTGGCAGTTTCAGCCATTGTTAATTCGTTTCCTCATCCGTATCTGTGCATGTAACAATGAAAGTCGAACTACTTTCAGAACCAAGTGTGTTGGGATCTTAGTCATGAAAGTTAAATGAAGTTTAGGAATGAATAATAGAAATAAAGCGTAAAAATGAATAAAACCATCCACTTTTTGTTTTTCTTCCCTTTTTTGTGGTGAAACAAGCATTGTTCATAATCACAATCAAATGAAGAGGAAAGCATAAAGAACTAAAGTAAGAAGTTTGAAAGTTAAGATACAACACTTGGATTAAAAAAAAAAAAAACATGTTCAAAAGTATCAAAACTAATGGGCTGAGTACCTTTGAGCAAATAACAATCTAACTTAGACCTCTTCGTTCAACCAACCAACAAAATCTTCCTCTTCAAATAAAGGGATATCTTCCTGCACCATGGAGTGCAACCAACCAAGAAAGAACAAATATGAGAAGCTACAAACCACAAAATAGGAGACTGGGCAATTAGCCTCGTAACAATGATCGTAGCATGATTAGACTTCCAAGAAAAGATTGAGAAAATGAGGAAAAGGTGGCAAGATTAGAGTTCCAATAAAAGAACTTTATGATATCCAATAAAAGAACTTTATGATAGAGTAGTCAATTTTAAATCCACAAAGCACAACATGAAATTTTTATTTTTTTATTTTCTAGCTACACTATAGAAGGAGTGAAAAGTATATTGCTTTTGCAGCAGATTCTAGTTGGTTTCATGAACGATCTCATCTAGTCATAAGATCGTTTGGAAGTTCCTAACAAAAAGTGATATCCTTTTATAACAAAGGCATAATTAATTGGCAATAGAAACTATTCAACAGCCACCACAAAAAACTACTGTCGAGATAGTCAACAATATCTAGAATCATCGACCTCAATAATCATTGTTGGATCAACCACTATCACTTGACATGAAGCATTTGGCCAAACATAAAACATATCTCTATCTACATGTATCTTCCTTCTCAAAAGAAAAGAAAAAAAGTCTTCAAGGAGGTAAAAATTGCAGCATCCCATTTGGTGTTGTTGACGGAAGTAACCAATGCGACCTTATCTTTTCTCCCATTTCACCTTTTTGCATCTCATTGCCTACAACAAAAGAGGTATATATGAAATGATGGAAATAACAATAGAAGAAACCACACTTATAGTCTTCTATAGAAGCGATTTCAACCACATTATGTACCATCGGATTTGGGCCACAATGCATATCTATTCCACTTATTTGATGGCATTTTTGAAACGGGAAAAACCAATCATAACCGAGTTTGATGGCCAAAATTTTGTAAGTACCACAACCAAGTTTGCTCGTTTTTCTAGTTTCGAAAAAAATGAGCTAATCAAATTCTATGACATCACAATCGCAGACAAGTATAACGGTTGTAGCAGCATAGTTGTCCCAATTAGAGTAAAAGACACCAGAATTTTGCTTCACCCCCTAAGAATTTACCGGTACCTAACCAAATGTAAGGAAGAGAAAACATACATTCAAAACAGAGATAATTGAAATATGCTGAATTCAAAAGTTATCACCGGTTGCGAAATTCCAATATTCAATGGCTTTTTGATATCTAATCGCGTAACCTTGAAGTCCTTCCATGACCCTGTTTGCGACTAAATGAAGATCACCAACAGCTAAACAAATAAAACAGGGTTAATGAAACTGATGAATGAAACAGGAAGCAGAAGTAGAGAGAGTAACCAATCGGTTAGTGTTTTCATTTTTTTACCGATTTTGGTTTTTCGGTAAAAAGATTTGATTCACGTTTGGTTTCCAGAAAAAGGCAGTACTTAATGAAAAGAAGATAGCCATAAACCCACCCATGGGTTGTCAACATTGTAAGGACGAATCTGTGCTTGCAACATAGCAGGGTTCGATTCCCCCTAGAGACAAAACCATGATTTAAATGGGGGGCCATGGCGGTGGGTTGTTGTGCTAGTCTCCCCCGAGGTTTGGATTGCGCAGTCGAGTCCAATAGTAGCTTGGCTGCAGGGTTGTTCCTCGGTTACCACAAAAAAAAAAACCCATAAAATGAAGGTACACAAATTAACTTTTCTCATTTTGCCAAGAAAAAAAAAGAAACTTTTCTCATTTTCCCCACTCAGTTTCTACTCTCTACCTTTCAAAGCCAGTAACCAAAAAATTGGTTACGTACGTATGAAAAAAACAAAAAACCAACTTGGTGGTGACAGCAGTATAAACGGAAAAAAAGTAAGAAAAACCCAAACTTCTTGGTGCCGCCGTGCCGGCAGTAAAAGCGGTACCTGAAGATAGAGCTGAATAAACACGAAAGAGAGGAAAAAAAATGAACCCAGGGATAAAAAAGAATTGAATGATAAGTACAAAAAAAAAAGAAGGAATAAACACGAACCTGGTGGTCGAAGAGATAGTTCAAAAGGGAGATGGGAAGAGAGAGAGAGAGAGAGAAGATTAGGACGGTGGCACTACCGACCGAAAACAGAAGAAAACCCCCCTCTCTCTCATTTTTCAGAGAACATATCCGTTAATCATTCGGATGGAAGATGGTGTTTTAATTAACGGAAGATAACGTTGGGAGTAAAATTGAAATTTTTAGAAGATTGGGAGTCTAATTGAATTTTGGTGTAAAGGTTGTGGGGTATTTTGAAATTTTCCCACAATTTCGGTATCACGTCCATTTTTTCTTCAATCGATAAGAGAGATAATGATATCATGTACATGAAGTACAAATTACGAGACACTATATCAATTGTGTAAGAGTACACGAGATACTAAGTCTTCAACCACTATAAACCGAGCTCAACTACGAGCCCTCATTAGGGGAAGAAATAATCACAACGGAAGAACACCCACATGCACGTGGGAATACTCGAACTCCTGACATTTTATTGAGATGCAAGAAACCTAGCTAACTAATGCCTTGTTTGGATGCCAATTTGAAAAAAAAATTCCAACTCAAAAAACACTCATTATTCTTACTTACAATCATTAATTTCATTTCTCTCTTCTCTCTCCAATCATTATTCTCATTTCTCTCTCTATCTCTCACTACTCATTACCCCTATCTCCAATCATTACCCTATTTTCTCTCTCCACTCATTACTTAAAAATCAAACTCAACATTTTTTCAAAACATCATTCATTCAAACAAAGCATAAGCTAGCCCCAGTTGGTTGGTATCACCTAAGGATGGCAACGGGGCGGATCGGAGGAGGATATTGACATATCCGAATCCGAATATGAACCTTCCACTCGACCTCTGAATCCGCCCCGATCTCTGATTGGATATATTTTTGGTCCTCCGAATCCGCCCCGAACGGAGAACAGAGATCCGATCAGAGATTCGGATATCCGAATTTGAACCAAAAAAACCAAATTTTTTATCAAAAAGAGTATTCGGGGACAAATCGGGGCGGATTGGATTTGTGATTAAAAAAATAGATTTTCGGATATTCGGAGACAGATCGGGGCGGATTGGGGATGGAGATCGAATTCGGGGCGGATCGGATCGGAGGCAGACTTACCTCTGAATCCGATCCGATCTCCGAATTTTTTTAAAAAAATAAATCCAAATCCGCCCCGATATCCTAAAAATCTCCGAAAAATCCGATCCGTTCGGGACGGATAACGGATCGGATACGGACGGGTCGGCCGAGATGGCCATCCCTAGTATCACGTGGGTTGGGCTCGGGCTATTCGGGTTTTTATAACCCGTTGATCCGTTATGTACCACCCGTATACCTGCCCATCTCAGACCCGTCCCCTGTCGAGCTCTTCGTTGCTTTGCTAAACAACAGATCATAATTCCTATAGATTCATCGCAACTCCAAATTCTCTCTCTCTCTCTCTCTCTCTCATCTCTCTCTCCCAATGGATCTTCGTCACAGTTGCTTCCTATTGATCGCTTCATTGCTTCTCTGCAAGCAATCTACGGTTTGTCCTGCTATCCCTCTCCGCGTACACGCACACGTATATCTGTATCTGTCTAAATTATTTTAATTTTGACGAGTATCTGACAATCGTGGTTTCGAATTGCTTGGTTCCGACCCAGGCCGATGGTTCTGGCTCGGTCTTCTTCCTCGACAGCCCCATTCATCAATACCTTCGGCCTCGGTCATCTGATGCTGCATCTGAGGTAACCTCAACACTTGCCTATCCTAATACAATTTCGATAGAAGTTGTGTTGCTCATCAATAACGTCCCAAACCCTAAATTGTTATAAAAATTCAAAAAAAAATTATGTAATGGGTGATTGCGAAATTGGAACTCTGGTTTCTCTGCTGCGTTTTCCCTTACTAGAAAATGGGCTTCTAGCCTTCTAGTTGTAGCGCGCAGTGTACTAGTGAATAGGAAAAGCGAATTGAGATTAGATGCCTAATGACGGATGGAGATTGAGGATAGACATGTTCGGTGCCTCGCCCTTGTCTCCTTTGCCAGAGACTTCAAATGATGGCAGTTCTCTTGATAAAGAAGAGGCATAGACTCCCCATTTCTTTGTCTTATTAGCGCAGGTGGATGAAAGCCACTGAACTTAAAGAATCGAGTTGAGAAAGAGGGCTAGGCCCCCGTAAGGGCTTTTAGGGACTAGGGAAGACGGTTGGATTATAGAGGTAGGGGCCAATCGAAGGTTTATCCATTGGGATTGGGCATGGACGAGCCTCGACTGTGCCAACATTGATGAAAAAGTGACAAAAGAAAATTTTCTCCCATTGCATCATTATCAGGTAATTGGTAAAAGGGGAAATTTACTAGTTTTCTCAATTTGTAATGGGCACGTGTGAAATCTACTAGTTTTCTCAATTTGTATAATTAGTTGTCGCCAACGCAAGCAGTACAGTTTAGGTAAAAGACAGCCTTTTTTCCCTAAGCCCCATTTGTTTGGCGGGACTATTAACGAGGATATAATGATAGATATTAATAGAAGGAGGAATACACGAGACTAATAGTGATCCGATTAGTAATACCTCATTGTCTCCTTCATTCTGGCATGTTTTTTTTTTTCGTGGGATTTCATGTAGGACGGATATTGGATCATGACCACAAAAGTTCCAAACAATTGCAGGAATCTGGTTCACTTGTATTTACTATCCAATCCAATTCCCTAATCCATGAAACACCTAAAGTATGTGAACAATTCTGGGTTCTCCTGGTACCTTCGATTTAACCAATTTGGCAATGTGTACAGAGGTGCACCTCATTGGCTGATGTTTTGCTCATTGGTGGCTCGGGTGCTCCTTAATTCCATTGTTTTAGGAGAGAATCATTTTTCCCTCTTCCATCCAAGTTAGCTAAGCCATGATAAGCTTTGTTGTTCATGTATTGGAGTGAAGTAGTAATGCTGCGCCTCCTCGTCTCTCTGCCCCTTTTTCTATTTCTTTCCAGCCCTCCTTGGTTTTTTTTTTTTTCTTTTCTAGATTTTATCATCCTTGACTCTTTTTGTCTTTCCAAATATATGTGATTAAAAAGGCTTATAAGTCAATGGCGACTCAATGCCAAGGTATCACATTATCGAAGGTGGTTTATATCCCAGGGAGAAGCGTATTTGCTTATATTAACATTGGGGAAGGAAGAATTCCGGTTTTGAAAAGTCTAGTCATTTATTTAGATAATGTTTTCTTTTCTTTGTATTGCCATCTTTTTTTATTTCCATTGCTTTTCCCTCCTAGACGGCTAGAAAATCCATCATTTATATATTCAACAACATTAGAAAACTAAAAGATTTGCTTTGTACTGTTGTACATAGAACAAAGAGTGTAACGGACACTCTTTGTTTAAATAAAAGTAGGATGGATAATGTGATTTCAAGCTATTACTATTGTGGAGATATCTCTGTTCTGGTATGTAGATTTGGGTGTCTAGATTTAGGGACAAACGAACATTTATATCCTATCTACAAGAAGATTTCCGAAACATGCTTATGGACCTATGGTGTCTATAAGTTAAACTGTAACTGAAGTTATGCCCCTTCTGTTGGCATTGTTTTGCTTTAAGAAGTCATCAGTGCCATTCTTTTGCAGTGAACCCAGGGTGCCCCAATATAATATGAACCAAGACTTATCAGGAAGAGTCTATAATGTTGGATTTTCTCTTTTTTTCTGCTCTTATCATGCTTGAACTGCTCTTTGAAATTATTGTTTAAAGACATGGTATGGTGGTTTGACCATTGAGTGCCTAATCTATCTCTACATGAAGGCTGATCCAATGGTACTCCCAGAAGTTGGTGCTGCTGTGTCAGTATTGCTTGGGTTTGCACCACCTTCTACCCTTTCAGCTGCTAGTTCATCGAAGGTAGGCAAAAGTAAATGAGTAATAAGAAACAACTGTTTTTTTCTTTTCATTATCTAATCTTGTCCGTAGTTTTATTCTCTTTTCTCTTTTTGTTTTCAGTTGAATGAGGTGCTCATGCCTAATCCATTTGATAGGCCTCGTGCTGTTTTCATGCTAGCTGTCGAAGGAGCCGAAGGTGCCTGAACTTGGATCTGAAATGCATCATGAGATGCAAGTTCTAGTCATTCTGAATGAAGTAGATAATTTTTGTGAATGTGTTACTATATGCAGGTTCTCAGGTCATGGTGCAGTCAGCTAATGCTTTCTTTGGTACTGCCCTTAGGAGCAGGGATCTTATAGCCTCAACGAAAGCTGTTATTCAACTCCCAGGTTCTTGAATACTCGTATGATGCACAAATTACAGTTGTGAGAGTTTGTGTCTTTGGTTCATGTAAAATTTTCGAATTCCAAATATTTTGGTTTACTATTACATAGGTGAAGATGAAGTCTTGGTGGTTTCCTTGAATGAACCGTTAAGCGCTGATGCTGACATGGAATTGACTGAAAAGGAAATCAGTGATCTTGTTAGTAGCAACTCTTCCTACTCCCTTTGTCCTCGATTCCAATGATTTTGGTATAAGTTCTGTTCATACGGGTTACTGCTGACAACTGTTTGTCTGTTAGGCATCCTGGTTGGGTGGAACATATGTTGCTAAAGCCTTGGAGCCCATGACTGGAGAGTTGACTATCCCCTTGGCAAGTGGTGCCAGTCTAAATCTTCATATGTCAAAGGTCTTCTCTATTTTTGGTCTTGCTAATTTCTTTTACTAATAGATTTATGTGGTCGTAGAGAATTATATGCCGAACATTTACTCAAATTTTGTGATAATGTTGTTGGTTTAATATGCAGAAAGCAGACAGAGAATTCATCGGAAGCCTTGTTTCTCTCATCCGTAATATTAGAAGGGCAATGGATATGCATCGGGATTTGTCTGGAAGTATGAAAAAACCGGCAGAGTTGATTAGAGGAAGTTTTGATGGCATTAAGGTGGTCCAGTTTTTTCTTGACTTCTTATTTCGTGATTCGAGGTTATAGTTTTGCTCAGTTAGCTTCAAAGAGAAGACACTAAATTAGAGGGCCTGATTTGAACGGGGCCTGAGGATGCCTTTAAAGATCTGACTACTCCTTTCTTGCCAGAGGATATAGACCATGGCAGCAAGAGCTAGCCTTCTAATAGCATTTGGAAATCCTCTGCTTTTGAAATTGGAGCAAAATTAAGACACCTTATCAAACCATAGAACAGGGCCAGACTCCAGAGGGAAACAGCACAGCTTAATGATACGAGACTTGCTCAGTTGCAGCTGAGAGAACATGTAGTCAAGAATCCCCCAGCTGTGGATCGTATCCTTTGTTCTAAGACTATCTCTGATAGCCATCTGGAGCTATGCCTAGTAATGTGCTTGGAAAACCAGACCAGTAGATGCCAGGTTACAGTAGGATAGTGAATCCTTAGGGCATTCCATGTGAAGGAGACTTGGTACTTTGAGGAGGAAGAGCCAGTCCATACCACTGAATCAGCAACACTTTGATTTGGAGGAGATGTAGGAGCTGAAAGTGAAAGGACGGGCCATGCCCATACATCATCATTGATGATGCACAAGACCTTTGCAGTTAAAGGAATACCAGAATTAGCTGCCATTTTTGGCCCATGATAATTCAGAAGATGCCCTAGGGTGCCAATTATCATGCCAAAAGAAGGTGGTAGAGCCATCTCCATTTATAGATTTAACAAGAGGTTTGGCTTTTGATCTGAGGTTGAGAAGCTTCCTCCATGTCCAAGAACAGGAGGGAGGAATTGTCATAGTCCAAATACTATGATGCTTGATAACATTTTTGTAGCTCCATTTAACCCAGAGAGAGTTTTGCTTCGTACAGATGGCCGACTAGTGTCTAAGCATTGCTGAATATTTCCAATCCACCAGCTTTCTAAGACCGAGACCTTCTTCACTTTTAGGGCTACAACCAACCAACCAACCAAGCTATCTTATTTGAGTGCTCATACTTAGAAGTACCGGACCAGCGAAAATTCCTTATCAGTTGTTCTATGTGCTTACCAACTGACTTAGGAAGAACAAAGTGCATAGGCAAAAAAACTTGCATATTGAATAGAATGGACTTACTGATTTGGAGACGACCAGCATAAGAAAGAGCCTTGCTAGCCCAATGAGTAATCTTAGAAGAGATTTTGTCAATAAGAGGGGCACAATCTGAGGCTGAAAGCTTGGGGGAACTAAGGGGAACCCCAAAATATCTGACTGACAGCAAACCAGGTTGGAACCCCAAATGCTGTAGTTTTTAAGATTATCCAGAGCAGAAACCCCACCGTTGTTTATGGCCATGACAGAAATGGATGGTTTGTACTCTGTTATGACGGTTGGGAGAAATATCGAACTCAGTATTGTTGACAAGTTTTTTGTGAATGTGATATAAAAGGAAACTTTGTTCTGAAACTTGTGGCCCCAAGACCTTAAGAAGGACCATGGGAAAATGTGCGACGCGACGCCGACATGCAATTTGAGAAAAATTAGGACATGACACGACAGAGGCACATCGATGAGGGAATTCATTTTAGGGATATTTAACAAAATGAAACACCTATAAGGTGAAATTATTTCTGCCTAAGCATATCTAGAATAAGATTCATCAGAGGTGACAGATCAGATGTCTATTTTTATCTCTTTCCATACTTGCATTCTAGAAACTTTACCATGCAGTACTCCATAATGATCCCAATGTTTACATTGTCTGTGACACCATATTGGGAGATAGTGGTTAATATTTGTTTCCTTGCCATACTTCGATGAGATTACGATATGTACAAAGTTAAAAAAAACCTTTTACTCTGTTCGCTATACTCCAGTGCCTATGTAGTTACTGAATTCTGGTTAGACAATCTTCGGAAAGAATATATGTCCACATGATAAGAATGAATGATTTACAGTGGAAGCATGATGTACCATTTGATTTGATTTGAAAGTATATTTTTTGCTGTGAGAATGACACTCGAAACCTTAGTTGCATGAAGCGGGAGCAGGAGAGCGGGCGAATATAGAAGCTCTCAAGGTTGGGAGCATGAAAGGAACATGTACATATATCACAAAAATTATGTAGCTTAGAATATGCACTTTAAAAGTACAATCATTTTAGGGAGTAAAAATATGGTTTGAGTCCACCATAAGTGTAAGAAATGGGCTAGTGTTACAATATATGGTTTTCTTTTCAAGATATCATGACGTGGGCTATATATAGATAAGTTAAATTGATGACCAATTTATAAAGCCAATTGGTAAATCCCTGTTTTTCTATCTAAGGATTGTACAAAAGCTCCCATCTTCGTAAGGAGCGAACTCCAATCTCAATGGGAGCGGGCTCCTGTCAAGCTCCTTAGTTGGGAGCGCAGGAGCGCGCTGGGAGCGGCACCGTTTTAGATGCTCCCTTCTACTAAGCTCGAAACCCAGAGAAGTACCCTGGAGTGTTAAAGATGTCTCTTCTGTTTAGTTAGTAATATTGCTTCATTCATCAATCTAATGAATACATTTGCAGGTTCTGCAAGAGGAGTATGGAACTGAAGGTGTTACCCAGCAAGGAGTGGAGTTAATCTTTACTTCAGTTGCAAAGATATTTGACTCCTTACAATCCGTGTACGAAGGTCAGTTTTCTACATGGTTCGTGAAGCTTTGACTTGATCTTTAGCTGCACAACTAGTACCTATTCCCACGGCGAATTTCCAAAAGTTTTGTACTGACAGTTCAGGCTTTAGTAAGTTATTAAGGTGAACTGGGTAAAGGTGTAACTGGTTTTTGGCCTTAGTCCTTGGCCTATGTTCCACGGACTCGGGGTCAGGTGTGGATTTATGTCTGTCATATTCATCTAACTCCCACCCAAGGACACTGAGACACCACCCAGTAATCAGAGTCCTTAATATATTTATATTTTTAGGGAAAAATGGTGGGTACAAGAAGGCACAGAGCCTTGCGTGCTTTATATGCATGCTATATGTGTAGTTGTATTCAAAATCGGAGTACTACAGATGCTTGCTATGAAATGTCCAACTACACGTGCTGAACCCTTATTCAAGTGTCGAGTGACGACACTGATATTAAACTAAATTTAGAGGAGTCCTTTCGACATGAGCCCTTACCTCTTGCAATATTTTGCACCTGAGTAATACCCTGTTGTTAACAACCGGTGTTATTTGGAGTCTCTTTCGAATATTTATGTGCAACTTTTTAAACATTTTATGATTTTTTAAGCAATGTTCTAAAAGTCGCTCGGCGCTAGTCGGACAGTCAACCACCTTTGAGCGATTGATCGGATTAATCGGCAATTAATCTGTGCATATTACTTAGTACTCGGTGATTAATCGTTAGTCGGACCTAATCAGATAGGCTCCGCCAACGATTAATCGGCGGTTAATTGCCGATTAATTCCTTGTTTTAAAACACTGTTTTAAGTTCATTCTTGGTAAATATATGCATCCTGTTTCATTGTTAATCCGACTGCATGTATTGGTTGAGCAGGAAAAATTGTGGGAGTCATCTTATCTAATGAAACACCTTCTCAAAAGTCAGAAACAGTGTTGAATGTTATGTTCACTTCTCAGCCCTCTGCTCGTTGGCTGGAGGAAACAACAGGCTTGCCAAATTCAATAGATGTGGCAGCAGTACTTTTGGTTAGGCGGACCCTAGCTTGGGTTACAGGAATCATTCTTCTAGTTGCCACCATCATGGGGGTGAGTTGCTTATCAAACCCCGTTAATTAAGTTTTTCCTTTGGTCAGGTTGTCAACATTTATAAGACTTGGCAAAGCCTATCTGAATGCAACGAGAAGTTTGAATAACATTTTTTTTTATCTCAGTAGATTGATTAAAATTATTTCTCTCGTTAAGAATACATTCTCAACGTTTACTCAGACACTAGAGTTTTTTAAGTCTGAAAATTTTGTAAGACCTTCCACGTGTCAACTCACTTGTTAAGCTTTAAGCAAAAACTTTGTTTCAGGACAACAGAGCTCGCTCTTTGTTTCTTAGGGTGCAAATATTCGCCTCCAACATGAATCTCTGGTTCTCAAAAGTGGTCGGTAGTGTTAATCCCGTCATGGTGACTGACCTATGGATAACATGGAGTAGACTGCATCGCAATAGCATCTGACATGAATGTGTTGTTATTAATAGCTGTATGTAAACAACTCTAGCCTTAGATATTCGACTTTACTATTATCTCTTGTGAGGGGTGGAATTTTGTCATTCGAAGCAGGAACTGACTCAGCCTTAGAATTGGTTGAGTGGGTGTGGTTAGGATGATGAGTTGTTAGCCTGCTCCCGCGTTGTGCTAGGTTGTCCCACATGCTGGCGAGCTCCCTAGTACTCTTGACTTCCTGCCACACTGTGCTAGGCCTCACCAGATTACCTCCAGGTCTTGTCGAGCTTTAGCCCAACGTCTGGTCTCTCTCCCTCTAGAACTATATGGAAACTTAAATATGAATAAATATTCTCTTTTTGGGATTATCACATTATATAGGATTGAAGAGGGGTGGCTCTAGGATTCTAGTTCGACAAAACGTATAGAAATTTTTGTGTAAAGACAAAATTCTATAAAAAAGATACATCTTTTGTTTGAGTTGATAATTTATTAAACCTCATTTATTTTGTTGTGTCAAGCTATACCATCTATTGACTCACAAAAATTTAAGTTTTCATTTATTTTTACTTCATACTAACGACCGAGACAATATTATAAAAAAGATCAAACTAGATATAAAATGTACAAAATTTTAGTAAATTTGTCGAACCCCTTGGGTTCGCTTGAACCCCCTCATTTGATGGTAGAGCCGCCCCTGGGATTGACTATTGAGTATCATGACTGAAGAAGTTGTAAGTATTGGATTTCTTCATTAACCCTTTTAATAAGATATTCATATGTATGTGTATATTTCCTTCCTAAATTAGTGGGATTGTAGTAATTATATTTATCTAAAATCATGAGATAATTAATGGATAGGAATGAGGGAAATTTTGAATTCTCAATTTTTTAAATCCTTAATGGATATTCTAAACCATTCTCTTTCCTTAATTTCGTGAATTTTCAAATTCTTAATTTTTGTGACTTTCGTGAGTTTTCGTAAATTGGTCGTATTATATTCTAAACTTACACCACTTTCACGAAAATTTATTTGTTCATGAATTATTTATGCAAAATTACCATGAAAGATATTTTCCGAAATATGGTGGATAAGCAAATCAACCATGTTTTTCATGAATACACAATGATTTATTTCAACTTGAATTGAACAAAAATAATTACGATTTAATGAAAACACCATGATTTATTTAAAAAATACAAATCCAAGCCATGATTTCTTGAACTAAACGGAATACACCATGTTTTTTTAGGAATATACACCATGATTTAATCGAAAAAATATGAATAAACCATAAATATACAAACCATGAATAAAATAAACCATGAAATATATAAATAAACCATGAAATCGTAAACAAATAAACCATGAAATACATTTGAGAACCAAATAAACCATTAAATACATTTGAGACCATAAAATAAACCATGCTATCAAATGCCTCATAACGAAAGAACCAAATAAACCATGAACCTAGACCATAAGATTTCATGAAATCGACTTCATGACATACAAGAAAAAGGGTATCGAAGAAGATGAGGAGTTTCGATGGCCACTGAATCCAATTTACCCCAGTCAGATTCGTCAAAGAGAGGCCAGTCTCTTTTCGAGATCATCAACATCATCAGAGGACAACAGGAACCAACCACCACACTCCGCCGCCGCGGATTCCACCGGAACTCTGTCAAAGCCTCTGGTGGCTGAGCCACCTTCTTGGCGGAAGCCACAAGAGAAATTCCAGCAGCAATGGCGCGAGGTCGTCTAAGCACCAAGCTCGCGAGAAGAACTCCTTGGCTCCAGCGGCGGGAGGCTGTGAAAATCGAGGCGGCGGTGGAGGGCGACGGGGGATGGCATTTCAATGTTGAAGATAATGTCAGAGATAAGGGAGAGGGGTTTCATCCCCTTGTTGGATATATACAGAAGAGTTTTAGTAAGGAATGAAAGGCTTGGTTTTGGGATTTGGAAGATCCGAAAATAATGCTAGAGGACCCCTACCTTAGTTTAGTCCCCAAAATCTGTACCTATATAGTATCTTAATAAAACATATAGATATGGAAAGAGTGGCTTTAGGGATTTGGTAGATGTAGATATCCATAAATTATGGCACGGGACCTCCGAAGTTATTTTTCAGTCTCAAAAATCATTGCCTATATAGGCTCCTAAAAAACAAATAAATCCCACAAATTTAGTCCTACAAGGGTAAGATGGGGTTTCTTAAAATTAGAGGATGAAAACATAACATGAAAAAATGGCCGGGATGAAAACATACGTCAGTTAAGGTCCAAGGATGAATCTTTAAGTCTCCCAAAATAGATCTATTCTTTTTTTTTTTTTTCTCCTAATGCTTCCTAGTTCAGTTGTTTTGGAGATTTGAATGCCCTTTTTTCACCATATGTACTCATGGTGTAAGTTTCGTCTGAAGCAAGGTTTTAAAAAAAGGCCGTTACGTAATGGGATTTTGGACCCACCAATACCGTTATTTCCAATGATATGGACGATACTGGCCGATATCTGGCCGTAGCACCGATGCCTCTACGTTTTCCGTTACCACGATTTAAAACCCTTGTCTGAAGTAGTGTGTCTTCTGTCTTAAGTCTCGACCGGAGATGTTATGCATTATGCTTCTTTGATGGTAAAAAACTGTGGTTGCTAAGCAGAAGATCTAGGCTGAAGTTTGTGGGCAGCTGCTTTGTGGAAAAGATCCAAAGGGTAGCTCTGCACCTAGTCTAGTCGACTAGTTCAGTCCTCCAAGTACCTCAGTTAAATGGTGACCAGCTCTAGGGAGCTGACTTTTGGCTTGACATGTTGTCATCTCAGAGTCCATTTATAATTTTGCTTTCGATATGTCATTTTTGAAATTGTTTTGGATAATGGTGGGTTCCCATCAATGCCATTATACCTTGTAGTTTGGACTTGTGTGTTTCTTTTCTGTTACCGGGCATTTGTAGTGAACAATAGTCGGGAACTTGTGTTCTTATTATGGAGCTTTGTGATTTAATACAAGTGATGCTATTTTCCTTTAATTTATGATCCTATGCTTCTCAACATTCTCGTCTTTGGATCACCAGTTGACATGAATGTTTTAGGGATGCATATGCCATCGATTCTGTTGCAGCCTAAACTTTTCAGTTTTGTTTTCTCATGATGGTTAACAATTGCCTACTGTGAGAATGATGCTAAATGTGTGTTTCTATACAGAATGCTGACATGGGGGAAAGAGAATGTTTATATTTGAAAACTTACACTCACACTTAAAGTACCTATAAATCTTTTTAAAGAGTTCATACAATTTTATGCCTCCCAGGTGTGAAATTCGTTTGTTATTTTGTCTTGCCTGAAGAATGGGTTATTCACTCCTTAACTATCGGTTGGTGGTGTCTTTTATGTTTCCATGCAGATTTACTTCCTTGTGTACATGCCGATCACAAGGGACACCCTTCTATATTCCAACGTCAAGCTTGACTGAGAATTACTAGGAGGATGTTTTCTACTTGATCTGCATATGTATTCCAGGTTTCCATCACATCTTCGTATGAGACCTCTTTCAACTTCTTCTGTGTTTTGTAATGATCTTGTTAACCGGTTGTCTTCTCTTTTGGGTATTCTTCTGCTGGGCGAACAGGGAATTGATATCTAGTAAAACTTTGCGGTGGAGGTGGACTTGAAGCTCTTCTACTTATTGTATCTAGTAAAACTGCGGTAACTGGACTGTTTTGGAGGGTAGGGAAACAAGTGGGGAGCCAAGGCTATTCTGTTTTTATGTGTATTTCATGGGTTAATGATAGCATTTTTTTTCTTCTGTTTCTCGATTTGTAGTTTTGTATCTGAATACAAAATACTGAATGAGGAAAAGTAATAATTGCAATCGTCGCCGTTGATGATCAACAGGATCTCTGTAAGCATGTTAACCAGTGTTGCATGTGTATGGGGTTGTGCTGTGGGTATTGGGAATGTGTTTCAAATTACAAACTCCTTGTTCCTCTCGACGCCTAATTCTTTTGATTGATTTGTGGATACGGTTATAATGGTTCTGCATTTAGTGTTTGCTCTGTTTATTTTGTCAAAATGAAGTCCAGAGTATCACTTACTGCAGAGTATCACTTACTGCAAGTATAATGTTCCGAATATTGGGATTATTACCTTTGAAAATACTTCAGGCACATGGGTTCCTGGAGCCATTCAATATGTGTGGGTCCCGAGAACATCGCGCGAGACTCGCTGGCATTGAACAGTTCCGGGTACATTTGTGTCGCAGCATTGCTCTATTACATTTTGCTAGATATAGGTGAGAACTCTAAAATCTGATCAATCTGATAATGCAAGCAGGTGATGTTTAGCAAATTTGGTCATTCCAATTTTCCATGAACTTGAATTAAGCATACTTGAAAACGATTCAAGCCCATATCCGTGGTTCACGGGGGTGCAAACAAGCCAAATCGAACAAAATTCTGTTAGATAAAATATTGGTCTAGCTTGAGTTTGGCTTGTCTAAAATTTTCAAAGCTCAAGCTCGACTAGATTTGGCTTGTCTATGTTTAACGAACCGAGTCGAGCTGAATTCAAGCTCGAGTTTGGCTTGCTAAAAAGTTATGAAGTGCAGGCTTGGCTCATCAAAACTCGTTAAACTCAAACGTGCAAAATTCATGCTGGAGTGTGATAATTTTCATTTTATTGCAATATATTGATATTACCTAACGGGGGGGAAATTGAGAAATACAAAATTTCATTTTATCGCAACATAATGAAATTACCCAATATAAAGCAACAAAAATTTAAACATACAATGCATCAAGAACATGATTTTTATGTTATCATGTTATATTTGAATAGTCCTCCAAAAAATTATTCCTTATATTTTGATCTCATGTTCGCGAGCCTAATTGAATCGAATACTCTTAGGTTTGGGATTAGCTCGTTTATGGAATGAGCTTAAAAATGAGGTATGAGTTTGGTTCATTTAGTAAACGGATCGAACTCGAACGAACGCTTGCCAAGTCAAGGCTTCAACAGTTCGCCAAGGATTTGGTTCATTTGCAGCCCAACTGGATAGAAAGAAATTCTACTCAAATTCGAAAATTTAAGTTCGTCGAAGTCGGTTGTTATTATGATTATTTTCTTGAAGCTAAATTGCTAGTATATCAAAAGAAAACAAATAATTGTGCGGTTTTCGCCTTTAACTTCAATGGTATCTTGGAAGAGTAATGTTACACATATTGAAGTATAGACACAAGTTTGAACATAGATGTGTCTGAAAATGGTAAATACATGGTCTCTATGTGCATCGTGTGAGGTTCACATGCATTGAACTTTTGTGAATAACAAATACGTTTTGTGCTCGGATCTTTGTCCAAACATATGCGTCTAGAGCATTATTCTTTCAGGCCCATTACTAGATTAATCACGTAAAAAATCATGTTAATTAACTAGTAAAAAAATAAACTTCTTCGGATGGGACTGAGTGAGGGATGGTGCTGCCCCGCCGAGTAGGGTCCACTCCGGTTGATCGGAAACATTCACTTCGTAGAGCTCGTCGTGTAGAACAGGTATGTACAAAAATCAACTTAATCGAATATTATTACGTGCCTGATTGAAACACATATAACTTATAAATAATGGGTTCCAATAGGTTTGATCTGATGTTTCGGATCTATTCTTTTCAAGATAAAAGGGCAGCACCACCCCCAGCTGATAAGCTACTGTAAATAGGCTGAAGAAAAAACCATCACTAAAAAAGAAAAGATTGTCTAATGATTCGTACGTTCTCTTATCAGGTCAGGTGTGATGTTTGTGTATCAGTATCTCGTAATTTTCCTTTGGTTAGGATAAGCCAATGTGAGTCCGAGCCCACTTACCCTGATAATTGGTATACCATTCAATTTTTAGGGTTCGTTTGAAATTTATGAAAACAAAAAGAAGGTGCATTTTTTTTTGTTTGGTTTGAGAGGAAACAGAGAGCAAAATAACAAAACGAAGAATGAAACATGGTAGTAATTTCCACACTCCATTTTTTTTTTTTTATAAATGCACTCCATTTTTTGTCCTTTAGTATAACTTCGATGTTTGATTTTATCACTAAAAGACAAAAAGGTGTAGTACATTTATCAAAAAATGAAGAGTGAAAATCGGCGGATCAAAAAAAGAGTGAAAATCGTTTCTCTTACTTAAATCGTAAACCAAATTAAGGAGGACTTAATACTTAAATTTTGAAGGCCATTTTCTCTCTCTTAAATTTACAACCATGTCATTCATAAACCTTTTACGCAAGTTTATGCTTAGATTGAAATTTGGCAATTAGAATGCTTCATATCAAATGATATTTTTACTCAAAATTAGGTTAAAAAAAAAATTGAGTAAAAGCTAGAGATGCTCTCAAAAAACATTAACTTTGTTACGACACATTTGTGTAGGGTCTACCCTTTGCACAAAGAGAAAAAAGAGAAAAAAAAGTAATGGAAAGAGGAGACATTATTCCTTGCTCCTAGAACAATGTCGCAAAGGCACTTTCTCACGACACATTTGTGTAGGGTCTACCCTTTGCGCATCAATGTGGGTGGCCCTGGTGGGAGTAGCCATAGAGAGTGACACATACTCCCTCCGTTTCTTATTTAGAGTCCAGTATTCCATTTTGGGTTGTCCCTTAATAAATGTCCATTTTGTAAAGTTAGTGGGTAAAAGTTGGTGCATTGTCTATTTTGTCCCTAAAAGTAGATTCCATTTTGAAAAGTTAGTGAGTAAAAATGTAATGATGATGGGTAAGTAGGGAAAGTGGATGAAAAAATTGATGTGAAAGGTATAATAATGATGTCTTTTTAACAAGTTGGAGTTACGAAACACGACATTTAAAAAGGGACGGAAAGAGTATAACAATACCACATTTTAACATATTATAATACCACATTTTGAGTATTATGTAATGTGTTACCACTATATTAATAGAATGTGTCTCATTTTGTCATGCAGTTGAGCACATTCTACTAATGCAATATTAAGACCTCATGATACTAAAAATGTGGTAATCAGACATGGTCGTCATAGCATTGTTATTTTGATGGAGCAAATCAACTTTGGCGCACGAACAGTGGTGCTGTGGTGACGGTCTGTTCTCACGGACAGTAACTATGGCTCGAGCTGGACATTCCACATTGATAGTGGATTGCGAGCCCCTATGGTCACGTCCTAGGTAGTTGCTACGCTTATCGCCCCCACCCACCTTTTTGAGGATTAAAAAACAAAAAAATCAGCCTTGGCGCACTTTAGCGCAGCCATCCAGCGTAGCATAGCTTCCCGCCATATATATATCCATTTGTGTGGTTCAAATTCCAACTGGATCGCCCAGTATCACCAGACCAAAGAAAATTTCCACTCACACCTGCTGCTTCTCTCTCTCTCTCTCTCTCTCTCTCTCTCTCTCTCTCTCTCATGTCTCTGTCTTCCTCTCTACCTCTCCCTTTCAACCCCACTCTCTTCCCCAGATCACCTCACCCCCCTCCTCTTCTCCCAGACCCCAATAACCTCTCCCCCTTCCCAATCTCCAAAGCCTCCCCAAACCCCTCTCTCTCCAGACCTCTCGTTTGCTTCTCTCTCTCCTCATCCTCCAATTACGAGCGAGAAGAGGCCCGGTGGCTCCGCGAGGAGCAACGGTGGCTGCGGGAGGAGCAGCGGTGGCTCCGCCAGGAATCCCAGTGGCTCGCGGAACGGGACTCCCTCCTCCGCGATATCAAAACCCTAAAGCTCCGAATTCAGGAGCTCGAGGGCCGACAGGGCGAAATTCAAGGCGTTTCTGTGTCCGAGGCACTCTCAAAGCTCGCCGCCCTTTTACAGGTGGTTTTTTTTTTATAAGTCCCTTTTACAGGTGGTTAGTTAGTTAGGCTGTATTTCTTGCCAAAATTATAGTAACTAATACTCTCGTGACAACATTTTGGGTACCATGTAATGTGTCAATAATGTATTACTCTGTCCCAATTTGTTTGTCCACTATTTGAATTTTACATGTCCCAAAATATTTGTCCAATATTAGGTTGACATAAAAAGTTCCATCAATGCCCTTTTATTTTGAATATTTTTGAAAAATTATGCATTGAAGAATGTGGAATCTCATTTAATGTCAAAAAAGTTAAAGTGTATCATTTTGTCTCCTTAATAAATTAGAATTTCAAATTAGACAAACAAATTAAGACGGAGTGAGGGGTAGAATGTGCCTTGTATATGTAGTTATGCACATTCTACCAATGCAACACTGACACATCACACAGACACCATGGCATTGCTCCAAAATTGGTCGCTACTATTGACACTTTGCAGTCTTTTTGGGTATTTTATTAACTTTTTTCAAACTTGCGTTAGATATTCTAGGATTATTTATTTGTCTTGACGAATGTAATCTAAAATATATAAATTATGCCCAAAAAAATCCACAAAAGTTTACAAAACAATTTCAAAAAAGTGAGTTTTTCATTAGGCTGATAGACAAACCAAACCGCTCGAATTTTATGTGGTTAGGTTTGATCGCAGAAGATCAAGCATTGGTGTAATGTTTAACAAGTCATAAACAAGCCAAACTCAAACATATTTTTAAAGCTCGTTAAAAAAAAACTATCTGGCTCGTTTGGTTAGTTTGTTAGCCCTACTTGTCATGTCTTTAGATCGTCTTAGACTTTTTTTTCATCTCAGGCACATATTTTTATTCATTTCCAATTACTCTCATCGACATTAACGATTTTATTACAAAAACTTTAATTGAAAGCTAAATAAAAAATACTAATTGTCAATATACCGATATTTTTGTCCAAACTCTGTTAGTTTTTTTTTTTTTGGGTAAATTATCTTTCATGACATAGAAGGTCCAAGCCATAATAAATGAGGGATCAAAGGGGCATTCCCCTGAGAAAGATCAAAACAAATTGCACAAGGCCTGCCATAAAGCCCAGACAAAGGCAGAAACAAACAGCCAAACATTAGGAAATAACTATGTTGGGAATGTTCCAACTAAGGCAGATTAATCTGTTAACATCAGTCCTCTTTACACCCCTCCATGAGCAGAAGCATGCACGCAACTCAGAGAATCTTAGCTGAGAGTTCCAAACAAGAAAGGCTTTTCTGTTGGAAAACTCTTCTATTTCGTTCGCACCCCACATGGTAAATAACAGCAGCAAGGGATAGCTTGAAAACCTGATCTTGAAGATCATTGCCCCTTCTATGCAACAGAGCCCAATTAATCTCAGCCAAGAGATTTAAACCCGGTCTATCAAGCTCGTTCTTCTGCAGAATATGACCCCATACACTGGCAGAATACGGGCAGCCAAAGAATAGGTGCTGATGGACCCAAACACTGTTAGTTGTTACTTGTTAAGCACCAATTCAGCCAAAGCTTAAGCTATCAGTGAGATAACCGAATGGTTCCAGCAATTCACTTGTTGTTTTGCGCATTATATATTTATATGCATGTTAATGAGTGACAATATCCCATTTTGCTTGTTAATCTGAATTCTCATATGAAGGAGAATTTCCCTTAACCAGATCATCTAAAGCTCCCTTTACTTGTATCCTCAATACAGGTGGTGAAGGAGGGGGATTTTGGGATGACGGTGAATCAACTTACGGAGAGTGGGTCGAGTGCGGTGCCGATGGTAATTGAGGCAGCAACGGCGGAGGAGGCGGTGGTGGTGAAGGAGGTTGCTGGAGTGGGGAAGAAAGAGGTTAATAAGAAGAGGGCGACGTTGAGGAAGGGATCGGAAGGAGAAGATGTTCGAGCAATGCAGGTCTGATTGCTAGCAAATATCCATTTCTCTTCTGTGAAATGCACAAGGCGAGTGTTGTTTGTTTCGTATATGCATGTCATTACTTGGACTTGACTTTCCATGTGTGTGTGTGGGAGTGTATTATATGGCTGCATGTTCTTAGAGCTCCTGCAAAGACTCTAGCAAAAATTTCATTATGTCATTTTTTTGGCTTGGTACTACGTCAAAAGCCAGTTTGTTGGCTATATAGTGCTCCAATGATTTACACTCAACTCTCATATCAATATTTGACCATTCAATCTAATTAACCAAAAAAATCTTGTGAGTTGTGATCATAAATGTAATGTGGCAGTTCGGCTTGGCAAAAGCTTTTTCCAAATTCAGCACAAGATTTGGTGAAGCCAATTTTAGGATAGTTTTTTTGCATGGTATTGGAGAAGATTTTGTACGGTAAGCTGAAAATTGGCTTTGGCCAGACTTCTAGATTTGCCTTGGAGATGCTCTTATGCCCCAGATTTCAGATGGAGGAGTGATTAAAGTGCATGCTTAACAGTATTTCTGATGCATTAGTTTCACCATCTGTCATTCTTCAGAGCTTCCTTCGACATGTACACCTAATTATGGAACTTACATACTGTAATATTTGTTAATGTATCCAACTCAAAATCAATTGATAATGAGTGGAGAGGCCTATCAGGGTCATGTAAACCCTAGCGTTCTAAAACAAGGTATTCCTCGCCGTGTACGCTCCAAGGTTTTTGGCCGAGGTGACTAATCCCTACTCGGTGGGCATTACTCGCCAACTAACGCCGAGTACTCGCTCCAAGGTGCCTGGCCGAGCGACTACCGATTAGCGAGTTATAGAACACTGGTAAACCCACACACGTGTGACCCTTGGCTAATGCCTTGCGGAGTTAAATAAAGGATCCATAAACATAGGGATCACGACAAAATAGGGTAAACTTAGGGCACAACCAAAGAGGCAATTTATCAAGAGAGTGATACCATATTACAACATTAAACTCAAACCCAATTGGAAATGAGTGGAGAGGCCTTTCATGCTGGTAACCTAATTTTGGAGGCAAGAACTAACCAATGTGGGACTAGCTTTGACAAAAAGTTAATACGAAGGTGCATTAGTTGACACAGTATAACACACAAATCTGAAGCCCCAATAAAAGAAATGATTTTTTCTGTTCAAATCTCACTACTTTCTTCTAGTAGTTAATATAGAAGGATGTCTGGCCGTTTGGGAAGAACATAGGTTCTCTTCTAATTTTTGTTGGTCAGCTATTGAGAAAATCCTTACCGTATCATGAAATTAGAATTTTGCTCACAAATGAGCTTGTTCAGCTCATTTGTGAACAGCACCCTACTAGTGGTCCCACTTGTTTGTGAAATTGACAAGTATACCACCTTGATGTGCTGATTACATCAAATCTTTCTGCGTGGGGAAGGGGATTCACAAAGCTTGACCTTGGGTTATAAATTGTTCGTGTAATAGTTCATTCTGTATTTCATAGAGATTCTCTAGCACCTATGTTCGAGTTATAATAGAGAGAAGTTGTTGAGCCAGTAGAAATTTATTTGGATAATGTTACTGATGTTATTTGTTATCCTTCAGATTTTGCGCACAATTTCCCTCAAAAGTATATCAACGCGAGGGAGGTTGTTCTTTCGTGCAAGAATGATGTCGATGTTAGGTATAGTGCTTTTGGGATATTAATGTCCCTCCCAATATTATGCACGCTACCATAAGGGGATTTGAATTAGATGGATTGCCCTGTGATTAAACAAGAAAGACGCAGTTCTCCATATTAGTAAAGTTAAAGAATCCAAATTCCTTGTCTTATTTAGTTGGATAGAAAAATGAGAAACAAATGTCCACGTTGTTGCGAGTAAAATGAAATACTTACTAGCTATGTAACACTTGATCTGCAAACACATCGTTAAAGGGGAGGAGATTGTTGCGTACTAGGGCGTGAGGAAAATATTTCCATGTTATGAATTGAATAAGTGAAAATATATGATTCTTGAAGCAGAGTCCTATAACTTAATGAAGTGTTGATGCAAGTTAATTAATGGATGGACTTCAAACTAAACACTGTATGAGATTCAGAGTCAAATATGAGAGTGAAAGTTATAGTCTTTGTTCTTCCTAATTAAAACAGAAAAAGGAACTTAACCTCGTTCTTGCATGCCTGGCACCAGTTCAAAAGAAGACAGAAATGAAGAATGTTAAGGAAAATGTTTAAACATCCCTGTATTTCATGATTGTAAGCCACACTGGTCCAAAACTTGCATACTGGCTTTGGAGTAGATTAAATTCGGAGTTTCGGACCTCTCCAAGAGCTGTGGTGCACCTGTCATGTTTTGTTTCTGTCTTCTTAGTTCATATAGTTTTGGGCGTTAGTTTTTCTTGCTTTTTTATTATTATTATTATTATTATTTATTTTATTTTATTATTATTATTATTATTATTATTATT